>OY720030.1:0-116539 GCA_963082485.1 Eudonia mercurella
CGAGCGAGCGTCGGCGTTCGTCGTTTCAGTTGATGATGATGATGTAAGTTTTGTATTTATCACCATAAATAAAAACATGAGTTGTTTATTTATCTTTGGTGTCGACTAACTATGGTTTGTAAATACTTAATTAGTATATTTAATAAAATATGCGGAATTAAGTAGGTATATTGTTCTACCAAAATTTTTAAATAAGACCTCGAGCAAGACCTAAAAAACGGTAATACCACTCATTATTTTATTCTCGGTATTTAACCTTGTTGACCATGTCTACTTATATTTTTTGTTTTTCCGTTTAAGTGAATCTGGTCTGAAATGTGGAAGCACACTTCACCCAAAATCATTAACTACAGAGGAACTGGCAATCTTATCTCTTAACTGTCGGAATCCACCCATGCTACTAATTTGTTATCATGGCCACAGACAGATAAGATGGTGGTAGCTAGCTAGGCGTACTTAAGTCCGTTTTGGTTAAAGTCTATGGACCCATAGTGAGTTCTACTTAATTGATTACGATTCCCTCAGGTTTTAGTGGGTATGCCCACCATCTAGCTCTTGCGTGTGAAGATGGACAGCAGAGCCACCACTGGTAACCGGTATGTATAAAGAGGATTACTTGAGTAAAAACAGGATCGCTTACTTAAATCCAGTACATACCTAAATCCAGCCCTATCCTACCACCAACCAAACCGAGAACAACAAAAAAACACCTCAGCTCGGCATCAAACAACTGGGTCCGGAGACCGGCTGTACAACCAATAGACCACAGCGGCGGGCGGTTAAAGAATTACTTTCTTAAAACTGTTCTAAACTGAAGCAAACTAAAACAAAAACGGTAAATAAATGAATATCTAAATAGTAAAATTTAAATATTACTAAAATGCAAAGTATGGTGCACAAATGTCACGACATCTCGTAGCACAATATAAAACTAATGTCTCCAAGTTGCCGCCGGCCGCCGCCGCACGCTCGCGCCGCTAGCACGGTGCGCTGCTCTGTTTCACATTCAAAGTGGCGTTCTGGCAGTAGATGGCGCTGTATAGTAATATTGTCAAACTTACAGAATAATTAAGAAACTTCTATTTTGTTATTTTTGTAGTAGTGGTAGTAGTAGTAGTATAAAAACTTGATTATAATTTAGCTTAAAAAAATAGTGTGTTTTAGTTTGACAGATTTAAATCATCATCAATCAGCAATCAATTTTAGTATCAATAATCAAGAAAAAGATCAACCAATTTTTACGACCTATTAAGTGCAACATAGGTACCTAGGTACCCTTTAAAAAGCAGGCGTGTACAAATTAGACTGCGGACTGTGCTGTGGGCTCTCTTAAATCGGGCAAACAAAGAGAATAACTAAATATGGGAATTTGTAACCGGGACCTGTCTATCTCCTTGTTCATGAATGACTGAGGTCAAAAGGACCCTTGCCTTCTGTTGCCCGGCTGCTCTGTGGGCGCTAGTAAGTCGTTCTACATTTTTTAGTTATACCTTTAATATCATTGTCTAAGACGCTAATGAAAATAAATACCTACCTACGCTTTATATGACACCCGCGAGTGTAAAACATACCTCGGTAATTTTTTTTTAAGTGGCTTTCACATTTCTTGTGGTTAAGATGTATTTTGCGAATAAAAGTTTTATTTAACCACGACTTACACAAATCTAAAACGACTTTGGTTGTCACTTCGGCCACAGATACTTAATTTTATTTTTTGGAGAGAGTTTGCTGCTTGGCTAAGGCGACATTTTCAGCGTCACCGGACTTTTTTGGGGGCGGCGAGAAACTTTAAGGGTTCCTCAAGCCGTGTGAAACGAATTACAGTCAGAGGTTTTTTAGAGGGAACGGTATCATGCACTAGTGCGTGCTACCTTGTACCCTACTAGATTCTCCGAGGGGTTCGGATCGGATCGGGGACAAGAGATATGTAGGTACGGTAAAAGAGGTGCTGCAGGACGTGTGACCAAGAATGGCGGAGAGTAGAGAGGCTCCTCAGGCCTAGCCGAGATCGAGACAGCATCGCGTGAATCGTTTGATTATCTTTGTGTTCTAGTGCACTCACTTATTATTACCTACCTACCTTATCGTACTCTTAAATCCATAAGAAGTTTTTTTTATAAATCAACTGTTTTTGTACCTTCTCTTGTACGACGCGCTAATGCTTTGTATGAAAGGAATAATGATGGTCTAAGGCACATACCAACATGATCAAGACACTCCGCATTTTGATTTCTGTAGTTTAAGTTATAAAATTATAGATTTTATAAATATACAACGGCGAAATGCTTTGCTTTCGTCTCACCTAATGGTAGGTGATGTTGATAATATATTTTCTAATATTATAAATGAATAAATCATATTATGATATTCTCTTCTAAACTACTGGTATCTAAAGCAGTGAGTTACGTGCGGGCGTGCGGCGCGGCGTGACGCATGGGGCGCCTGCCCGCCTCTCACTACGCCGCCGCCGCGCCGCCGCGCCGCCGCGCCGCTAATGTGATCCGAATAGGCATAAATCCAACTCGGCACTAATTTGTAGGCACACTTAGGCGTACTTAAGTCACTTCGCCGTAATGTACAACTCACTGTCTGTTCTAGTAAATGTTGAGTAGATAAGTAATGTACTTATATAGAGAATGCTCTTAACGATATTCAGAAACTAACTTTATTTTGTATCAGCAGCGGGATCACATCATTTCACTTAAATGTTGCTAAGCTATACATAATATACATATTTGTCTTCTACTTCAAAGGATTCAGAAATTTGCCTAGCCTAAATTGTTTTGTCGAATATATATTTTTGTAGCCGTTTTTCTGTAAGAAAATGAAACTGAAGCAACAATGTTTGTCTTTCCACATATTTCGTATTATTTTCGTAACGGCAAAGTTTAGCGTCAAAGGAGCTTTGAAAGCGATATGAAACAAAGACTGGGAACAATTACTCGGTTGCTGTAAGGGTGCAGTTGCGCGGCTTCAGAGCCCGCGGCCGGCCGTAATGTCCCGGGCGGCGGGGGAAGCGGCTCGTGAAGTCGTGAGCCTCACGACCTTTTTTTTGTAGTTAATAGAATAGAATAAATAAATAGTAAGAGTTAAAATTTTGCCATACAAATTTTTGTTTTCGTAAACGTAATCGAATGAATACGGCTAGTGAACAAAACTCACACTCGGTACTCAGGAAACGCTCGGCTTTCATCTCACCTGGTAGTGATGGATGGGCAATAGGCTGAGAGCGCGCTGCACCCGGACGCCGAGCAACTGGCTATCTTATCTCTGTATCTTACTGACGGAACACAACATTGCCAATCAGTTGTTGTTATGGCGACACACTTAAATTAGATGGTGAAAGATAAGGACAGTGGTGCCAGATATAGACTTCAAATAAGCCCCATACGATCTTTAACCGTGTTACATTACTTCGCTTTCAGTTATGCTTTAAAAAGGTTACAGGAAGACAACAGCAAGATCGGTCCAAAAATGAAATACCAATACTGAATAAAGCTGCTACGACCTACACTGGGGAGTGCTAACACCGTCCTAAAGATGATTGGTGACCGGATGGACTCTGCACTTTTCGTACGGTTCACTGATGTACACTTTTGAAAACGTGTACAGTCAGCGTCAAAGATGTAGATACAAGTAATGATACTGTCATAAGACAGTATATAAGTACTCACATAAAGACCCAAAAAATTGTATTCTTCTAAATGCAAGTAAATATGTTCACAATATTGGAAACATAAATATATAGAAATCAAAAACACAAATTTATGTATTCGCTCTAGGGTACAATAATTTGTATACATTAATTCGACTATTATTATCAACTTACAGCTTCGAAATTTGAATTTTGACAATCACCGAAAAGAGTGCCTGCCTGTTAATGATGTTTGTTCCTTTCATTTTACGTAATCAGTCACGCAAAAAAATTCTTGAAGTAATTACCGATTGTTTTTAAGTAAGGCTAAGCGCACACTACGAATTCAAATCGTTACGATTTATAACTGCCAAATAAAATACCGGTACAAAAGGTCAAAGGTTTATTAAATAACTAGGTTCGATGAGTTTGTTGCGTGAACTTTTCGCAACAGTGTAACATTCAGAAAATTTAAACAAATTTTTTTCTTTGAATAATCCAAATTAATGTTACTTATCATTACCATCACTTGCATAACTACAGTGTCTAAAAACAATGAAATAATCAATATCGAGTGTATCCTTCCTATCCTTCGGCTGCAATAACCGCTTCTAGTCGATCCCGCATCGAGTTTACCATGCGCGAACATATACACCGTACCGGACGTGACTTTTAAAATTTTGAGTCGTTCTCGCTACTGACGATACCATCAGACCCCACAAATTTTCAATAGGGTAAATATCCGGACTTTTTGGGGGCATCTTTATCAAATGAAGATCTTCTTGTTCCTCAATCCACTGCTGCACTATCCGACTATTATGAATGGAATTATCTTGAAAAAATTTAATAAGTCTATTTCCAAAGCAAGCATGAGCTGTTGGAATCAGAACCTGCTCTAATATGTTCTTATAAGCATGATGACTATTTAACCTGCCTATTATTTCCACAAGTTCTCAAGGCCCGCTAGCACACATGCAACCCCAATAACCCACAGAAATGCGACCACTCCTACCATTAGGGAGAACGTTACCACCTGCATACCGGCTATGGTTAACACGGCTATTAGCTGCAGATGTAAACACTTTTTCATCTAGAAAAAGAACATCACCAAAATCGTAGTTCAAATAACGTCTAGCAAAAGCAAGCCTTAATCTCTTGTGTCTGTCAGAAATTGAGGTTTTCTGACAGGTACTCTACAATGTATCCTGCATCGTGTAGACGGCGTCTGACTGTGTTTGCAGACACATACAGAGCAGCATATGTGCTCGTATTAACAAACTGCCTGTACATTACGCCTTCTAATAATAGCTGGTCTTGGATAGCAGATGTCTTTTTAGGCCGGCCAAACATGTTTGGTAATAGAGCCTTCAGATTCTCACCTCTGCTTCCACAAATAAACTCTGAAATATTTCAAAATTATATTTTAAAAATCGACAAAGAAACATTGCAAATACGTTACGGTCCAGTAAGTTTTTGCTTTAAACTGTTTAATCTTTCTTACTCCCAGTTCATCGGCAATACCTGAAACAGATACTCCATCCTTACTTAAAGCAACAATTCTATGTTTTAAATGCTCACTTATGCTGTGCTTGCGATATGCATGACTGTTGTTTTCCTCAATCTTCCTTGGATTGACAAACCTCAGAAACCACAGACCAAATATCTAGCTATAGGTCTGTGACAGAAACTGATAGTCGCTAGTCGTAGATAGTGTAAATGACTGTTTAGAACTTGTGGCTGGCAGGTTACATTATAAAATCAGGATGATGATGTTCGGCACTTTTGATTGTTAACATATTTTTTTTTGTCATGTGGGTATATATATATATATATATATATATATCTTTACGTTAATGAAGTACCTATGGATGGATACATATTATTGCACCTGTTTGCTTACCAACTAATGTTCAAATTGTTGTATAGGTACTTATTTTGTAGTTTTGCATGTTTCCGTGTCTATAGTAATTTAGAAGGTTACATTTTGTGGCAAATTGTGGTGTATATAGGTATATTTTTGACCTTGAATGTACAGGGAATCGACCAACGAATTAGTTTAATGATTTATTTTTAGTGTTATTTAATATTGTATTGTTGTTACTAACATAGTTTTTAAGTTTTAATTGTTACTAACGTTTCGTTTCGCTCGCGTATCATTCTAGGTATATGTCACGTATTTCATGTCGTGATGTGCAGGAGGAATGGGGGCGATCAAAGGTAACAAAGTCAAGTACAAATATTGGTGCTGCAGACCAATAACTTAACATAAGACACAGAATGCTTAACCATAATCCAAGCGGTTATTCGCTGTGGTCTGTTAGCACTCTTTGGACGCGCATCGACGGCCGGCGGGGCAGGCGGCGCGGCGCGGCGGCGGCTGCGAATGCCTCCGATCAAAGGCCTCTATTTAACTCACTAATTGCGTGTCAAAGCGACGAGCGGCGTTGCATTTCATAAGCCTATTAAGCGTTGCACTTGATGGAATTGATCGAAATTGTGGCAAACGACAAATTAACTGCTTAGTTTGTACCTCGATGGCGCAGTGGATAACGCGACCGGTCTGCGAGTGCTGAGGTTAGGCAACTTTCGCAAAGGCCGGTCAACGGATGGGTGACAAAAATTTATCATCTCGAGCTCCTCCGTGCATCGGGAGGCACATAAAGTCGTTAGTTCCGGCTGCATTAGCAGTCGTTAACAAACACCAATCCGCACTGGGCCAGCGTGGTGGTTTATGGCCTGTTCTCCCTATCCATCCATAGGGAAGGCTCGTGCCCCAGCAGTAGGGACATAAAAATGAGCTGATGATGATGATGATGATTGTAGCTCGTAGATCAAGATAACTCGTAGCTCAAATGCGTACGAAAAATAAGTACCAATGCAGATTTGGTTTCGTTGGTGATGCTTGCTTGCAGTTTGTACATTTTGCTTGTTGTCGTTCAAAGAAAGTAGCTGATATTTTCATTTATATTTTATGGTCGGCAGTGTTAGTGAAACATAACAGAGAAAACGTGCCTTCATGTAGTGTACCTACGTACAGTTTAAACATTCCGTATTTTAAAGCATTAAACTCTACCAAACCTACTTTTCTAGTACCAAACGCTCAAATCCGACCATAGAGTTGGTAAATTATCACTTAATTCCGCCTCGAACGGACCAGATCCGGAACACATTTTGTAGTTCGTACAATGTCCGCGGAGATTGAGCAGAGGGAAAGAGAGCAGGCGAGCAGATTACCAAACTCCTTAATGGAGACAACTTCTTTCGATTCGATTTTATGTAGCCCGCTGTTTGCAACGCGCCGACACTTCAGTTTGAAACTTTACTCTTTGCTGTTTACAAACATTGTAACAATACGAGTAAAACAGTTGGTGTCGTTCGTTATCCTGCTAGGTCTTCATTTACTCTATATCCACATGGGAAAGCGATTGTCCTTCTACGCTCCCTGAAAGCGAGTGACAATAAATAAGGCTGAAAGTGGAAGCGCTCTTTATTAACTGGCTATCTTACTGTCAACTGTCAGACCACAGCAATTCTACTTGCTAGAGCTGCTGCTATGGCGGCAGACTTAGATTAGATGATGGAAGTTAACCTCACTATACTACGGTAAGCACTACCCAAGATGCATTCACTATGCTGGCACACTTAAAGACTTCTCGTCGATGCGAATTTGTTGAACGTGATCGCTGGCGAGTATCATTATAGTCACGTCAAGTAGATAAAAAGGGTCGGCGGAACCTTTTCCCTCGTCCCTCAATAACAGATACGAATATTGTGTTGATAATAGAAACAGCAGGTTTGCTCAATATGATATGTATTGTGTTAGTAATAGAAAATGTTATCGTTTGTTCGATCTCGGCGTGTGTTCTTCGGTGTCAAAGATATTGAAGCGAATTTTATGGAGTGGTGATCAAGAATCTGTCACTCCAACAAACCAGGTACTAATAAATCGATGTTAAGTTTTTTTAAACCATTATATGTCTTAAGTTAATGTAAAAGCATGTAAAAGCAAACCCGAAATATACGACCCCTTTTGTCGAGAAGCTTATAATAACCATTTCCTTATTTAAGGGCTTCTTCTCGGATCTGCTCGACCCTTGGGTAGTAAGTGTTTGTTGTTTGATTTAAGTTTTTTCTGTTTTTTCCTGCACTGTGTAAGTGGCTCCTAAGAAAGCTGCACGTCGTGGTTAAAGTTGTGCGACACCTAACACATCCGCATTAGCCGCATTAGCAAGCCTTTACGAGGCTCTCACGCCGCCCGCGACCCCGCTTCCGCCCCCGCTTCCGCCCCCGCCGCGTTGCACTTCGTTCAACTCTTGTAACACTTTCTAATATTATCATTTAAAAAGTAACTATTAATCTAGATAGCATATAAATGATAGCCAATTTATGTGAACAAGTTCTATGGGCGCGCCGGGCTGGCCGGGGCGTGGTCTCCAGCACTTCGTCAAGATTTCTCAGTTTGCAGATCACACATTAATCATTTGGTGGAGTGGATCCACATTTAACGGAGAATTTTAGGAGGTAACTATTTAATAATTTGTAAAACAAGATTTAGTTCAAGACCAACAAGGGTTTTGTTGGTCTGTGAGTAAGATTTTAATATTATGAAATTATATTTAAATAGAGAAATTGGATACTATTCAACATTTTATGTTAAAAATTTGCGTTCATTTTCAATATAATCAAATAAAGTTTCAGACGAAATACACTTTAGGCGTTTTATTATGAATCAACTAACAACTAGAGCTAATTCGTTCTTAAAATTCCAAAAATAACAATTAGGAATTCGTTTAAATAACGTATTTTGGCATCGCAAAGAGAATATAATACTATAATGTTCTGAAAGAGAGGATACCTACATAGTTGGTTGTGATTTACTAATTATTTCTCTTTCTTCTTGTCTAATTAAGTCTTATTTCAGTTCAGGCACGATCAAGTTCTGGGTTCTGAGTAAAGAAACCCAAGGCTGTGCGTACTAATAAAAGCTATATGATGTTGCAATAGGCATCAACGAAGAAAAAATCAACGATTAAATGATTTTAGGAGAAAATACATATTAAAAAAAATTTAAAACACTGGTTTAGTTTTATATAAAAAAATGAGATTATTAAGAGTTTCCATTAAATAAAACATTAAAATACTGCTATCGGCAATTTTGACTGAAACACCGCATGACGTCACTGTAAGGTAAACTCAGCTGTCAATAGGTATTGTCCTTCACTGTGTTTTGTTATTGTGAATACTACTGATTACGCATTTGAATTGATTTTTATTCGTTTACGTGTGATTTATTGACTCCACTCGACTACAATAATGGACCCAAGCTTTGTTAAGGCAAATAGCTCAAATTTGCCCAGGATGATGTCTTGATGTTGTGCGATTTTCTCGCAACAAATAAAGATTTTGCTCGTCTCATCATCTGACTTTAGAAACGTGAACGCTTCCTTGTAATAATTTTTACCACTGAATATAATCAACTTAGAAACTCGTTTTGAACTCATGCGAGTTTATTTTATTTTACTTTCATAGGTTATTTTTACAATAAACTTGTCTTGTTTATTTTTAAAAGTTAGCTCCCTCACAGCTTGTAAGTTGTTACTTTAGAGTTAACACCATGTTAATACCCGATTAGTAGTAGTATTAGTAGTAGTAGTATTTTTCCTCATAAGTAGTAAACACCTAAAATTTCGCCTTACGAGCTTTAACCACTTAACTCTTATTATTTTCTTGTTTGGAACATGTACAAACACTATGTTGGGTGTTCTTATTTATGTGTTATTACCAGTGGTCGGAGTAGGTATATTGATTTTAGATACTTGCGTCATGATATCATAACATGGACATGCATTTCTTCCGGAATGTACCGGAGTTTCCAAAAATTTGGTAAATAGAGTAATAAAATAAAAAACCATATGTAAGCAAACAAAATTGTTTATTGTTAATACAAATAATCATTATTACAGTTTTATTAAAAATAATTATTTTTAATCCTCATCGGTTACAAGTTCTACATTTTGATTTTCTGTCTCTATACAATTAAAATAAATAACTATAATTTTTTCAATATTTTCTAATTTTAAGCTATTTCTTTTAACATCTAAGATCCATTTGTAAGTGGAAAATGATCGTTCAACATCTGTAGATGTCAATGGAGCGAATTTGAAATAAAGTTTCTGATTATTTGCTACGCTTTTTTCAATACTCTCGCTGTATTCTCTAATTGTATCTAAATCTGGATTTCGTTCCATAACTGATTCTATTTTATTTTTTATATTCTCATTATTGCACTCGTTAAGCGTAGCCCTTACTTGATCAAATACTAAAAGTGAATCAGCTAGAGATAAATTTTGTTTTTGTAACTCTTTTAGGGCTAGTAGTATAATAGAGTAATTTTCTTCAATATATTTTAAATCATTTTCTAAATTTTGTTTTTCCAAAATGTTTTTTGCGTTTCGTATGGCTATAGCATCAGAACTGCTCAAGCAGGATAAAACTTCTTTTATTTTATCTAAATGTTGAGCGTAGTAAGATGCTGCCTGTAACCAAGTACCCCATCTGGTAATGACTGGTTGCGGAGGCAACGGTAAGTCAGGATATTTTTCTTTTAAAATGTTTACCCTACTAGGAGCCTTTAAAAATACTTTTTTAACATTTGATATAAGAATATCAACATCGTTGTATTCTGACCTTATCTGCTCACTTACACGATGAAGAGCGTGCGCCAAACATGTCACATGCTTCATTTCAGGTAAGTAATGTTTTAAATTTCGCCCTGCAGATAGCATGTACGCTACACTGTCAGTGCAAAGCATTAAAACATTGTCAACTTTCGCTTCAAAAGTGTTTTGCCATAAATTTTCTAGACATTGCAGTACAAATTGTGTTATTGTTTGTCCATTTACTGCTGTTAGCATTTTACAAGCAATCAAATAAGGCCGGCCTGCACTATTACTAGGATGCAATGGTTTTATTAGGAAATTGACTATGTATCGACCAAAAATGTCTGTTGTCTCATCCAGCGATATCCATAGTTTCTCATTTTTATTAGTTTCATAAATCGAATTGATTTTATTCCTATAAAACTTCTCCAAATAAACTTTTCGTAACTGTGATTCGTCAACCACTTTACGATTGGTACAAACGCAACAACAAGTACTGCACATATATTTCTGAAAAAACTCTTTGAACGCTGGATTTTTCATTTGCGACCAAGGAATATTGCATAGAATCAGGAACTTAATGAGGTCGAAGTAAAATTCCTCTTGCGGTCTCTTAAATTTTCCTTGATGTACAGCGCCTTCAATGTGTTTGGTAATGTTGCCTCTATTCACAGCTTTCAAATGACTTTCACACTTTGTACAGTATATAGTGCCACTAGCGTTATCGTAAAGTAGCTCAGGATAGTGCAATAACCACTTTTGCACTGTTTCAGCCTTGACCTTTGCCATATTTATTTATATCTCACCTAAAACAATGATTTAAATTTACAATATATACATACACAACTGTAAAGTCGATAATGAAATTCTGTTTCATATAAAGTGTTTTTTTTAACTGAAGCGGTGATAGCCCTGCGGTGTGCGTACCGGACTCTCATGCGCTGTGATGATTGCTATAAAGTGATTTTTTTAACTGTTTCCAAGTTCTAAAACCTTCTTAAATAGTGAAAATAATTAAAACTTACCCGTACAAAAACAACTTCAAATGGGCCCAATCCAAGAGTAATAAATCGATGTCCGTAGTTATAAGCCAAATTCGTCGTTTTAAGTAGATTTCAGAAGACAGTAAACAAGCCAGGGTCAAGTCAAGATATTCACAACACATAAAATAAGCGCACTCCACGAACCGAAATAAGTGAGTGAGCCACTTGGTCTGGATGTCGGTGCGAGCGCATTGTTTTCGAACAAACAGTCAATGAGTCATCCTGGATACTTGATTCTAATTGGTCAGATGCGTTGAGCATAGAGATAAGAGGACAAAAGACCCTGTTTGCCGGATGTCGTGTGTTGAAATGAATATTATTATTATATCATTTTATACATGCTTAGGCTTTTACTCCAACACTTTTACTACAACAAGGTTTTTACACACCAGTCATTTTTTACTATTAAATTCTGGTCATCTACGCCACTAGCAGCATAGCGTTGAGAGTATTGATACATTTTTAACTAGTTTCATGTAATAATTTCGATGTTTCGGTATTTTTATCATAATAATCCGGAAACTCGGAGGAGTATCCATATTAACATATACGTTTGATGTCAGTGACCTTAATTCAATATACCTACTCCGACCACTGGTTATTACACTGCGGTACTGTACACCACTTATAAACTTTAAAATTCATTTTTATCATACGAATTAATTTAATGTTTGGTTTGCTTTCTTCGATATGCATAGACACAATGATATTGCAATGACATGTTTACGTAAGCGTGACGTCAGAGCCGACGCCATGACACCTGCGAGCTGTTTTCGCGCCCTAAAGAAAAAACATTAGAAAAATGGGTTAAAACTTCGTTAAACTTAAGTTTATTACCGAAATAAAGGTATTTTTGTAAATAGTAAATGTGTATCTATATCACGGAAGAGGATTTCAAAATCTTTCGTCACGCCTATTACAGATGTTCAGTGTCGCTTGGGTGCTAGATTATTTCCGTTTATAAAATGTTTTTGTTTTGTTTATATAATTTTTAACGCAAATGTTTTTATAATTTTTAATGCAAAATGTTGAAAAAAATTCCACGAGCACGAACTGACCTGGTATGTCAGAAGGGTGCAGGTTCAAATGAACCTGCACCCTTCTGACATACCGGGCCAGGTGCTCTCCCAATTGAGCTATCGTTGCAGACTTTGCTTAGCCGACGCCGACGCCTATGTACCAGACAATAATTTGCTTTTTATTATTAAGAGGCATCGCAACTCTAAACGGTATGGTACGAGTATGGTACGGTACTCGCGGTACTAAACGTTCATTCTGTTACAATATTGAGGAATTTAAATGAATGAAAAAGCTAAAACTCCCAAATATATTGCAAAAACATATAAATAATAATAATAATAATAATTATTATTTTATAAAATGTTTAAATAATTTTTAACGCAAATTTTGTTGCGAATAAATTACAAAAACTCAAACGTTGAAAAAATTTCTACAAGCAGGATTTGAACCTGCACCCTTCTGACATACCGGATCAGGTGCTCTTCCAATTGAGCTATCGTGGTTCTTTCCAGCCCGCCGAAATTATTCAACACTTTTTACTTTGAAAGCCAAAGGCGCCCATTCAATTTCAACAACTACCGTCACTAACATCCGATTGCTTACTTCTTAACTGATCTCTAATATTAGTAAAAATATTATGATCGGATGTTAGTTTTCATTGCTAAGGATACAATCAGTACAGCCTTAATAAAATTACGGTCGAATTTAATGGTTTCCATGACAACAAAACAAACAAATATTTTTGTATTGGAAAATTAAATTGTCATTTTTAGTATTTTATATACATATTTTTTTTTTAATATAGCCTATGTTAGTCAGCGCTAATGTAGCATTCTAATGGTGAAAGATGTCTTTAAATCGGTCCAGTAGTTTTTGAGTTTATTCGTTGCAAACATACATACATACATACATACATACATACATACATACAACAATACAAAGGTTTCCTCTTTCTAATATTAGTATAGATATAGATATATTGTTCGCAACAATATTTGTGTAAAATTATATGTAAATAATCATAATTTTAAAATTATAATTTAAAAAATGTATTTTACATTGGGCTGTTCCATCAAATGAGAATAGCGAAAATTCATAATCTTCAAAACTATTAATGTTATTGCTGTCATTGTTGTGTTGCTCGCGTGCTGCTTGCCTTATGAAGAAACTAAAATAGCCGAACATGCTCAACGAATATGCATAGCATTGCCTTAAATTGTATTTAACTTTTATAAAATAACATTATACTATTTCAAATTATGATGTAGCAGTAGCTGGGGACCGGGGCTCAACTAGTCGTAGATAATACCAACGACTAAATCAAATCATTTATTATTTCCATAAATGCCGATTTGTAAATGTTACGTAGAAAATACTATGTAGTAGGTAAATAGTGATTCAGTGGTTTAATCTAAACTATTTTTTCATTTTTTTTATTTATAGTTTTGACGTCATTAAGTGCCTATGAAGGCTTGTGTTGAGTAAAATGATTTGACTTTGGATATGAACTGATGGATTTGTACTGTACAATTAAATAATTATAAATTATAATTACATTGATGATTTCGAATGTTCTGCATTAGTGGGGCGGCTCGCAAGGCCCACGGGGCCAGCCGCAGCCGCAGCCGCAGCCGCCTGGAGCATTGCCCATAAGCTAGGGCAAGTGCGCCTAATTCGTTAGTGACATCACGCAGCACATCACCGCGCCCGCCAGCAGCGGCGCGGTGGAATAGCTTGGAATCGAGTGGCCGTCCATCACTCACTACAGACATTATAAATTAATAACCTAATGCTTACTGAAAGTTTCTTTGGAAACCCTCTCTAAAAAAACTTGCAAACGGTTTATGAAAGGACGGAAAGTGACTGTGTGATTACTTTTAAATATTTTCAAGACAAAGTATATTCGGAAGGACGTAGTCTGTTACCAACAATGGCGCCCTAATCATAGAGCAAGATTGTTGTCATACCAGAAAGCTTACCGATGCGCGATGTAGGTGTTTTTAAAATGTGAAGATTGCCAAGCAATATCATACAATTTATCAATCGTCAGTAGGATCACCAGTACAGTGTTTTAATTTGTAAACACATAAAAGTTCTGGTTGAAAATAACTGTGGGCACGCGGACCAACGTGAAGTCCTGTGCACCCACATGGACTGAACATGGGGAGGCTAGGATCAGTAGCGTGAGATGGATGCGGTACGGGCCAGCGGCGGCGGCGCGGCGGCGCGGCAAGTCCGGGTATCCCGCGGGAAATTCGCAATTAGTCCCGTCGAGGTGATTGGGACCTTAGGCCTGATAGTAGACACGCCAAATTTAAACATATAAGTAAAGAATTGGCCCTTGGTTATACCTTATTAACTTATCAAATTTGTAAGGCATGCCCTAGTTGAAGCCCCGCGGGACGATTCTGGTGCGAATTTTCCTAGGCTCAAAAAGGCCATATAACTATCCATATATCTAGTATAAAAAAAATCTTACTACTCATACATTTTATAAATAATATGTATAACTGTTGTCGTTAAAACCACAAAGCTCTTTTGACTCAAAGATGTGACACTGCTACTAACACTTGTATCGAATTTATATCAGGAGTCTAAAGTAATAATTGAATTTGAGGTTTGGAGCTGGAGCTTCGAGCCCGACCGTTAGAGTTGGCGCCGGCGGACGTCTCCGCGGCCTCTGGGGCCCAACATTCGCTTTGTCCGTTACACGATTAATAAATCCTTACCGATATTCATGAAGTGATCAAAACTACTCCCTAGCGTAGTGGTGTAAGTAAACGATCAGATCAATACTTATGGCTATGTTGACGCATACTGTTCTCGAATTAATCGGCTCCTCCAGATACAATTATTCCCAGAGATTTAGCTATAATTCAGTTAGTCTGCGGTGGTTCTTTTATAGTCAGTCGTGTTTCTTTTTTGTGTATGAGATTTATGATTATTTACATATAATTTTACGCAAATATTGTTGTCATGGGGTGCGGGTTCAAATCCCGCTCGAGGAACTTTGTTTTTTTTCAAATGAAGAGATTTAAATATTCTTAATATTTAAATCTCTTCATTTACAGTTCTAACGTATTAAGTAACTGTTTAGTACGTAACAGCATCGTGCTCTCCGTCATTGGCAAATTGGATCGATAGTAGTGTTGTTATCATCTCTGCGTCGGTGACGTGTCTGGGTACCAATTGCGGTCAGTTACAGCAACGTTCAATTATCACGGTTGCCTGCACTTGCTGCTTGGCCAAGTACTACTCCATACTCCATATAGCCTCGGGACTGGGCCTGATTACAATGCAGGGCCATTGCGAGCACGCTGCGACGCCTGCTCCACGGGACAACACGCACTGAGATTGGGTTCACCTTAAATCGCACCACGGCTCAGGCAGCGATATTTTAATTACTGTCTAACAAATACGCTGCTGATGTAGTGTATCAACAGCGGATACTGGTGTTCAATAATAGTATCTAGTCCCTATTGAAGGTTTTTTTAATTTCACTGGTAGTTTATATCATTTGTTTAACTTTTGTTTGAAAGTTAAATTGCAACAAGAAGAAACAATAATTAACCTCTACAGATATCATGCTAAACATCGAGTTCTAGTCTCTAACTCCAATTATGACGAATTTTCATCATATAAAATTTCATCCTCTATTTTACCCACATCTTCCAAATTTTTACTATGTTAGTCGGAACGATGCAAGGATTGTAAGGATACCTCACATATCTAAATCGGTTCAGGCGTTTAGAAGATAAGGTGGAATAAAGAAACATCACAAACAAACCTACATGCACCCTGAAACATAACACTCCTTTTTTGGCAGTCGTGTAAAACGACCAGCCCTTGTAATGAAAAAAAAGTATGTAAACGACGACGACGCTCGTGCAGATACTTTTGAATCACAGTCAGGTCACCTACCACCACACAAACTACGGACTTAATGCCTTTTGCTTTGTCATTCTTACATTTATTAGATCAATAACGTCATCATTAATTACAGCAATTTATGTTAATTGCATGTTAATTAATATTTGTTATTTTCTACAGGGTTATCATTTGGTTATGTATAATGTGTGATTTATGCATAGCTTCAACGTTTCTCTATAATATTCACTCCCCGAATGGCTAATGTTACGAAAATACCAAAAACATGTTTTCGTACGATCAATGCGAAAATGAAAAGAAAAATTGAATATACTTTCAGGCTTGTACATAGGAAAGGGATTGCGCGCGTGTTGTAATGTGAAGGGGCTTCGGATTCTGCACATTAATATCTTTGAATGGGCGTATGTAATTTATAAAGCTATTGAATAATAAATTGGGGCAAATTCCTTTTAAGCGGCGGAAAATGAGAACTGTTGCGATATATTTACTGTCTTCAAAAAAGAATCGAACATCCGTACAGTTGAAGGGAGCGATAAGCATGATTTTATATTGCGTGTGTAAGTCTTGTATAAGATTTTAGATAAAACTTTTGGACGATAGGTTTACTTGAGCATTGTGACATTTTCGTTATTAAATATTTATAAAATATTTTATAAAATACAGTGAAAAAATTAAACGCCCACCCGACCCAGCCAGGAATCTTCGTTATTATTAATAATAAATGCAAACTCATATCTTACAGATCTTACAGATATGAGTTTGCGTTTTGGTTCTTGTCGTCCATTCATTTCGTCGGCTCAGCCAACATCGCCGGGAACCAGGTAGCAGTATTAAATCCCGCGTCCGGCGCGTCCGTGGGCGGCTGGGTGGCGGCGGCGGCGGCGGCGGCCGGCGGGACCTCACAGACATCTTTTGAGTTTTTTTTTTATACATTCTCACTGGAAACCATCTGGTAACGCCCACGCTTGTTTTCCATTAGCCTACTTTATTCTTTATTCAACTGAGCAGACAAGTAGGCATTTGTAATTATGCTTCTATACCCAGTATTTCTACTGGATCTCATACTCATCAAACCGGATCACAGCAATAAAGCATCCTGATGTTCGACGGCAGAAATAAGATTGCAAAAGTCACTTCCCTGTCCTCAAACTATTGCAAATGCAAATGCAAATCACTCCAACATGTAGTAACGAGCTTCAGGACTTACGGATAATAGGGACAAGAGTGACAAGTCTTTCTCTGAGACCGTATAACTTTGCCGCTGACCTGCGCACGGAACAGATACTTTAAAAAAAAAACACAAATGTTGAAAACATTTCCACAAGCAGGATTTAAACCTGCACCTTTCTGACATACCGGGTCAGGTGCTCTTCCAATTGAGCTATCGTGGTTCTAACCAGCCCGCCGAAATTATTTAACACTTTTTACTTTGAAAGCCTAAGGCGCCCATTCAATGTCAACAACTACCGTCACTAACATCCGATCATAATATTTTTACAAATATTAAAGATCAGTTAAGAAGTAGGCAAGCTATTTATATAATGTTCAAAATAATTTTCAACGCAAATTTTGTTGCGAACAAATTACAAATATATAAATTTTGATTGGAATTGCAATTGGATGAGCACCTGACCCGGTATGTCAGAAAGGTGCAGGTTCAAATCCTGCTCGTGGAAATGTTTTGAACATTTGTGTTTTTGTAATTTGTTCGCAACAAAATTTGCGTTAAAAATTATTTTGAACATTAAATACTTATTTAGCTCTATTTTATAGGACGTAAATACATAAAGAAACTTTATTTAAAATAATTTAGATTTGTCCCCAAAATGTTGTTCTTCTTTGCACTTATTATATTCACCGCGGTAGTGGGCCATCTGATTTAGGTAAAGGTTGCTTGAAATCGAATAAATCAGTGACGGCTGAATGAAAACTTGGCAAATAAAGTGTAATTTCTTCAAATAGCATCGGCCTATTGTTCAGAGCGGAATAAATTACACGAAATAAAACTATAAGCAGTGCGTATTGGCGTTCTATAAATATAGAGCTTCCGTAGTCTAAATATGTCAGTAACTTAGCAACAGTATCACTAGACATAACTTTCTCAAAACTTAGTTTGCACTTGACTTTGTCAATAAAATTGTACTTGTGTTCCGTGTGACAATGTTAAAGGTCCCCTCGTGCGCTAGCAGAGTGGGCAGCCGCAGTGCGCCGTAAAACGTAACTATTCACAACACACATTGTAGCAGTCGCCGGCGGCATTACAGGATCACCATCTCACCAACATTGTGGTTATTTAGTTGGCGGATGAAAGTGCGGGGAGTACGGCACTAAATTACATTGTACAGTGGTGCTCTTAGTTTTTGTTATAAGGTAGTATTAGGTATAGGTCTACCGCCTGTATAATGGAGAATGCTCTGAGGAACTTTTTAATTTAGTGCCCACTTCCTCCTTCTACCATCGCACCGCTCGCCATCGGAACAGGGCACACGCACACTTTCTGGACCCGCTGTTCTCTCGAATGGTTCGTTTCAAGAGGAACTTTATTCCACGTTCCATCTAACTGTGGAATGAGCTGCCATCCGAGGTTTTCCCACTGAGCTACGGCATGGATTCTTTCAAAAGGGGTGTAAAGAGGTTTTTCTCAGGTCGGCAATACAAAAGCAACACCTGTGATGTAGCTGATGTCCATGGGCGGCGGTGACCGCTCACCATCAGGCGGCCAGCCTGCTCGTTAGCAGACTATCAATATATATATAAAAAGGTCTAGGTTTAGATCAGTATCAATATATCTACAAAAACAACAAAAGTTATACATAATCAGCGCGCGCTAGAGGGCGCCGGAACGAACAACAACCTCCGTTTACATTTCATTAAATAAATAGATATAAAAGTTTAATGAAACCAAAAGTACGTTTTCAGTGACTAAATAATAATTAAATATAACTCAATTTATGCAGATAAGATAAAGACAACAGGGGCTGCCATTAGATAGTATTAAAGTATTAATAACTGACACAAACTCAACAAAAATTTTAGGATTAATTATTGACGGTAAATTAAATTGGAAGAGCACATTGATTATTTATGTGAAAGAATCAGCAGCTCTTCGTACGCATTATATAAACTTGCTCTAGTTTTAGGCACTAACGCTTTGCTTACTGCATACCATGGATTGGTTGCCTCCATTATTAGATACGGCATAATGTTTTGGGGTAACTCCACCGACGTGGATTGGTATTTAAAATGCAAAAACGCTATTTGAGGTCTATGTTTGGTCTTAAGAGCATAGATAGTTGCGAGCCTCTATTTTTAAAACACAAAATTATTACGTTGCAATCCATGTACATCTATGAAACTGCTGCATTTATAAAATCACACCCTGAACTGTTCCCTAAAATGTGAGATGGTGTTGTCCGTAATAGATACGGCAATGACAGGTTACAACTACATGCAGCTAATACTGCCTTGATGTATAAAGGTGTATTTTGTATGGGACCTAAAATTTTCAACAAAATTCCCAAGATATACAGAGAACTGCCTTTAAATCACTTTAAAAATAGAATAAAATGCTTATTGATTGACAAGAATGCTACTACAATATTATTGATTTTTTAAATGATAAACATATATAATTTAATCTATTTTTTACGACGTTTTATTTTGACATTTGTGTTTCGTAATAATGTAATGTTTATGCGATTGTTTTTATTATTATTTGTAATTGTTTATTTGACTTGCACTTTTTAAATTGACATTACATTTTTTGACTAATTGACAATAAAAGCTTTTTTTATAAATACAATTTGTACGCCATAACTGGCAAAACATGTTGATACAATTTAATTTTATACCAACTTATATTATGTAACCACACATGTTATTGACAAATAAATATTCTTATTCTTATTCTTAGGAAGTGTATAAGGTAACATGAGACCCAGCAGTGCACATTACTCGGCTGAGATAATAGGTGGAATCACTAAATGAATACTGTTTACTTGCATAGTATTTATCGAGTGAAGTTATAACAAAACAACGATGCTACATTGATAATAGAATTAAAAAATAAAATCGAGGTATTTGAGTTGTAGTGCGCGAGTCGGTCTAATGCAGCAAATGTCGTACTGCTCTACTATACAATTATATTTTTTAAATTATCAATAAGGTAAAGTAATTTTCCGCACCAGTTACTATATTCTTTGATCGTCTATTACACGAGATTGTTTGTCTTCGAATCTCATTTCGTAAAATAAACAACTGGAGCAATATCAAAATAAGCAAACAAAAAGAAAATTACGCAAACACTGCTACGGGGCTACCGTGCAATTGGCGTTCGTATAAAAGCGGTGGCCTGTTCGGGATGCGCCGGAATTGCGGGTAACTGGGTGAACGAGAATTTGATCGCGAATGTGTTGGATCCGGCCGAGGAGCCCGGCCGGCCACTTCCAGGATTACTGCAGCGGCGGGGGCGATCATCCCCCTCCCTACTCTCTCGCGCCCGCCGCCCGCCATTCATCATGTAGTGGAATCGCGTGATGGCCTTATAATATCTCCATTTCAATATCAAGTAGCTCGCGTAGATTAACACAAACAATTACAAAGAATTGTCTATGATAACAGTCTTTTCACATTGAAATAGCTGTGAGATAAAATTGGATACTGAATGGTTTGGAGGAAGCGGAAGTAAATTGTTCGAGTTCAATCCAATAGTTTATTTGTGTTTAAAATAAACCGTTTCGTTTTGGATTCGTTTGCGGCGGACAGCCGGGCGCGGGCTCGGCGCTGCGCGTCAAACCTGTACCGCTGCACTCCAGCTTTTTGCATTTTAGATACAAAGCTTTTAAATTCTACAGCAAGGAAGTATTTTGCTTTCATCTTCTCTAATGATAAATGACGAGAACCTTAACTAACACAACTAAAGCACTTTTCAGTACTTAAAAGTTGTGTAACCTTATTCTTTGTATCAAAATCAAAATCGTTTGTTGCAGTCTATCAAGGTTGTATATAACATAGTTATATGAAAAACGCAGCGCTTTCTAATTATTAATTGATACAATAACGTTAATAGATTTCATGCTTTGTACCAGTATTATAATTAAAATATTCTATCATATTCATATCTATGCGAGCTAGAATTAGTAAAAAGTGTCTAACACAAAACAACGTAATAAAAATCACTCTGTAAGTAATTTTGGTCCGTTTTGTCATCCCCTCCAAAAATCTTGAAACACTCCATAGTTTCTAACCAGGCCAAATATCGAAATTTAAGGAATGACAGATTTCCATACAAATTTCCACCCTTATTTCACCACTCTCGGGAAGAGTTTTCGAAAAATGCAAAAACATGCCATTCTTTATTTTTATCGAAAAATCTATAGATTGATTAAATTATTCATTTTTATAGATAATACTTTAAAAATCACAATTTACCAAGAAAAATCTTCTTCCCTTTTTTACTCATCTAAAGGAAAGTAAAAAAAAATCCTGAGACATGTCATTCTTTATTTCTTTTCAAAAAGCCAAATACCAATTTTCATGTACTTCAAAACTGACGGACTTTCATACACACTTTCACCCCCTATTTGACCCCCTTATATAGGGTATGTTTTCCGTAAAATCCTTTTTTAGTGGCTGGTTACGTCACTCAATTAACCTATAGTCTAAATTTGATCTAATTAGCTCCAGCAAGTCATTATATGTATACATATAGATAGTAAACAGAAACCACAATCACTAAACAGGATCACGATTGTGACGTCTTATTAATGATTTGCGAGAGCCGATTCAACGAGTTAATACATTAGTACAACACCACTTCTCATCGACTTGTTTCTCAAAGATCTCACTAATGGAACGAAGGGCGCTAATCTGCTGTCACCATCAGCCGATTGAAGCCACACTGCCGCATCCGGGGACGCTCGCCACCACAATTTATTAAGTATTATTCATTTATTATGTCGGCGTTGAACATTGGGTTTCATTACTTTCGAAAAGGGTTGTATTTAAATTAACTTCTTATCAAGTCACATTCAAACCCCGTTGGCTGAAACTTAAAAGATGTTTGCGTTAATGAATGGAATCCGAGTTAAGGACTAGATACATAGTCGATTAGGTTCAGGCGCTGAATGTCCAATTCGTAAAATGTCCACTGGTCGCAAAAGGTCCCTTTCGCATAATGTCCCTTTTTCTTCAAACTTTCTCTTATCATATTTACATGTTTGACTGGTACAATTTGTATGGATATGGGTAAGAAATTCAAAATAAAAGTATAGTAAAAATCACGTTTATTTATTTACTACAATCATAGTAAGTATGTTTTTGTTAAATCGTCTCTAATATTATATCCCTAAATCACGAGCGTACGACCCCCTGTACGATATATTGTTTAATATAGTCTCATGATAATAGAGTTTCGAAAGCTTATCACGATCATACGAAATGTTTGTATGATGATAATACGAACCACAGGCTGCCAAACTTTAAGGTAATTACTCGAAGCTCTCAACCACATCCGTCTTCATTATCGAATACGTTATCGAATATCAATTTTATAGACAGATTTTTACAAAGAAACTCTCTATCTAGTTGTCTGACTCAACTCATGCTCTTACCTTTGATTATCACACAAAAAATAATAATTTTAGAAGTATTTGTTGATTTAGAGCAAACACAACAGTTCCCTACTGTAGTCTGCTGCTCTTTATTTTTATATCGGGCTTGCTAAGTGTAAGTAAGAGAGTCAGGCATGTTTTGAAAGAGACGCGTTTTTTTTTTTCAAATTAAATCAAATCATTATTTGCGCAGAGAATAAATTTTGTCGATTTAATGAATTGAGAAGTGAATGTATTTCTTGACATTGACATTGAACATTATGAGTTATTATGACACCTGCCTGCAAACTTGTATCATTGGCAACATGTCTGTATAAACATATTGGTAAGTACACTTTTAATAAATGAATTCCGAAGTTACGTGTGTGCATGTCCCATCCCACACACGTCCTCACCCGGGATCTTGCTGAGTAAGCAGACGCATTGTCTGCCGGTATTACGGCACGCCCGCCGACGAGCTGGCCTCTTTCTCGTTATGAGACATTCTCGAGTGAAAAGAGTTCGATTGTGGTATGGTCAGTATGGTGGTGGAATAACTTTCAAAGTTTCAAAAATATCAAGAAAGCTTTTAAGAATAGTCTTTAGGTATTTTTTTAGGCTTCTTTAGGCCTTAGGTTTATGTTAGTAAACTTTTATGGCACCACTTTGATGAATTTAAAGATTAAGTAAGATTTTTCTTTTACGAGTGTTTTATAAACTAGTATTACTATTTCGAACACATTAGTCACATTAGACGCCCCGACCGTGCTCGGGCGCGCCCGGCGGCACTCAGGTATCACGACGCGCAGTCAACGCAATGCGTGCTCTCAAACCAGTCAACATGTTTGTTTTGCCAAATTGAGGCACCAACGTAAAGGCTTAAGCAGCAATGTGACCCTTTTAACTTAATGGAGAGAGCCAGCCGCGAATCGCTAACACAAAACAGGATTTTGATGGAGGCTACTTGGTTGTGAAGGTAAAATTGCAAAATAATGTCTATAGCGCCAAAGAAGGAGAGTGCCTTTCGCCCTATTTTTAATGCCCGACGCAAAAGGGGGGTGTTACAAGTACGAAGCTTTGCCATAAGTATGTATTGTATTGCTGTATGAGTATCTTTCTGTCTCCTATTTTATCGTAGCTAAGAAACCTGTATATAGGTATATCGCAAAATTAAAAAGTAATCTTAAGAAAATAAAAATTGTGTTTAAAAATGTTTCAGTATGACAAGAAGACATTGAATTAGATTTCTGTACGGAAATATTGAACTGCACAACAAACCAAATCTATTATACTTAGGCATGGAACAAATTTACAAATCCTTGAAATATAACTAGAACGGCTATTTATTAACAGGAATCGTTTGAAAATGTCTTGTTAATACTAG
Source organism: Eudonia mercurella (assembly GCA_963082485.1). Lineage (NCBI taxonomy): Eukaryota > Metazoa > Arthropoda > Insecta > Lepidoptera > Crambidae > Eudonia > Eudonia mercurella. Next base: position 24,219 of record OY720030.1, read on the forward strand.
AATTATGTAATATATGTATATGATAGGTATATAATATAGTTTATTTGGCATATATTAAAACCTTTAGCATACATAATACGCATGAATTACGACCTTATAGAGCTTCTTGTGTACACGAGTTTCCGAGTTAATTTCTAATTTGTTTAATGAATGGCTATTTATAGGATCCTCCTCATTTAAAAGGGTGAGCAAATGTTTAATTAATAATTACACTATATTAAGCATAACCAAACTATATCTTAGAACTATAGTAGGTATATGTATAACTGAAGTTACATATTAAAAATAAGGATGCAAAAACATTAGATATAATATATTAAGCTTCGATCTGTTATTAAGTTTTAGTTAAATTTTCGTTAGTAACAGTAGTTAAACCGTTATATTCTCTATTTGCATGCTGAAATTGAAGAAAATGATTTTTTTTAAATTAAAACGTTTTCCTATTTACGCTGACACCACAATGTTTATGTAAGTGAGTGTCATACGAGTATGCTCTACGAAGCGTCAGACGGACATGCTGGCACATACGTTGTGTATGCCAACAGCTAAGGAGTTCTCCGAAACTTACATTCAGAGCAACAATGAATACGAATAGACACCAAAAATCACTATGTAATTTTTTGAGATAATGTCTTATACAATGTGTAATTGTCATAACATACATCAAATACATTATACGTCGTCGAATAAATTAAATTCTTATTGTTATATAATAATAAATAATATGTTATATATTTAAAAAAGACAAAGTGTTGTTAAAATTCCACGAGCGGGATTCAAACCCGCACCCCATGATATAATGCCGGGTCAGGTGCACTACCAACTATGCTATCGTGGCTTTATGGTAGTGGTATTTTTCAACACTTTGTCTTTTTTCTAATTGTAATTTGTTCGCAACAAAATTTGCTTAAAATTATATATACTTAACCATAATGTTATTGTTATGTTATGTTATAGGTACTGTTGTAACATCGATAGTATTGACGAAACTAACTAATTACGTTGTAACATCTCTATACACCGATTGCGATGATAATCCTTGAAGGAAGCGTATGTGCTTAGTTATATTTCCAGCGAGTCGTGGATTCGCAGATGAGTTCCAATTTTGCTCTAATTAAGTACTACGACACCGCCCACTCGTCAACATGATGAGAGGCTAAAATCATGATTATATATTCATACTAATTAATATTTACACTCACTTAAACAGGTCTGTTATTTAACATCGTCCTTTTCATAGGAAAAATAACAAATTTCTTTATTCTCTTTTAGTTAAAATACAAGTATCATCGTCGGACGGCGTCCCTTAAAAAATCAAATAAGTTATAGGAACTCTATACTGCTATTGAGCGTCCGGGGAGCAAGTAGATACAGCCCCTTAAATGAAAATAGCCCTTGGAATAAAGAGGAACAATTCGAAAATCTATCATCTATGTGTATAGCCCCGGGGCTTTGATTTGTTGGCTGAAGTACTAGGGGCCTGGCGTCGCGCGTGTTTGCTGAACCGCTTGCTCGCCGAGTGCTCGGTACTCGTAACAGCTGGAAGTCGCTCCGTGCGTCTGTCCCGGACTCCCGGCGACGACGGAGGGTTGTCTTCCGCATTTATGATGTTTCGGATCAAACAATGGGACCCTCCTATCTATTTTCGTTTTTTGATGTGTAACATCTTTCCGCTCGCTTTCTATACTATAAGCAATTTGTGGGAGTGTTTTCGTGAAATGTGTAACTGTGTAACGGGAAGTCAAAAAATTTAAAATCGATATTATGAACATGACATTATAATTAAATTTGACATATTGTGTCATTTGATTATCAAAGGTAATTTTGATTTGTCAAATGTCTTCTAATGAGTATTTACTGCATTCTCTTTATGATTTGTAAAGAAATATACGTAATTGTTAATTCTTTATTATATTTCCCTCAGAACAATAACTAAAGCTTATTTCCTATTGTAATGTTGATTTCAAAAGGTGAGATGTCAAATGTTACACATCATATGCGACTACTGTAAGGCTCGTCAGTTTTTTTATATAAACCTTATAGTTTTAGTTTATTAACGAATATATTCTTCTGTGTTTGTGTAAATTGTGTACATTTCTTTAGACTTTTTGTATAGACAGCAAATGCAACATTTTGCGTAGGTATCATGTTATCAATGTTAATCCAGCCTTTTCGTTTTCTAGCACGTCATTAAATGAGAGTTCAGTAAGCTACGCAAGGCTCGGTTTGATCGCAACCCCGTACTGGGCAACCCGCCATTATCACGGCATCACGCTCGTAACGCACTCGTAACACACCGCAGTGATTCAGTGGAATAGCACTCGGCGAAGGGCCGGCGGCGGGCGAGCGGGCGATGGCCCTGCCACTAGATAAGGAGACTGCAGAAGGTAAGCTTCATACGAACGCGCTCGAGCAACGCACGCGTACGGGACGGGTAGACGACCTCGCGCGGGGGTCCATATTGGCTCACCTAAAGCTTTTTAACCGAAATTGTTATTCCTACCGATTTGTAATCCCAATGATCACTCTTCCTAAAATTTTTCTTCCTTAAGTTTTTATTCATACAATTTGTAACTACAGACAACTGCAGTTGTGTGGAATCCATATTGTATGGGAATCACGAATAGGAAGAATCGCGTTTGTGTAATCGATCGCATAATCCGTTCATAGCACTCATGTTTCCGAAAATTGTGATCACTAATGTAAATATATTTAAACTCCTACTGTTGTTTTTCATAACGCTTTGATCCCTAAACATACTTTCCATTGTAAAGTGATGTTTATTAATGTGAGAAACGCCCTAAAGTCGCTTCTGGCATGTCTCTGTGTTTATGTCAACCTAACCCGCTCGTCGCTTCGTTCCTCGCTAACCTAAGCGCATTTATTTTGAAGTCGCTTCAAATAAAAAAGATATGACTTTGAATAATAGTGTAAAGGACGGTTATGTTGAGAAAATATAGGAAAACAAATAATAGTATAATCGATGTTTATTGCTACTGACAACAAGAAGTTGAATGATTCGGAATTATGAACATTAGAAACAGAGTAGTGAGGAATTGTGATTGTTAGGATGAAAACTGTAAGGACATTTTCGGAGTTCCAATTATCGGAGTTGAAAATTTAGGTGAACTTTGGCGCACCCCCTCGCACGGGTACGGAACCCCGCAACAGCTGCGCTCGGAGTGGTTTGAGATGGTCCGAGGTCCCGTGCCCGTGAGAGGGTCTATCGAACGCGGTGTGTAGTAGCTTTCCTTCTGGGTGTCCTTATAGTGTGGACGGCGGGTCCGCGCGAGATAGCGGCCGTCCGTCACGCGCTATCTGCCGCGGGGGAGCGCTGCGGCTATTGCGGAATGATTTCGGCGCCTTCTTTGCGCGCGAATACACTATCTAAAATATAAATCATACTGGAATAAAATAGACGTTGATAAAGTTAAAAATCAGGCTTGGACAGCAAATCGTTTTGAAACAAGATTTTCACGGCACACACATGTTGTAAAAATGGTTGTAAATAATTAAGATTAAATCTTTGCTTTCCAACGCAAACAATTAAATATAAAAGCAATCGGTGAAAAAATGTTGTCTTTTGTAAAGTCAATCATTGTTTTTTTAGTTTAATTATATTTTTATGTGTTTAAAGTAAACTCAGGTAACAAAACATAGCAAAATATTGTGACAATACGAACATGTTCCAACTTACGGTAATAACATGTTTCTAAAGGTGCAAGCGCTTCCATTCAACATAAAAAATACTACATACATACTGCATAATAATACTCGCCCGCAATTGAGATTCTATATTTATTTACAAAGTGTAGCTGCACTTTAGAAGTCAGTCAGAAGACAAGTCATAATGTACGCAGGTATATTTACCGTTTAACTTAAATACACCATATGAGCTATATAAATAAGCTGCTCGCGCAGCGTGTCCGCGAAAGGCCGCAGTTCCTCAAGGCGCGTGACACACACGGCGGGCGCCCTGTACCTCCGCGGTCGTGTCACCGGCGGCGGCGCGGCTGACCCATTTCAGGGCACAATAAAAGCCTTAGATGAGTTATAGAGTGCCGCCTCATAAACTGTGACACAGTGACCGCGGCTACAGCCAACAACACTGCAGCGGCGTTATTAAGTATATTAGATAAACTTCATGACAATTTTTTTTTTTGAAAACCAATTTTCTTTTTGGGCATTTCATTATTGTTGAAGGTGTTATTTTCATCTTCAGTTAGATGCAGTACCGGTACTATTTACAGTCTTATGGAAAGTTTATTTTATAACTGTTTGAATACTAAGTATTATTTAATTTTATTATTGAAACCAACGCTTCAATTGATGTGTATTGCATACTGGTAGACTTTCCAACTGACGTAGGTAGGTAACAACTTAAGCTTTTCCGGAAACCTGAAGCCACCTTTGTATTATATTCTAGTGAAAAGAAGAAATAGAGATTTAGTATTACAGCGCCCGCACTACAATAAAGGAAAGGCGCCTGCAGAGCTCTGTCGCAAACTTCACAATATGCGCTTATGAATTTTTCCCTTGCCTGAAATTTTATTTCCAGAGCTTATTGGAAAATTCCACTAACACCTACATACAAACGGTTATTACCTACTATAGCCCCGGTGTGATCGGGAAATCTGATTCTGATTCGAATTGGTTTTATTTAAAACTAAACAACAACTAAACATATTACTCAATAGATGTTTAATTATTCAGGAAGGATGAGGCAACTAACCAAGTCGCGGTAAAAGAATTATGTTTGCTAATGCACTGAGACTTTGTTTAAAACTGTATACAAATAAACAAAGAATAAGGTCCGAATAGTTATTCCATGTTTTGTCTTATTTTCTCTAGTTTCAAATGACGTTTACATGACAGGAACAAAACACGGAATAACTATTCGGACCTAGGCGCTAGGGGCCAAATGTTTATATTGTTAGGCCAAAAAGTGTGTGTAGTGCTTAGCTACTTGGCTAGCAGTTCTATTTACTCTTTAAGAAAAAACTAGATCCAGTTATGGAAACATAAAACCTGTAGTGCGCCCATGAGCTGGTGGTGGCCGCTTCCGATGAGGCTGGCAGTGTGCTGCTTTCCCGGCCCAGTATCATAAGGATAACTTCTTATGTTACTTATAAAGGTATTGCAAAGCCCATGATGGCTCGAACTCCGACGCCGCCCTGTGTCCCGCAGCCCGGAGATCGTTCACCCGCCATTGCTTGATCGCTTCATGCCATTGCTTTGATATTTGATTTAATTTTAAATGTTTGTTTTAGGTCGACTAAGTTCCTATTTTGCTTTAGCTATATTTTGCAGTATTCAAAATATCAAAGTAGACTAGTCAGACTTGCGTTACAGTTTGAAAACACGTCTTAGTTGTTAGTAAAACAACTAAAAGATGTGTTTTTATTTGGGGGTTAAAGTTACTCGCGTCCGTAGGTTTACCCTTGAGACCCTACACGTTACTCCTGGGTGGTGCTAAATGAGTGACATTGTTTGAGTGGTAGAGCCACGCTGCGTTGCAGCACGAAATGGGCCGGCTCGTCCGGCGTATACCACCCACCCTCTCACAGAATATCGGCGTGAAACAATGGCACTCGTTGCTGTTGTGTTTCGTCTGGTGAGTGAAAGTAACGGAGACCCATCTCTCACCCCTCCCCCCTCCCAATTCCTACTTCCTCCTCAAGATCCAACTCCTTCCTCAAGGCCGGCAACGCATCTGCGATTACTTTGGTTTTGCGGGTGTCCATGGGCGGCGGCGATTACTTTCCATCAGGTGACCCGCCTACTCGTTTGCCTCCTTTTAATATTTAAAAAATAATAATAATAATACAGGTATACCTATGCGAATTACCCCAAGACGATTTAAGATCTCAAAAAAGAAATTGAAAGTTTCAAGAAAACGTCTTACCCCAAAATGTATTTCGAAATTCAATTGAAATACGTTCTTCCTGCCCGTAAGCAAAATTTTATGTAAAATGATAAGGAAAAGAAAAATATGTTTTTTTAATTACTAGAAACTAAAGTTAGATTTGGCTTTATCTAGCAGTGGACGTCTTTTGGCTGAGATGATGATGATGATGATGATGATGATGATGATGATGATGATGATGATGAAAGTTAGATTTCTTGACCCACGACAAATTTCATAGTATACGAGTAACTAATATGAATGTGTAGTGTAATTAATTTACTTTGAATCCAATTTTATTGGTGGCAGGATAATAATGAGTCCGCCTAGCTTAAATCTGCCACCGTAGCAGCTCTTTTAATAATGCTATGCTTATCTATGAATTTGAATTTCAATTATCTATATTCATTTATTTATTCATTTATTCATTTATTCATTCATACATTTAGGGACATACCGACTTACAGTTGCCCAAAACGCCGGTATGTTTAAATTATAAATACAATTTGTTAAAAACTAATATTAACAATAATAGCAAATTAAAATTATGTTAGTCCAAGTTATTAGATTAAAACAATGTCAATAGTACTACAAAATGTCACGGTTAATAAATTTCAAATAAAAACGAGAAAACAAATAAGTACACAATTAATTAAAATTATAAAATGTCAATCAATGTCAATACAATAAATTAAAATTTTAAAATAATTAATATAATAATAAAGGTGATTAAGAATGTCATATGAAAGAGAAATAACTTACTAATTTACACATTAATTTTTACATTTACATATACAAGGGCTTTCCTAAGTAATAAGCTAAAACTGTCGGCAAACAGGTCTATACTATAGTCATGAGCGAGCATATCTCCGATAGAGCGTAAAGCACGGGTGGTGGGTGCATGAGCAGCATACGTGGTCCGTGCAGGAGGCTGCCGAAGCAGGCGCGGCCGTCGCCGCGGCGCCACAGTCCCCCCCTCGTCCCAACACAGACGCTTGGGAGCTAAGAGCCCCACTTCACCAAGTATGGTTGGGCTGTCTACTTTATTGTGTATAATAGCCAGATAGAACATTAGGAGCTGTATGACTCTTCTAAATTTGAGGGTATTCATATCCACCATACCTAACACGAACATAGACGGATACAAGAACGGGTAGTGACCGTATTTTTTCTTGTACAGCCAACGAGCATACTTCCTCTGCACCCTCTCCACCATAAGACAGTACTTATCTTCATGATAAGACAGTACTTATCTTCATGAAATATATACTTCTATACTTGATATTATTAATTATTTTTTTATTTATTTATTACCAGTGCTGATATTAACATTATAAAAATTATTTACATCCATATGACATCCAGAAAATGAATCCAGTGGTATAAAGGAGACTAAGTATAATATCATGCAATCTCTGCAGCGGCCATAGCCTTGAACTCCCTCCGACGGGTTCGGCAGCAACGAGCGCCGCTTGATGGAGCGGAAAACAGCGGAAAGCGTTTTGTTCGCACAAAGCGCCGTTTGCGCTGAGTCGCGCGCGCCGCCATCAATCATGCAGGCGACAACTGTTGTTGTCTCCATTCATCGAGGACGGATGCCATAAATAAGCCAAAGCTGAGCGAGCTCGTCCATACTGCGACGTCGTCGTCGGGTAGACGCAAAACAGATAGCATTTTCAGAATAGGTTGACAGCTGACGCTTTAGCCAATAAATATATTGCAAATTCAGTGAGAAAACATGATCGTTGTGAGTTTACACTTGGCGCTGTTGCCGAGGCAACTCGTTCATACATTCCCGCATCGAGTACGCCCTTGGAACCGATCCTTCGTAATAAAGCTATGATCGTTTCCTTTAATTTCGGCATGGGGTAGTCAATAGTATGTTTATTGTGTGCGAGCTCTCTGCCTACGCGGCGTAATAGAATATCATATTGTTGGAAATATTTGTGCTTGTAAGAGTAGAATAATAATGTTCTTGTTCGATCTTTGCGTAAAATAATAGTCACGCAAAGGAAGAGTAAAGCGGTTCCACTATCACTTATGGATTATCTGGATTGCACGGTGGCGGTACTGAAACCTGACATTTACGACAAAATGGCTCCTGAAACGATTGTGTGAGACACCCACGTCGTGTGTCGTGTTGAAAAAGAAATCATCGGGGACCGATTTCAATAGGACCGTAATCATAAGAATGCCCATAGGATGAGTAATCAGGGCCCGCACCTGCGCCGCCGACAAAGCAATCATTCAACCCGTGGAGCCTGGGTCTTTCATTCATTGTCCGTGTATGCGGATAATTCTTGCTACAAAATCTTGGAAATAAATAATTAGGAAAAATAAAACAGTTGTAATGCAAAGATTTAATCGTTTCGAGTTATTTTAATAAAATATGTTTTTTATTTCTTGTATCGTCTATCGATATCTTCCACCTTAGTAAACCATCTTTCAAAAAACAAATCTTAACTATATTAGTAAATAGGCTCACAATACACACTTAATTCACACTTAGGCTTCTGAATTGCCTCTGCCTGTCAGACTGTTGATAAAGAGCACCCACAAGCATATTATACGCACATCCATGCACCCTCATGCACCACATTTAATATCCATTTTTCACTACACACACTCACACAAACCACATACTCACACACTCACGCGCTCAAACACTGATCGATGCGTTCACTGTTTTTACTGTTTTTACTACGTTTCTGTTTTATTATTAATATTATTATTTATTTTCTTGTATTGAATCCTGCCCTTTTAATTTATTTGTTTTTTTAAATGTTTTTGCCGTTTCTAAATTATTGTGTTGTCTGTCTGTTTTGTTTTATAATTCGCTTAAGCGACATATTAAATATATAGTTTTACAAAGTAGGGATCTGTAAAAAAAGAAACTAAAAAATAGACGTCCTGAATGGGTAGTAGGTAAAAAAATGTTTGGTCGATTCAAAAGCACTTTTCTAAAATTGATTTATATATATATTATTTTTTTATGAAAGAAGGAGGCAAATGAGCTGGCGGGTCACCTGATGGAGAGTAATCACCGCCGCCCATGAACACCCGCAAAACCAGAGGAATCGCAGACGCGTTGGCGGCCTTTAAGGAAGGAATAGGCTCGTTTCTTGAAGATCCCAAGGTCGTAACGGTCAGGAAATACCGCCGCCGAAAGCTGGTTCTACAACACAGTAGTTCGAGGCAAGAAATTTCGTGAAAAACGCACAGTAGTAGACCGCCATCCACCAAGGTGATGTGGATGGAATGACAGTCGATTGCGTGTAGTGTGGTGAAGGAAAGCAGCGGCAGGGATCAAGCCGAACAATTCTTCAGAACACTCCCCATGATATATGCGGTACAATATACGCAACGTCTCTCCGAAGAGCCAGTGAATCTAGCCGACCTGAAATACCCATGTTGTCGACAATTCGAGAAGCTCTGCGTTGAATGCGGTCAAATGGAAGGAGTTGGTAATAGGGTGCTACAGCCCAAAGATGGGAGCAGTATTCCATATGCGGCCTGACCTGTGCTTTCTACAGTTGTAAGCGGTGGGCCGGCGTGAAATACTGACTTGCTCTATTAAGCACACCCAGCTTTTTCGAAGCTAATTTTGCTTTACCTTTCAAATGACCCCGAAACTGAACGTCACTCAAAATATCGACGCCAAGGATTCCAATAGTCGGGTTGGTATCAAGGGGAGCACCTTCAAAGTTCAGAGGTACGACGAAGGGATGTTTTTTCGCGGTAAATACACAAACTTGTGTTTTGGAGGGGTTAAAGTGGACTAGGTTACATCGGCCTCAATTCGAGATATGACTTAACATGTTCTCGGTGTCAGTCACAAGTTTATTCCGGCTCTCGATGACGCTTTCCAGAGAAATATTAGCTCGTCCGGTGTAGAGCGTGTCCCCAGTACTGTCGTCCGCATAGCAATGAATGCTGTTGTTATGCAACATGTATTGATATGCAGAAGAAACAAAGTAAAGGATAACACACACCCCTGCGGAACTCCAGCATTCACGGGCTTCATGTCAGAGCACGAGCCGTCGACCACGGCTTTGATGCTACGCCCAGAAAGAAAGCGGGCGACCCACGAACACAATTTCTCAGGAAGCCCGTATGATGGAAGTTTAGCGAGAAGAGCCCTGTGCCATACCCTGTCAAAGGCTTTCGCTATGTCCAAGCTAACTGCCAGTGCCTCCCCTTTCCTCTGGACTGCCTCCGCCCATCGCATCGGTGAGTGAGGTACACTAAAAGATCACCAGCCGAACGACCGCGGCGAAAACCATACTGGCGATCGCTTATCTACTGCTACTGGCGATCGATATATTAAAAAAAATTATTAAACTGTTAATTTAGCATAATAATTTACTATTAGTAAGACAAACTAATGGTTTTAAGGCAAATTTTTAGTAAATTTATTTGAATAAATAAAAATTACAAACAAGTTCGGTTTTTTTTCCAATCACCTGGCAACCCTATAAAGTGCTGTAGATTCTATGTTCATAAATAAAAAAAAATGAAAATCTTATGAAAACTTTTTGATTGTCGTTTCACTGCCAAAGAAATATAATTTCTTAGGCTCCTTTTTATCAACGACCTCTAAGTTTTGGGTACCCTACGCCATTATGGAGGAAAGCCGTCGTGGCCTTACATGGCTTAGGGACTACCAAAATTAAGGGAACTTTTCAGGTAGGTACAGTGCTTATGTGTGTTAAATAAATATGTATAAAATGAATAACATTGTTACGTTTCAGCTCGTGCCCGCGTCCGGCTCCACAAAGGCCCATTGTGCGCGCGCCTGCCGCGAGCACGCGCGGCGCTGCCGCTCGCTTGCAACACACCACAAAAGATAGCAATAACACGTCAATGTAACTCAAAACAATATTATACCATTCATACCTATTTCTGCCGTCAGACACCAGTTTTCTACATAACTGTGTTTATTTTATTTATTAAATGATCAATAAGCTTAAAAATAACTTATCTTACTCCTTTAACCCTTAAAAGCCTGATTTTTTGTTTATCATAAAAAGCTTTTTTAATGGATACTATGTGATTCCAACACTACGAAAAAAATAAAAAATATTTTTTTTGGCACTGCACTTTTTTTTAATAAAAAAAAATACTAAAAATCTTTAATAAAGGCTTTCCTTCGTAATTTATATTCATTTTGTTTATTTCCTATTATTTTTTCACTTTATAATTGTTTTCATAATTACGAATCTATTACAATTTTCATCATTACAATAGAACATATAGAAGTAATTTTATTTATTTTTTCAAAAAAAGGTTGCAATCTTATATCCAAAGAGGTTTCCGTCAAAAAATCCTTGTCTATGATGTTAAATAAAAAAAATATATATTACTCAATATTTCAAAAAAAAACATGTTTTAATTACAGTAGTGTAATCTAAATATTTATTTTAATTTAAATATAATAGTATATAAAATATAATGAAATTTTTAAAAAGGCTTAAAGTTACCGTTTCATTTTTGATACTCTAGGCGTTTAAGGGTTAAAAAAAACAAAAAAAAAACAAAACTTAATTAAAGACAAAATAAGATCTATAAATAAAAAATGTCTTCCAGCTGTGAGCTAATGGGAACATTTTATTTATTTAGTATATTTTATTTATTAGGACAACCATCAAAACATACACCAGTTAAATTAAAAAATAAACATAAAGAAGTCTTAATCTAAATGCTGTCTTATTTACAGGTTGCCACGGCATGCAAATGTGGCTAGTAAATTTTATTTTTTTAACGTTATTTAAATTTATCTAAGTTTACACAAAACCATACCACAAAAAAAATCTAATGTAAATCCTTAGAATAATAACGCCTAGAACGATAGTGTCAAACAAAGTTCGTCAAAATATTGAGGCACAAAATACTCCGTCGTGTGCGTCAGCAGCTTGTCATTACACACACAACCGTACGAATAAATGTTGCAAGTAAAATGGTAATTTCCCCAAACTCGGGGTAAATGGGTAAGTTACTAAACTCTTATCTTGTTTCATAGTTTAAAAATTGTATTGTTGTTACATATGATTTTTTTAATTACTTAAATTTTTTTTATGTGAAAATAGCCACAAAGTCAATAGTCACAAAAAGAAAATTGTCTTCTATAATTATTACATATTATTTTATTATATTAACGGCATACATTTATAATATTAACTTTTATATACATTAAGATGTTTTCATTTAAGTTTGTGATTATTATTTAAAAAAGTAAAAATTGTAAGGTACATACATACATAAATAGTCACGCCTCAATCCCTCAGGAGGGGTAGGCAGAGACAATGGACCGCCACTTCTCTCTTTAACTATTTGGAAGCATAATTTTATCTCATTATGCATTGAATATTATTTCGAGCCTTTAGTTAGATGGTGGTGAAGCTACGACTACCACAATTTTCATATCATTAGCTACTTATTTAAAGATACTTACATATAACACGAAAACATGTACATGTAATGTTATGTAAATGTAACAATGTTTGGTGATAAATAAGAATGCCAATATTAAAAAAAAAAAAAACACAAATGTTGAAAAAATTTCCAGGAGCAGGATTTGAACCTGCACCTTTCTTTTTTTTTTCAACATTTGTGTTTTTGTATTTTGTTCGCAACAAAATTTGCGTAAAAAATTATTTAAACATTTTATAATAGCTTGCCTACTTCTTAACTGATCTTTAGTATTTGTAAAAATATTATGATCGGATGTTAATGACGGTAGTTGTTGACATTGAATGGGCGCCTTTAGCTTTCAAAGTAAAAAGTAAATAGTGTTGAATAATTTCGGCGGGCTGGTTAGAACCACGATAGCTCAATTGGAAGAGCACCTGACCCGGAATGTCAGAAGGGTGCAGGTTCAAATCCTGCTCCTGGAAATTTTTTCAACATTTGTGTTTTTGTATTTTGTTCGCAACAAAATTTGCGTTAAAAATTATTTAAACATGCCAATATTTATTCATTTACTTTATTGCACAAAAATCATTCTTATCAGAAAAAATTACTGTTATAACATTTTTTCAGCATGTCTGTTTAAAATCCTTGTAGCTGTAACTATTTTCTAAATGACTGGCGCTTTGATAACAGCAATCGTGATAAATTGTCTTTCTTGGACTCTAGACTTGGATAAAAACAACTCTAAATAAAAAAAACTCGGAACACAAAATGGGGTAAAAGTTTTCCTACATCTAGCAAAACATACATGGAATGACATATTACAAATTTACGAACATTAATATCGTGTTTTACGAAAAAATAGACATTGATTAGCTGTTCTTACAGGTGAAATATAATCTTAGCATCCTTTTTGCTAGATTCTGACTTGTGAAAGCATCCTTTGAGTGCACAAATCGTCATTATAAACAAAAATTGCGGAGCTGCTTACGACACGACGTGACCTTGGATACTAGCGAGCCGTTCGGCCAACCAAGCCACATATGGCTTGGTTAAAGTTGCCTCAATCGCCGTGCGCGTACTCGGCTTCTAGGCGTTATTATTCTAAGTGTAAATCCAAACTAATCAGACCTCCCCCCTAGACAAGTGGCAAAACGCTAATAGAATAGAAATCAAATATATTGATTATTGTACGGGATTGACATAAGTCAACGATACGTATAAATTAATGACGTTTATGTCAATCCCATACAATATTCATTCTATTTCATTTCTGTTCTATCAGCGTTTGGCATTTGTATATAGGGGCTGATTGTGAGACATTTTAATACTTCACGTTTAAATTGATTAACCGTATCAGCAAAAATATCTCCGCAATATACTTTATTCCTAAAAGAACATTTAATTGTCTGGGAAGAATATTCATGGTGACGTGGTGACCCAAATTGCTCCTGCTACCCTTTACTGAGAAAGGAGCATATCTACTAAGGCGTGGTAACTTAAATGGCAAATTAAGATTTAGTTTGCTTAATAAAAACTGGTAATCAATATTTCCATTCAATATTTTAAATAAAAGCAAGTGGTCCAGCAACTCGCTCTCCAGCCATGTTTGTTTTTTTAACGTCACCTATCTAAGAACACATGGGCAGCTAAGACAAATCTAACGATAGTCAATTATAAATCCGTTCAACAGTTCTGGAGATATGAGATAATAATAGTTATTTGTTATACAAGAGTGCAAAGATACTCTTTCTTTGCAGTCGGGTAAAAATGATGTAGATATTGGTGGTTGTGGAACGCCATGACAGGAAGCCAAACTGTTGAGGTGCGATTAAATGTTTAATAAGCCATGATAAAAGAGGACACAAAAGGGATTAAATTTTTTTGGCGAATACAGATAATATTGATAAGGGTCTTTAATTATAAACCATTAAATAACCATAAAGCTAAGGCTATAAGAATTAAGAATTGCAGTGTCATCGGTCTTTGGTATAGGTGAGGAGCTTATATAAACCGCCGCAAAAGAGGATGCAAAAAGATTGCAAATACCCTCACCAACTGTTCCAGTATTCCTGTTTAAAGGGTATGCAATCTGATAAATTACTTGTAATAGAGGCCTATACCTAATAACATTATGCCTCAGGGCCGGCAATGCGTCAACCGATTTCTGACCGGCGGACTAAAGGTCCACAATGTAATCAAAGTTGTGTCCCGGTCACATTATGGGGGTTCTCGGAAGCGGCGCGGGCGCGGTCTGCAGCGACAGGCGCATTGTTGCGGAGCTTTCAAATTTGAACTGTCCTGGATGCGGTAGTGTTTTGTCTGCTTTAATTACTTTCAACGCGCCGCGCTTTTCCTGATAATCATGAAAATTAATTACCATAAATGTAATTTACAATTTGCCAAAGTAAATAAGGTAATTTACATGAAATGCCCTTTAATTGTAAGTTTCTGTGGAGTAGTAGTTAAACCACCGGTCTTAGAACCAGAGGTTTTGGTTTCATTTTCAGCGGACGGTTAATAACGCTAAGCCGTTCGACCACCGTGGCGTTGATGTCTAAATACACTTTATTATTATAAAAATACAGTAATTTTTTGGTTTTTGACAACAAATTAAATAACAATACTTATAGGGTAAAGCAAAAAAATATTAAACTTTAAATGAATGTTATACTGCAACATGCGTGGAGTCCATTTTTAATTAAAAACACGGTTTAAATATAATAAATCTATATATACTAATATAAATATAATAAGAGAAACTTATTTGTTTCATAAAATAATTTTTTCACATTAAGTCAAAACTTTTGACTGTAAAACCTAGTTATGATTATTTGAGGAGTTGCACAGCGCTGCTTGTTTCGTCGCTGTCCACCGCTGCTTAAGCGGGGAGCAGCCCGGGCGCTCGGCGGTCGCAGACTTTTTGCTCCGTTCAGCTGCACCGCCGCGTGCGCTAGTGTTTGCATTTTTCCGCCAATTTACATAAACCTCGGCAGGGACTGAAACTATCCGTATTATTTAGAATATATTAACATTATTTTAAATAACTGTGTATTTACCTAGATTTGCGTGGACGTGGTGTACCATTACAAAATATTTCATAACATTCCATCTAAATATAATTACGACTTTGACTAAATTAAGTGCGTTATATTAATGAAGACCTAAGAAGTGGCCCGCGCTTTTGATACGGTAGGTAACTAGTTGGGCCTTACACTTGTGGCAGATGCTGCAAAAAGCCCCGTAAAAAGGTTTCAACCACCACTTTTTAAAATATTTTTCTTGATATACAATGGCCAATCACATAGCGATTTGCGTCCGCACTCATGTGACTAGGAAATTGCCGTTCATGCTACTTCCTCTATATCCTGTTATGAAGTTAACCGCTTATACATCTTTGAGCAAAATAACTCATTTTCATTTTAATTTTTAAGTGCTAATTGCTGCACTGAAGCTGAATTAAATATTTATAAATTTCAGTGAAAAAATTAAATGCCCACCCGACCCAGCCAGGAATCGAACCTGGGTCTTACGCAATCCGAGCGGCTGCACTGACCATTATGCTACCGGGAAAACTGACGTAAGCACCGAATTTTTTCACTACTTTTTGATCTTTGACTGCTTTTTAGCGGCAGAGTGCTATCTAACGGTTATTGCAACCGATAGCTATGCAGACATACCATCTATGATCAGATATACCTACATGCCGCTATATATTAAATTTGAAAATTCATCAGATTAATTTCTACAGTTGAAATACCAAAAATTTGATAACACAACGCTGTAGTATATTTTAAAAGTTATTATACCGGCAAGTATATCTGATCATAGATGTTATGTCTGCATAGCCATCGTGCATCGGTTGCAATAACCGTTGGATAGATGGCACTCTACCGCTAAAAAGCAGTCAAAAATCAAAAAGCAGTGAAAAAATTCAGTGCTTACGTCAGCCTTCCCGGTAGCATAATAGTCACTGCAGCCGTCCGGATTGCGGAAGACCCAGGTTCAATTCCTGGCTGGGTCGGGTAGGCTTTTAATTTTTTCACTGTGTTTTATAAATATTTAAAATAACTAATTATTATTATTTTATTTTCCTACTGAAGAGCAAGGACCTTCCTCCACCTATCTCTATCCTAAGCAATTTCGGTTCAATTCTCTAAAATAAATTACATCTCGGACTGACGTTGGATGCCAAATTTGACTTCCATCAGCATGTGACCGAAACCTGCAAGGCTGCGAGTAAGACTCTAGGTTTTATTATAAGTACTGCTTCACAGTTTCGTAGCATGACGGTGGCGAAAGTGTTATTTTATTCGTATGTTCGGAGTAAGTTAGAGTACGGCGCTATCGTGTGGGATCCCTACGAAGAAAAGTACACCCTTTTGGTTGAAAGAGTTCAACGAAAGTTCGCACGATGGATGTACAAACGCAGGTATGGGTATTATCCTTTTCTATATCCCTCGTTATTTGTCTACGGAATGGTTGGTTTAGATGCACTCAAATATAGAAGAAAGCTGCTTCTTATAATACATTATCTCCATATGCTGCACCAAAAGGTTGATAGTCCTGCATTGCTGGAAGGGCTGGGCCTCCTCATTCCTTCGCGTATACCTAGGGATGCTCTGGGGACTGTGGCACCGCGCCGCCGACCACGCTTACTGCTTAAGCCTGTGACGCGCACACAGCACGCAGCACACGCGCCCACAGTGCGCGCCCTGCGTTTGATTGGAGACATACTCACTCAGTGTGATGATTTAGATTTATTTGCTGATAGCCTAAACCATATTTGTAATAAATTCTGTGAAATACTTTCTTTAAATTATGTTTTGTAAATAGTAAGTACTTATATTATTATTATTATTATTTGATTTTACACGTTGACATTTATTTTTTTATTATATTTGAATTTTTATTTTAGTATTTATGTTTAATGAAATTTAATGATTGATATTCTGGTTGACAAAATTTCCTTTTTTTTAAATTTTATCTGTAATTTTTAATAGTTTTATTTTTGCAATATAAGTAGTTATTTATTATCTGAAAACTCATTAGATATAATTTTTCCGTATGACTTGCTTGTGTTTTGGGTATAACTCTGTAAACTTGCTTGACAATGAAATAAATAAATAAATAAATAAAATACATCTTTTTAATAAAAAAATATCTTGGTTACTTAATCTCTGACCGGTGAAGTGCTGGCTGGGCGTCTCGTCGCCGTGTGCGTCGGTGCAACCGGCCGGCCGCCGCTTCACGAGTCGCGCGCTGCTCTTGTTTTGTTCTCCGCCGCTTCCACTCCCCGTATCTTAATATTTGACAATCGAGACTATACAAATGGCTCCCAGACTCGTGTTTATTTGTGGCGGGAACTTTGTACGGAGATAAAATCTGGGGTCGGGCTTTAGTTGATACCGGAGTGAAGTGCACTCTAAGCTAGTTGCTTTTTTAATGAACGGGTAAATAGTAAACTTTATGATAGTCAGACGAAGGAATCCTCTTTTGTTGTCTATTTATTGTTAACTCCCTCGCTACTCGACTCAAATGCACGATTTCAACGTTTATCCTTAAGTTAATCTAATTAATAAAGAAAAAGATTGCTCCCATTCGTATTTGTATTTAGTTTTAATCTAATCAAGTACCCCATCTTTTGGCTGTGTAATTATTCGTGATTCACGTCTATAAAAAGTCTTCAAATAATGAAACAAATATATATATTTAGATAAGAGGCAACCTCCCCCGTGCCGCTGTCGACTCCATCCGCTCCCCGCCCTTTCGTCGTGCCGCCCGCCATGCCGAGCCGGCCGCGTCCTTCAACTCAGCTTTTCCTATCCTATAAGATCCGTTGTCCTAAACCTAAGCCGCGAGTGATCATGAAACGTAATTTCAACAGTGTTGACACTAATCGTTTTATGTCTGACCTTAGCAATATTGACTGGGATGCGGTGTTTGAAGCCCCATCTATCGACCTGAATATGAAAATTTTCAACTCTAACTTTATCCAAATATTTGACATCCATGCTCCACTTCGACCTGTTCGGTTTAAGCATCTCCCAGCACCCTGACTAAGTAATGACATTAAAGTCATTATGGCCAGGCGCAATGCTGCTAAGGCACGGTTTGGGAAGGATCCGTCGGATAAAAATCGTTCCATGTATAGGAGACTACGTAATCGGTGTAGTAGGCTATCTAGAGATGCGCAGCGTCGGTCGTCACATACATTCCTCTGTTGCAAATGGTGATCATGCTAAGGTAAGGTCATTCTTGAACACTCTTGGTTTTGGTAAGTCTAAGACCTCTGTTCCTAATAACCTTGACCTAGACTCCTTAAACCGACTTATCTAACTATCTATCTATCAATTATATTAATATTGTAGATGTATATAAGATTAATAACATAGATTTAGGAATTTGTACTATAATGTTTTAAATTGTAATCTGTAGCCTCTATTAGGTGAATAAATTAATTAGTTTGCTAAAGTTACATAAAACAATTACCTATTTTATTTTAGACAAAACTTTTTAATTACCGCGGGTGGATCTGCTGATCCATACGTCGCGTCGCGGCAGCCTTCAGAGTTGTCTCGTTATAAACTTTGCCGGCACTCACTTGACAACCAATTTTTGGAATTCATTATTTGGTAACTAAGAGTCCTTTATGGCACAGCCCCCGAGACATTGTTGAACAAAGTTTTTACACATTGAAAGCTCAAAATATGATGTAACAATAATATTTTGAGCCTTTCAATGTGTTAAGTGTTCATAACTTTTTCCAAGTTTCCTTTGTAAAGATTGAAGAGGTACAAACTTTACTTTTGTAGAATTTTAAGTTTTTATTTTAGGTAGATAATAGTTGACCCCAAGACGACGATTCCATCGTGGCGCCGCTGCAGTCTGGCTGCTGAATATAAATCTTGCTGCTATGATGTTGTACCGTGAACGATTTTTTTTACTGTATTAATTGCAATCGTGCTCTAAAAAATATCATAATGACATACATTATCTAGCTCTGAGATTGTACATATAAAGAATACGATTTTTAAAAAGAAATGAAAGTGTTTTTCTGTTAAATACATTTCTTAAGTCCTTTCCTTTCTCAACTACTTTTCTCCTTCACTACTTTACACAAGCTGCAGACAATTATAGTAAGCCACGCATCACAACAATTGGTCGATGAATGAAAATATTGATAAATAGCCGCGCAGGTTGTGTCTCTTATTTGAATACATTGTGTTATTATGAATATCATGAATATTTATATATTATGCAAACTTTTAATATTATACACAACAAAAAGAAACATAATATTACTTAAAAGAAAACAAAGAAAAAAATGTATGTCATGAATCGAATATATTTTTGGAACAAAAAATAGAAAGCACGTCGCGAGCTGTGTTTGACAGCTAATTAGCCAAACTGAGCAATTTCGACATGCTTTATTAATCTCCGCGAGTGAAAGTCAAACCTTTTGATTGGTTTCGAAGTTGTAATGAGGCGATTTTCTTAACAACAACGTCAACATAATGTATCCCTCATTGTACAGAGGCTCTGTTTTCTGTTTTATTTATTTAGGCAACCTTGATGCTCTGTCTCTTAGAAATGGTGGTAGTGAATAGCGAATTATCAAAATAACAAAATAAGGATAGACATTCCTTCATGGATTATTTGATGGCAGGAAGGTCCAGGTTACTACGCTGCTTACTGCGGGATATACGTGTCACCGCACATGAACGTATGGTTTTATATTATTTTACGTTATAGTTATGGTGAAAACAAACGCTTGAACAGGTTATTGCATCATATGTATATATTTATTTATGTTATCGTTAATGCTCTATTAGCACATTGATTAAAGAAGAGCTTGTACACTTGTGTTAAATATGGGGTCACGTCAGTTGTCCAGCAGAGTTATGGGTTACTACGATTTCTCGTATTCAATCCGAACAGATTCAAATACAAATTTTTATTTGCTATTCACACAAGAACCCTGCAACGGCACTGAGCAGTTTAGCATTGGTGCTTGATTTCGTTGAAAACAACAATATGTTGAACAGTGACGTGATGGTGGATGGTCTCCACAGCTGGTTGTTTAAATATGCAGAGAGAGAGGTCGGGCCGCCGCGCCGCCCCAGTCCTCGCTCAGCAGCCAAGTGCGTTAATGGCGGCCCCGCATGCGGCGCGCGACCGCCTGCCGCCGCCAGTACTGCGCACACGCGGCGCCGCCGGCTCCGCCTTACTATTGAACTGAAAGGCCTTTCCAAAGTCGCACCTTAGCTCCTGTACATGTTGTCACGTTTTTATTTAAAAAAAATAGAATAATTTTTTTTCTCAATATAATTTAATTTTATTTGGAACATTAATAATTTTACATTTCGTGTTGTTCGTTAATACTGCGGTTAGTTGTAAAAAACTGTGTCGCAGCACCAACGCCCGTCTCCGGTGATAATAGGGATCGCGTTCCAATAAACTAAACCAAACAAAACACTAAAAAAAACACTACCACTTATAAAAATACTTACACAAATACCTCAAATTATGGGAATTTGTGTTAATGTGTACCTATGTGCGTAACTAACTACACAGTATATCAAACCCGGGGAGATACTCCGACCACTAGTAACATACAATTCACATCGTGTCTAGCCTTGCACTGGCGGCGCGGGCGCAGCGCAGGTGCAGGTGAGGTGATTTGGTATAATAAGTAGACGTTAACAGATTACACAAAGCAGCTACTCTAGTGCTGAAACTTTAATATTTTACTAGTTGTGCATTATCTTAGTGTAAGATTTATATTGTTGAGAATGTATTACAGAATATTAAAGGAGAAGTTAGCAAATTTGAGAATGGTCTTCTAACTAACAATGTGAGGACTTGGCGGGAATGTGAAGAGCCATGTCTGCGGTTATGTTTTATTTTCTAAAATTTGTGTTATGTCGACTATTAATGTGAAATAATGGTGGATTATTAATCGTTAAGTGTTCGTGAGTGTGCATGAGTGTTGGCAAATGAAACAAAACAAGGCAAATGAAATATTGTTTATTTATGTATTACTCGTAAGAAAAATTACCTTGACACTGGCTAAATGTGCTAATCGTACGAAGCTAAAGGAACTTAAGGAAAAAAAAACTAACAATGTTATGATAATATTAAATACGCGCAACACAGGGACAATGTAATAAAAACGAACCGTATTAAGTAGAATTTCCAGAAAGCAGTGAGTTTCGGACAAAGTGATACTAAAAAATTGTCCAGTATTCTTGACCTAATTCAGAGAAGACGTTTTTTTATTTATTTTTTGCCTAGGGTAAACGTACCAGTAGAACCTACTTTACGACATATTTTAGCCTGACCAGAAAAATAGAAAACCTCGCCATGATGCGGAAAACTAATGGCACTAATTTCTTTTACAGGCAACAATCTATAATAAATGAGTATTTATAAATCGCAGGCGGGGACAATCACCAACCAAAGAAAGTGCGGATTTAATTAAGCTAGCCACGGCCGCTTGGTTGATGATTGTCTCCGTCTGCGACAACTATCAATATTCAATGTATTTTTCGCAGTGGACCTTTTTGCAGACTACTAAAACAATAGAACGCAAAGAGTAAAATTAGGTGAAATAACAAGTGATACCGGTATAATCTATGGCGTTCCGCAGGCAAGTGTTTTGGGACCAACCTTATTCCTCATTTATATCATCGACCTATGTAACATGAAGTTGAGGAATACCAAAATATTTTGTTATGCGAACGACACAGCTGCTGTGTTCACCGGAGCAAATTGAACAAAGTCAGGGGTGGTGCAAAGAGTGGACTGGCGGGGATCGCTTTATGGCTTAGGAAAAATTTGCTTACATTTAACACCTCCAAAACAAATTATATGTGCTTTACTAAATCAAATAGGACCCAACCTGACGGTACTTTTGATTTTAAAATCCACAACAACCACGTACCTCTATAAAGAAAGTTGATGTCACTAAATACCTAGGCATTATGATCAAAGACTGTCATGGCTATCACCATGCCGTTTGGGCTGTAGGGCGTGCCAAAGAAACAGACATACATACATACACACATATATACATACAGACATACATACATACATACACACATACATACATACATACATACATACATACATACACACATACATACATACATACATACATACATACATACATACATACATACACACACATACATACATACATACATACATACATACATACATACATACATACACTCGAAAAACATAACCCTCCTTCTGACGCAGTCAGGAAAATATAAAAAAAATACAGAAACGGAGGGCCCGTAATTGAAACATAAATCGAACAATTTATTATTAACTAGCTGACCCGGCGGACTTCGTACCACATTTCTACATTCATACATACATACAAAGCTTTCCTCTTTATAATATTAGTATAGATGTTAGTGGCGGTGAAAGTGATTCATCAAGCAACAAAAGTGACAATAAGTCTGATATATCTGAAATCCAACCATTGGTGCAATCTGATAATGATGAACATGAAATGAATGATACAGGAGCACGTTAGATTACATTTAAAATAAACTAGGTACTAAGTTTAAAATTAAAATTTGGCTAAGTTGAATCAGTTCAGAATCAGAAGTGTCTTGTTTGAATTTCCAATGATACCATATATATACATCAATTAATGATACTATGTCCTATCGGATAAAAAAAACCGAACCAGAAACAGGATGCGATAGGTATCTTTTGTGATTTATCGAAAGCTTTCGACTGTGTCGATCACGAGACTTTATTGTTAAAAATGGAACATTATGGTGTCTCGGACAACTCGCTTACCTTATTGAAATCATACCTCACTGGCAGAGTTCAAAAAGTTAATATTAACGGTACCGATTCTTCTGGCGCTCCGTTACTCATGGGGGTGCCCCAGGGTTCAATATTAGGACCTCTTTTATTTCTCATTTATGTAAATGATCTACCTTACTACACCGAAGATCTTTGTGAGATAGTATTATTTGCTGATGATACCTCATTGATTTTTAAAGTTGATAGACATAGAGCAATATTTGACGACGTAAGTAATACTCTCTCTCAAATATTACATTGGTTTACCACTAATAACCTGCTGCTTAATGCAAAAAAAACTAAATGTGTGAAATTCGCGATGCCTAATGTGAAGCAGGTTAATACCAGTATCACTATGAACGATGAAATAGTTGAAATAGTTAACTCGACAGTTTTCCTGGGTATTACCTTGGATCACAAATTACAATGGGGTCCTCATATTGCTGCCTTGGCAGGAAGATTTAGCTCAGCTGCCTATGCGGTTAGAAAAATAAGGTCACTTACTGATGTAGAAACGGCAAGATTAGTTTACTTTAGTTACTTTCACAGCGTCATGTCATATGGTCTTTTATTGTGGGGCTCAGCGGCTGACATTGAAACCATTTTTGTGTTACAGAAAAGAGCCATTCGAGCTATTTATAGCCTTAGACCCCGTGATACGCTGAGAGAGTTATTTAAGCAGATTAATATTTTAACTGTAGCTTCACAGTATATTTATGAAAATATCGTTTGTTTATAAAAACTTAGATAAATTCGAAAAAAAATGTAATACCCATAATTTTAACACAAGAAATAAAAACAAACTTGCCGTTCCAAAACTTAGACTCAATAAGGTCGGTAATTCATTTGTTGGGAAATGTATAAAAATATACAATAAAGTGCCTGTCACTATAACGGAACTGCCGCTACACATGTTTAAGACAGAAATAAAACAAGGGCTAATGAAAAAAGGTTACTATAAAATTAATGATTATCTTAATGATAAGAATGTGTGGTCATCTTAGTCTGCTCGCCTGCACATGTTATTTCACAATAATAAAATTTATTCATATAATTTTTATACTGATATATAGTCTTTATAAGCAGTGTCCTACAGATAACAAACAGCGTTGAGTTAAATATATCATTAAGTTTTTATTTAGAGTATCTTGAGTGTGTCATGCTCTCTTTATTGTCTCTGCGGTGGTGGCGTGTGCGTCGGGTCGTTACGTTCCCTAAAATATGGTTGAGCGAAGCGATGGCTGATTCATATGTCATACTCGTGAACGGGTGCCACCTGTGGAGGCTGGTCTGCTCTTGCACACTTATCTTATTTTTAGTATTATTCACTATAGTTTGACTTTGTTCTTCTAAAACAATTTTTGACTTTTACTAGAATGCTGTAGTGGTACTGTAGGACATTGTGGAAATTGAAACTTTTGCCTGATGTAAATTTGTTAACCTACTTTGTTTTTTTTTTTTTTTTTACATGTTGTGGTTGTTTTCTATAAGTATGTTTTGTGTTTATTTGTAATGGAAAGTGTCCTGCTATGATCGGGCATTTTCCAATATTTTTGACGCTGTAAGGGAGAAAAGATCTGAACACTTGCTGAGTTTCTTGCCGGTTCTTCTCAGTACAAGATCTCCCGCCCAGAGTAGACTTACGAACCGATGGCATAGTGACATTCATAAGAGCTACTTGTAGCCTAAACTGAATAAAATGATTTTGAATTTTGAATTTTGAATTTTGAAAAGACTTACACTTATTTACAAAATACCAATAGGTCTGTGCAGAATACCGATTTTTTAACGGCTGCCAATTATTCACATGGGTATGACTATACCTAGTGTTGCAATAAAAAAAGCAATTTTATTTTTCTGGTCAGGCTATATAATTAAAGTAGAATGATGAAGACATCATTCTACTTTAATTACACATCACGCTTTGTAAGAACAAAGCGTTCTTCTTAAAATTACACCATTGTTATTCCACTTTTATAAAAAGAAGCTTTCGTAGTAGACTACGGCCGGCGTAGCAACTTTAGACTACGAACGTAGCTCTACCAGCGAACTCGCTTGTCTTATGTATGTATTTTTTATAAAACTAATATAGTAGTATCCTATGCATACCTTTCTTTTGCCCACGGTTTGACCGAGTGGCGAGAGAGCCTTAAATCCGTTAATGACCTAGCGGTGTTCTAGGTTTAGGTTTTATTTATTTTTAAATAATGTTTCTTTTTAATTTTTTTAATATTTAATGGTATCTTATTATATATTTTAATCGACATATGGTAAGTTGCTGCGCTAACTAAGTGTAAGTGTAATTTCTATTTCTTAAGTTACGTGTTTGTGAATAAAAATGACTAGATTGCTGATATATTAGTGCTTGTTTTTACGCAATAATTTACACATTTCAAATATATATATATATATGTCGGAGTTATTTCATAGACTAGTAACGGCATCTATCGATACTAGGCTGAAAAGCTTGGCAGAATAACTTGGCATTATGAAATTATCCCTGAGTCAGTAGTTCGAGCGAGTAGTGGGAGCATAGTGAGTCTATGACATCTGTCACTGTCACTTGTCAGTGAGGTAACGTTAGTTTGTGAAACTCACTCTCGCACTCACTTTTACTTCTGGAGCTCGACGGTGCCGGACGTGTGCGCACTGACTCTATTCTACGCACAAAATGGCGGACGGAGACGACGCTTTCCAACAAAATCCGTTTCCATCTCCGACATCAGAAGTGGGATGTAACCTTTGCTCTAAGGATGTAATCGACGCGAACAACTAAAAGAAAACGATGCCAAGTTTTATCGTAAATGACAACGGATGTTGGAACAGCAAAATCAGAATTGGATGGCGTTACTTGAAGTTCAGAAAGCACATGAGGAGATTCATTACCGGAGTTTATACGCGTGCGTAGCTACAGTCGACGTATGGATTGCTACATTCTCCATTTGAGTGTATAGCCGAGAAAAATGTACAAAGTGCACTGCATTAGTGATTGCTCGGTGAAGCCTTGCTTGATGAAGCCTTGCTTGATGAAGCCTTGCTTAGTGCAGCCTTGCTTAAAAGCTTTTTAAAGGACAAAAACAAAACGGCTACTTGTGTGGGAAACTGGGACATCGCAGCACCGATTGCCTCTCCAAGGATAATAAAAGGTCATGTAATCGTTACATTATTTTTAGTGCTAATTATTTTGTCAAACATCGACCAAACGCGCCTGGTGTTATGTTTCAGATTTAGAGGCACGGATCCTTTTGCAAACATGTGCCCACGCGCTCATACCATCACTGCGGGGCGCGGGGAAGGGCGCTACTAGCAACTGCGGTGCAACCGGCAGCAGCGACACCAACACCGGCAGCATGGCGAGCAACGTGAACCAGCGTCATGGGGTAAACAGACCTGTGCTGCATCGGCAACCCTGCTGGACGCTGAATGTTTCTGGTGATGTTTTCATGATTCAGTATGATTATTTTATGCTTAGAAATTTCTATGATAAAAAAGTCAAATAGCCAGAGGAAAACGTTTACTTACCGAAGTGACAATGAGAGTTACTGGACAATCTAATGTTATAGCACTGTACTGTTGGTTATTACAGTTGGACAAGTTAATTACAGGTGATTTTGTCTTGGTTAAAAATAGTGAACAAAACAAAACCAAGTTAGATAATAAATTTAGAGACTCGTTTTTTATAACTGCGGCATTAGAAGTAGACTCACTAGAACTTACGTTTAGTACCCCATAGACATGAGGGTTTGTTAGAGAGAGCCAGTAGTTTATTAAATGATGAGCTGTGTGCGGGTACCTGATGGAGGTAGCTCATGATTATGATACTTTGAAAGCATTAAATTCTAAGCGAACTTACAAATACACACCATAGATTAACAGGGATGCCAGAAGGTCATGTACCAGTCGAAGTTGAGGTGGAGGTACATTGTGACCCGATTGATAATGAGTAAAGTTGTTGTGTGAACTCGAGTTAGTGCTCTAATGGCTGTAACAAGTGTCGACCATACCAGTAGCTATTACATAGTCGTAGCCCGGTAGAAATCGGTGTTTATTGAGGAAACTCAAGATGTCCGTGGGTGCGCGGTGCGTGTTTAGCTCTGGCGGAGGTCGTGGTCTATCAGGACAGTAGTGTGTAGTCAGAGGGTGATGCAGACGTGCGCGTGGTTCCACTGAGATGGACACGCGTAAGCGACTGGGATCGCTGTTCGGCTGTGAGAGCCGTGGCATTGGAGGGGTAACTCGAGATGATTTTAAAGCTTACATAGCTTGCAAATAGTGACTTTTGATTTGTGCAACGAATGGTTAATGACCCTGGTTACCTGGTTATCTAGTTTGGATTTGGATTGTCTAGTTACCTTATCTTTTGTTATGTTACATTTGATTTGTTATCTTTCTAAATCGAAAAGGTTTAGTTTTCAGTTTTAAATATGTAGAGTCTTATGTAGAGTCTTATGTAGAGTCTTATGTAGAGTCTTATGTAGAGTCTTATGTAGAGTCTTATGTAGAGTCTTATGTAGAGTCTTATGTAGAGTCTTATGTAGAATCTTATGTAGAGTCTTATGTAGAGTCTTATGTAGAGTCTTATGTAGAGTCTTATGTAGAGTCTTATGTAGAGTCTTATGTAGAGTCTTACGTAGAGACTTATGTAGAGACTTATGTAGAGACTTATGTAGAGGCTTATGTAGAGGCTTATGTAGAGACTTATGTAGAGACTCATGTGGAGACTCATGTGGAGACTCATGTGGAGACTCATGTGGAGACTCATGTGGAGACTTATGTGGAGAATTATGTGGAGAATTATGTAGAGAATTATGTAGAGACTTATGTAGAGCTTTATGTAGGGCCTACTGTGAGGCTTACTGCAGAGTCTACTGTAGAGCCTATTATAGTGCCTACTGTGGAGCTAAATGTAAGAGTCAATTATTGTTTGGTCAGGATAGACCGAACGGGAAATACTGTGCTTGGTTATCTTTTGTTACAAAAAAAAAAGGAAGCCTGCATAAAACGTTCATTAGATTTTTAAAGTTAAAGTTAACAGCAAATGTTCTTTGATTTCTTTTTGTTTTCTTCTATTCAACGCTTACGCATTGGAAGCTCCGCGCTTCGTGCTTCAACGCTTTCGCATTGGAAGCTCCGCGCTTCATGCAGTCACGCTTTCGTATTGGAAGCTCCGCGCTTCATGCTTCAACGCTTTCGCATTGGAAGCTCCGCGCTTCATGCAGTCACGCTTTCGTATTGGAAGCTCCGCGCTTCATGCTTCAACGCTTTCGCATTGGAAGCTCCGTGCTTCATGCAGTCGCGCTTTCGTATTGGAAGCTCCGCGCTTCATGCTTCAACGCTTTCGCATTGGAAGCTCCGCGCTTCATGCAGTCGCGCTTTCGTATTGAAAGCTCCGCGCTTCATGCTTCAACGCTTTCGCATTGGAAGCTCCGCGCTTCATGCAGTCGCGCTTTCGTATTGGAAGCTCCGCGCTTCATGCTTCAACGCTTTCGCATTGGAAGCTCCGCGCTTCATGCAGTCGCGCTTTCGTATTGGAAGCTCCGCGCTTCATGCTTCAACGCTTTCGCATTGGAAGCTCCGCGCTTCATGCAGTCACACTTTCGTATTGAAAGCTCCGCGCTTCATGCTTCAACGCTTTCGCATTGGAAGCTCCGCGCTTCATGCAGTCACGCTTTCGTATTGGAAGCTCCGCGCTTCATGCTTCAACGCTTTCGCATTGGAAGCTCCGCGCTTCGTGCTTCAACGCTTACGCATTGGAAGCTCCGCGCTTCGTGCTTCAACGCTTACGCATTGGAGGCTCCGCGCTTCGTGCTTCAACGCTTACGCATTGGAAGCTCCGCACTTCGTGCTTTAATGTTTTCGCATTTGAATCTAGTTGCTCTTAAAAGAAGAGCTCAGGAACTGCTGCGCTCGAGGACGCGCGCAGTGTCAGAATGGCCGTGTCGGAGTTATTTCATAGACTAGTAACGGCATCTATCGATACTAGGCTGAAAAGCTTGGCAGAATAACTTGGCATTATGAAATTATCCCTGAGTCAGTAGTTCGAGCGAGTAGTGGGAGCATAGTGAGTCTATGACATCTGTCACTGTCACTTGTCAGTGAGGTAACGTTAGTTTGTGAAACTCACTCTCGCACTCACTTTTACTTCTGGAGCTCGACGGTGCCGGACGTGTGCGCACTGACTCTATTCTACGCACAAAATGGCGGACGGAGACGACGTTTTCAAACAAAATCCGTTTCCATCCGCGACATATATATATATATAGAAGTGAGAGTAAGTATCTTATGTTTTACATAATGAAGCCTACAGGTTTCCATGTCTGTTATATTCACCAATATTCGAATGCATCTCTCCTGCAGAATAAATAGTTTACGTACATCGGTACTGTTATCCCATAGCACAACCCCACAGCTCAGCCGTTGGCATATGCGTAATAGGCGCTCTTGGCTGTTTTTAGGTCTGTGGTTTTCTTTAGCTCATAGAGAGCATAAGTGAATTTGGAAAGTTTAGATATTACTTTATCAACGTGTGGGTTCCAACTTATGCTAGAGTCAATTTCAATCCCTAACAATGTACACGAAGTAGCAAAGTCTATATTATTGTCCTGATATGAAAACCTAGCATTAATTGCTTTTTTGTCTTGGTTTAAATTGCATTAATTTAGTCTTAGCTAGGTTAATTTCCAAATTGTGATCTATTAACCAATTTATTATTTTATTCAGATTTGAAGTGAGTTGTTCTTGTAAATTGTCACCATTTTCACACGGAAATACAATAGAAATATCGTCTGCATATATAACCCGCTCGGGACCGGCCGTCACTCAAGGGGGACGGGAAATGTCAAGCGAAACTTTGTCTTATAGTGAAAAATCTACGACTTGGATTTGAATGAAATATTCTGTGACTTTGGACGTTATGGAATTCCCTTTCTACGTATAAACCGTTCGAATAGAGTGAGTGAACGCGTTACTGTTGCCGACCAAATTCGGACGGCTTTTTTCACTCTTTGAATGTCTTTGATTGAGCTCAATAATTATTATATATTCTATGGGAATTGCACTAAAAAGTATACTACGATTGTTTGTTATTCATCATAGATCTAACCTATAATTATATTTTCATAGACTGTAAAGCATTTGTTTTTAAAATGGAGTGTTTCTAGCAAATGACTCACTGCCGCGCAGCCTAACACTTTATTCTCGTCTTATAAATTTATAGTTTATGGTATCTTTCAATATTCTTATTTCTTTGTATTGGAAATTTATTTCAGATTCTGAAACAAAAAACAGAATGAGGATTAGTAGACGAATAAATGAACAGGAACGTTTTTTCTGAAATAACTCAGTAGCGGGTCGCATGAAATACGCCTGGATTTATAGTATAAATCAAAAAAAGAATACATCCAAGTACACCTTGAGAAATTGAACTTATTGTCCGGACTTTGCCTTTTAAATAGTTCGTTTGTAGAACAATGGCTATTGGCCGGATAATACGTTCATTCATCATTCACATGTTATTCACAAGAGTAACTAATCTGTGGATTGCGTGGATAAATAACCATTCCTTTACTCGAGAATAAAATCGTGGAATAGATATATTCTTGGTATAGTTAATCTCGTATAAATTCAAATTTGGTCGAATCCACCATAAGAGTATTAGTTTGAGTGTTGTAATGTTCTACCTGTACGAACTGGGTTCTATTTTGCAAATACGATGCTAACCAGTAGCCTAGTAGAATGAAACAAGTATGGTATCTTCATACATACGCACCGAGCGCGGCTTGTATGTGAGCGCGGCCGAGCCAGCCTGTCCGTACGCAACGTCGCACGCACACATTCACAAAGTTTATTGATGCTAATGATGCGCCAGTCGCGGCTGAGCCGTACGTAAGTAATGCCATAGTAGAATGAAACAAGTATGGTGGCTCGGCCCCCGAGCGAGCGATAATCACCTAAACTTGTAAGGCTGTCGCTTTTAATTAGAATGAGATATCTACATACAAGGTGGCCGGAAGATTGACGTCCAAAAGAAAAAATTAGGTCTCTCGTGTCGTGGGGTATCCGAATCACCCCCATGTATGTTCCGCGATTTTTCACGGTTTTCGAGTTATGAATTTTTTTTCTAAATTTTTGAGAATTTTCGAGCGATCAACTTAAAAAATTTATAGAAAAAAAAGTAGAAGACTTTTTTGTATTTTTTTTTTGCAACGAAATCTTCATAATTTGTACTTTTATGCATAAAACAATTAGCTTCGTAACTTTGATGAAAATTTGGAAATGCAGGTCTCAAGAATAAAAAATACGATTATTGAATTATGACTAGAACATTAAGATTAAAATTAAAAATCTAAACAAATGACTGCATGGTTTTTTAGTGATCCTAAAACATGCGACATACTCTCAGCTTTCATAATCATTAAAAAAAGTAGTACTTAATGAGCTAGTTTTTCTAGAATCGGCCTTCAAAGACAGCCACGTGGTATTTTTTTTAAATAATCCATGTGATTAAAACAAAAAGTCTTGCTATTTTATGGTTCATAATGTTAAATTGGTTTGTTGACTAACCAAAAATTGCCGCAAAAAAGCTAAGATTAGATAACATTTTGAGTTTTTAATTTTAAGGTTGTCAATTTGCTGATAACTAAAAATTCTTAAGAGATTAGTTAACAAACGTTTTAAGTAAGAGGTGGTTTTGTCAATAAATCAGAGATGGTAATCAGAAAGAAAATTTATTTTTTAAATTCACAAAAGGTTTTCAAAGTGGCCACCTCCAGCAGCAATGCACATTCTACACCTTCGTAAAAAATTGCCTTTTAATCGTCTAAAAGCTTCCCTATTCGCTCTCACAACACGTTCGGCTTCTGTAATCTTTTCTCTAAGTTCTTGTTCACTCGAACATTCTCGGGCGTAAGCGATTTCCTTGTAATAGGCCCCACACAAAGAAGTCGATTGGGTTAAGGTCAGGTGAGCGTGGAGGCCATCTGATTGGTCTGCTGCGTCCGATCCATCTGTTGGGGTAAGTTTCATTTAAGTGGTTTCGGACTTGCGTTGCGTAGTGACACGGGGCGCCATCATTTTGAAAAACCATGGTGCGTCGAAGCTGAAGATTCACATCTAGCAGCAGCAATGGTAGTTCATTTTCTAAAAAGTTTTTGTAAATTTCTCCATTAAGTCTAGATGGCAATTCAAACGGGCCAATAAGTTCGCCGTTGAGGATACCCGACCACATGTTAACACTAAACCGGTGTTGAAAAGATGAATCTCTCGTTTCGTGTGGATTCTCGATTGCCCACGAGTGGTAATTATGAATATTGAATATTCCAAATCGCTCAAATCGTGACTCATCGGTCCACAAAACTTTATCGAAATATCCAGGATCTTCTTGCTGTTTTCGTAACATGGTTTGGCAAAATTCAACGCGCAATGGGTAGTCTGCAGGTAGCAAAGCTTGAACTCGTCAGATATGGAAAGGGTATATCGTATATATATAAGGGTATATCGTATATATATAAGGGTATATCGTGAAGTATGGCTTGAATAGACGTTCTTGGGATGCCCAGAGCACGAGCCATTCTTCTCGTACTCGTGGACGGATTTCGCTGAACTTCTTCGAGCACTCTTTCTCTGCGATCTGGATCGACTCGAGGGATTCCTTCACGACCACCGCGTTGACCAGGAATGTGGCCTGCCATCAACGTGTTGTGCGTGTTAATAAAAACACGATGGTCGGGATAATGTGCAGGTTGCGGCCCACCACGTCGTTGAAGTTGTTCGCGATACAATCGCGCTGCTTCACGGCCGTTGCCTTGCAACTCCATAAAAATAATGCATTTCTGCATATTCTCTTAATGTGTAACTCATCTCTTTCACTTCCAAGTAAACAAAGTCGAAATCAGAAGGCAAAACAGTCCAGTAAACGAGCAAAGTAGTCAAAAAAGTAGGGCAATCAAATTTGGGGTGAGCGATGGCGACACGAGTAGCAGTAAACACAAAATGAGTACGACTGAGATAACATTTTGGCGTTGGCTTGGGTTATCGCCCGCGCTACTGAGAGTGAGAGAGATGGCAATTATTCCGTCTCTATCCTCGCGGTCGACCTATTGTTATTGCAGGTAAAATAATCGCGTTCACTTTTACAACCCATGATTCGCAAGAATGCAACGCGCAGAATTGATAAAATTTTAAACCAAAATTAAACAAAATGTCAATTTTTTAGGCATTTTTTGGTTAGTTAACAAACCAATTTAACATTAGGAACCATAAAATAGCAAGACTTTTTGTTTTAATCACATGGATTATTTAAAAAAAATACCACGTGGCTGTCTTTGAAGGCCGATTCTAGGAAAACTAGCTCATTAACCCTTAACTACCTTCGTGGGGTAAATTTTTACCCCAACCGCTGATTTCTCGTTCGTAAAATTCCTCCTATTGTGATCAGTGCGTCATCGCTTCGTGTAATCTCAGTAGTGGCCGCGTTACCACGGCAGGCGGACGGGGAACGCGCTGCGGCTTATACTTACAAAGGTACGGTAGGTTTGGGGTAAACTTTTACCCCACGAAGACACTTACGTAAGTTTTTTACTTTTTCATACCTAAGGACTTTATGAATATTTTCATTACTTGTAGGTGAAAATGGAGCGTTTTCTAAACGATGAAGCTATTGAAAGCGTATTGGCGGACGAAGAATGTTCGGATCAAGTAAATATACCGGATTTCTTTGAAGATGATGCATCACATAATATTGTTCTGCATTTATCTGGTATCAAGGGTCCGGCCGTAGAAAAACCCAATTTATGCCCTGTTTAATCGTGGTCTTTACTTCTAACTGAAGAAATCATAACTTATGTCACAATCCAGACAAATGAAAAGATTACAGAATTGTTAGAGAAGAGTAGAAGTTCTGAATTTGATTCTGAATATGAACCAATGATAGGGCTCAAAGACCCACTGTCATATTTTTTTCATTTAAGTTTAGGAAAGCTTTGCGTATATTTTATAAAAAATTTAATCTTTGTTGATCTCAAAACGCATTTAGCTTAGCAAAAAAAATTTTTTTATTGATTTTGTTCTTAAGTATTTAAAGACATGTTTTTTCTTCTTAAAAAATGAAAACTGATTAAAAAGGTGCCATTTATGTTAAGTAAATACATGTTATAGTTCCTAATAAAGTTTATTTCAAATTAATGTTGTCTACAGTTTATTTCTATACCTCTAGTTATTTTCATTACCTCATATTTTTAAAAATATTGTCTGTTTAACTTTGGGGTAAAAAATTACCCCACGAAGCCACACACGTAAGTTTAAATAGCGAAGGTAGTTAAGGGTTAAGTACTACTTTTTTTTTAATGATTATGAAAGCTGAGAGTATGTCGCATGTTTTAGGATCACTAAAAAACCATGCAGTCATCTGTTTAGATTTTTAATTTTAATCTTAATGTTCTAGTCATAATTCAATAATCGTATTTTTTATTCTTGAGACCTGCATTTCCAAATTTTCATCAAAGTTACGAAGCTAATTGTTTTATGCATAAAAGTACAACTTATGAAGATTTCGTTGCAAAAAAAAAATACAAAAAAGTCTTCTACTTTTTTTTCTATAAATTTTTTAAGTTGATCGCTCGAAAATTCTCAAAAATTTAGAAAAAAAATTCATAACTCGAAAACCGTGAAAAATCGCGGAACATACATGGAGGTGATTCGGATACCCCACGACACGAGAGACCTAATTTTTTCTTTTGGACGTCAATCTTCCGGCCACCTTGTATAAAATAAGAACGTACTTGGAAATATGAATTCATGGATTCCAGAGAACTCCCGATCTACC
This sequence comes from Eudonia mercurella, assembly GCA_963082485.1. Lineage (NCBI taxonomy): Eukaryota > Metazoa > Arthropoda > Insecta > Lepidoptera > Crambidae > Eudonia > Eudonia mercurella. Next base: position 59,183 of record OY720030.1, read on the forward strand.
TAAACGTAGTTTGTCAACTGTACAACACAACAACTTACAATAGATAAGTAGGTACGATCAACAGCACATCACGGTAAACATTGCAGTTCGATATTAGTACTTATGCCCACAACTTAAGAGCGATACAAAGTCTAAAGTGTTTAGTCTGACTGTGCCTAATTAGTCCCTTGTTTTCGCGGTAGGGTGTACCGTGTAATCTAATAAATTAAACCTACAAATCCGTAGGTACATGTATTTACCTTTCTATTACAAGAAATCTGGAGCAGAACTTAACTCTTTCGGTAAATAACTACCTAACACAAAATTATGTTATATTAAGTTAGGCAGGAGGTGCTCACCGTTCTTGTTCGGTAAGTAAAGTAAAGAAAGAAAATTCTAGATTTGACAAGCTGCTATTTAGACAACCATAAACACTGCAATATCTATTGTTTTTTTGTAGCCATCGTTGACTTTGACTTACGTTTAACAAATTATATATAACCTACGAGCGGCAGCGAGCGGCGCTGCGGCGAAACACGCAGTCGCGCACTATCATTAAAAATATTATTAATATGGCACGCGAAGAATTAAGAAGTAATTTTTAATATAATATTACTGTATTATACTGTAATATTACTACTATTGTTTACCCTCACCCTGCCGGCCCACAAGGTGCCTTCACGTCTCGTTTGAAGGAACCCATGTCATAGGAAGGAGGCAAAACGTGTGCTGGTAGACTACTCCATCATTTGGAAATGTGACATCTTTAACTTTGCATAAAGATATACCCTAAAAGATGTGACCGGAGTCGGTATTAAGACCGCAAAGGTGTATGCTGCGGTCACGCGCTGCGGAGGGTCGAATTCAATGAAGCGATCGGAATCCGCGGCCCGTCGTCGGTCGGTCGTCGCACTGAGTAATTAATTCCCGGTCCTATTGTCTTGCCGCCCGCTCCCGCCCGGTGCCGTCCGCTCGTTGACGTTGTGTTTCATAGCCGTTTAATAACCGGTCTCCTATTCTTAACTGTTTTGGTTTCCTATTTTAACAACAAACGAGTCGACCGCTGCTTTTAAAGTTAAACATATTATGTTACCTACATGTCGAATTAAGACACTTTAAAACGGATCTACTCGTGTATAAACAATTTAAACTCGTATGAAATGTTGCATTTCCAATCATCATCATCATCGAGACGTCCACTGCTGGACAAAGGCCTCCACCAAGGATCTCCACAACGACCGGTTTTGTGCTGCTCGCATCCAGCGGCTTCCCGCGACCTTCACCAGATTGTCGGTCCAACATTGTTGGAGCCCTGCCCACACTACGTCACAATATTGTGAGTTTGATTCACATAGAAATCGTATTGTTTTCTAAAGTTTACGCGAACACTACACATTGAAATGAAACAACTTTTACGGATCTACTCGCGTTTATTTTATACATCATTAGTTAGTAGCTTGTATACCCTCATTTAAATTTAATCAGGTGCGTTCCGTTTTACGCAGAAAGTGCTTACAGTACCTTTCGGTCTGTCAGTATGATGTTAGGGCTGGGATTTAATATTTTGTATGATGGGATCCCAGGCTGGTGGTAGATTCCAACCATCTTCTCTATAGAAATTAGGATGTTTTTTAATTTCAATAGCCTCGCGTATCATCCTAGGGATGAGTCGTTGTTCTCTAGCGAGTATTTGAGGTTTCAAAATGTCAGGATAAACATTAATTAATAATAACGTATAAAATAAACGCGAGTAGATCCGTAAAAGTTGTTTCATTTCAACACATAGAAATCCATTTAAGTCAACTGTGTTTTTGTAAAATATATTATGATGTGGTCTCACGATTTGTAAAACGAGTACTAGTTATCTCAATATTTCACGAGATGGAAATTAAATTAATTCTCCAGTTGGCTATAGTATTTCAATAAAAATATTGCTAGTCCATTTTTCTTTGTTGCTCTTGTTACGCAGGGTATTCCTTTACGGTCCCTTTTAATCTTGTTTCTCGTCTTCGAATGTTAGTTGTAGAGGTTGGTCTTCTGGACTTAAAAATACTCACTTTTCTTTACTATTTAGGCCTTCAACAAGGTGGGGCGACGCCGGCGCTCTGATGAATGTCGCGGGTGGATGTGAGTGGCACAAAACCGGTCGTTGCGGAGATGCTTGGGGGAAACCTTTGTCCAGCATTGGAAGTCTTTTGGCTGAAACACTTTACATCAAAACATGATAATAAACTTTAGGTAGCTTATTAATACATTCGCAAGAGCTCTTCATAATCGATATCACCGATGTGCCGGCGCGGGCCGCAGCTGCCGGCGTGGCGGGCCGGGTGATTGCGGCGCGCTGCTGTGATTGATGTGCGTGGGCCGGTACGCGCCGCTCGCGGCCTCATGAATATGAACACGTTATAATGGTAATAATATTGAAAGTGAATGATTTGCTACTATAACTCATATGTTATGTAGTTTATATTATGTATTTGTATTTTATAGTTAAAGTTTTATTTACTACCATAGATGGTAGACATTACTCAACATATGGCTTAGAAAGGGTAAATAACAGAATCCAATCCAATTGAGGAATAGTTATTTGTTATACAAGAGTGCAAAGTTGTTTTTTAACCGCGTGCTCAATTTTGATGACCGAGCAAGCGAAGGATTCTAAAATTGAATCACGAGCGCAGCGAGTGATTCAAAAATTAGAATCCTGAGCGTTAGCGAGGGAATCAAAAGAGCACCAGGTGAAAAATCTTTGCACTCGAGTGCAACACCTAACTTTTCATCCCACCTCAGCGAGGAAATGACTAAATGCAAAAAAACATTTACAATCACAAGATACTTTTAATTCAATTTAGGTATTAACTACTACATTATGAAAGGTAAGTATTACAGAATAATCATTAAATTATAACAAACAATACTTAGGTATAATTAAGAAAAATTGAAAGTAACGTTGCTACAGTTACTAAGTGTAATATTTTTATTAGGTACTGTAATGTTGGTGTTACTAACTTGTGTACTGTAACACCCCGCTGGGTCGTTACTTAAGGAACGGGGGGTTGTATCGAATAATAATGCTTTATAGCTTTAAATATTTATATTACTTTCAACATGAAATAATAACAATCATTTCGTCGTCGCGACCCGTCACCGAGTCCGCGATGTTCTTCTTTTTCTCTTCTACTATATTTTAATGCAGGCCACGGTGGCTGCCAGTAAGTATGCCCGAGCAAGGAGTCTCGGTTGCTACAGTACTGATAAATTGGGCACCATGGAGGTAGAAGCAAATAGGTTTAATGATGTTTTGAATTCACAAACTTAGTGCACACGATGTTCTAAATTCAATTTACTTTATCCTCTAGGGGATAAAAACGGCTTTTGCACTCAGATATCGAAGAGCAAAAATACTCTTTCCGAGATGGTGGGATGAAAAATTATTTAATTGACATTAATAATTCCGAAGATTACAACTACTTTACGTTAAAAACAAAATGGTTTTATACAAAACATTCGAGAATATCAAATGCACTAGCTTTCGCCCGCGGCTTCACTGGCATGAAGTTTTGGTTTTTCACAAAAGTCATTATCGTGAATCGCCGTGTGTGACGTGTTTGACCGCGACAAAAGTAAGTCTGTCTGTAAGTAACACTTTCGGGTCCAATAACTATCTCTGCACAAAAAGTGTCATTAGAACGGAAGCACGGGCTACACGCTGACGAGAAGGGAGGACAAACCTGGCCGCTGCGCGCTACCTCGCTTCAATAGAGAGTTGTGTGTGTGTGTGCGCGCCGGCCGCCCCGATCCGTGGATTAGCGGCCCCGTCTGATTGAAAATCTAAGAAATGCATTTATTCGGAATTTAAGAAATTTTTAACAAACAATTAGAGAGTTTTAAAGTTCTAGTTATTTTCAATGATTTTTTTTCTGCAAACTTAGTTCGACTAATACAAAGACAGTTAAGCTAAATAACTTATCATGTAACGCGACACGCTCAGGGCGAATTGGACACATTTATTTTGTTGTTTCTAACCTTATCCAGGGTCCATGTTCATGGAGACTAAGGTTCTCGCAAGTAGATCTCTACAAAATTTTGTCATTAATTCAAATTCATAAAAGTGATCTCAATGTTCCATGCTTTAAACTAAGAAACTTTTGCCTTAAATTAAACAATAATCACATCAAGACCTTTCTATTGCATGCCGGCAATATCCAGTAAAATTTTATATTGAACAGGTAAAGCTCAGCGTGCATTACACTGAAAGCACTTATGAATATCCTTGAAGACGGCGAAGAACTCTCTTAAAGCTCGCTCGCCTGAAATAGAAACATAATAGCTCGTAATAAGAGCGCTGCTAATTGCGTATAAACATGTCGACGCGGACGTTCCAATTGAGAGATACAGCACGAACGCCAGGGCTGCGCCCCCGCATCATCTATCGATGCCGACAGACGATCATCGCCCTTCAATATATTTTCTTAGCAAATTAAAAGTAAGCCATATAAGCTGTAAAATGATGGGGAATAATTTATTAATTAAATTATATAAACGGAATTTTTGTTGTTTTTGAATATCCAAAATTACGAAACACTTGCATGTGCATTCAATTATCATGAATGTATGAAAGTTACTGCGGGACGGTGGAAATTATATTACGAGAAGGCAAAACGATCTTCCTTCCTTTTTAGTTGTTTTTTCGTTCGACTCTTTGAAATCAAATCTATCGAAACGCGAAACGGCACTTCTGTTCTATTAGTAGTTTTTACAGAAGCTAATCTCTAGATTCCAGACAAAAAAAAAATCTGTATTTCGTATTTTCAATCGCTTTTCTGACCTATCTAGGTACCGACTTGATTGGTTTTAATGTTTAGCGATTGTTGCTTATTGTAGTGATCGAAACTCCTTGCGACGATCAGCTCTGTGGCACACGACGTGACTAGAATTTAAACGTAGAAGCTTAGGAAAAAAGGAAGAAAAAAGAACAAGTTAGTGAAGATGAAGATTATTGATTTTGGGACAACTAGCGAAGGCTGGATTGTAATTCGTTTCTTGATAAAATACACAACTTGAGTTATTTTGGTGTAATTATTTCTAAAGTTACCACAGTACCTATCGTTATTCATGTCAGCTTTGACATTTAATGCAAGGCATGGCCTAACATACAGTATTGCCTAGCTTATTATTGTGGCACTATGTCTCTAAATATTGTGTGAAAGATATCTAGCAACGTAGTAAATTGTTCGTAACGTTTTAATTAGTTATTATTACCTAATTAAATTATTATTTCTCACCTTTATGCATTTTTCGCAGTTTAAAAAAAGTTCGAGTATCGATATATACGCAGCACATCCCTTTGAACTATCTATTTCTAATAGCACTTTGCTGAGAACTATGAAAAATAACGGTGAATTGAACGTACCTTGCACCCATGTGAAGCAATAATAAGCTTTATTGTGTGAACAGCAATGTCGAGATTGGGCGGCCGATGTAAATTCAAATTATTGATGCAGTTAGGCACCTTAAACCAGCAAGTTTTGTTTGCGTTGCAGAAAGCTTTCGTTAGAGGTGCAATGTTACTTGAAAGCTCTCTGACTGTCAGCATCGGAAAAAGAAAAATATTTATTTTGGCAAACAAATAAGTTTACTTAGTGGCTTATAAAACTGAATACTTTTTTCTATAATATTATGTGGTGTACGGTAATGTACGATCTTTTGTGATAGTTGTTATGAATGAAAGTATTTGATAGAAAAATAAACTGATATATTGATATAATTGATAGTTATGGTAAAATAATATGTGGTGAAAGAGTATGCGCGCGATGAAAATGACAATCGATTACGAACTGAACTAAAGATATTTAAATGACCTAAATTAATGAATGTGGCGTAAAAATGCTTATAAGACAAAACTGTACGCGCTTGCTCGTACATGTTCCCGGGCCTGAAATGGGAGGCGGGACTTGATGAATGATATGATAATCGAATGACATGCTACAAGCTGAGGAACAATATTTGACTTAAGCTAACAATATGGGGGTGCAGCGCGGAATTTGAAAATTTACGTGTTTTTAAGTCACTGGTGCTAGGCGCTGAATAGGTCTTATACATTAAAAGGACTAGTACAGGTTAGCTTAATCCTTTCACAAGGTCATGGTTGTCTTGGAATTTGAAACAAATACCCAGAAACTGCATAAACAATACGTAAAATAATGATATCTAAAAACTTATTTCTTCAGAAACTTTGTAAATATAGCACAAATGAAACAATGATCCGACATCAAAATGTTTGTATTGATATTCCGCAGGTCACTGTTGTCTTATTTTTCAATAAAAAAACATGAATATGAAAATATTAAGACTTTTCTTATTTTTTACCCAAACGCCTATGATTTTACGAAAGTAAACATTGCTCTAATTAAATCACCAGCCTACTCTTTACAGATATTAGTGTGCCAGCGTATTCGTAGTCGTGCGCCGTTGTCACACCACTGCCATGCGCCGCTCGCTCGCTATCATAAAGAAACTTGAAACTCGCAGTTTTGCGTCCGCGCTGCACCCCTTTAAAGCGAAAATTGCCTCTTAAAATTGGGAGACCTATCTTTTTGCTATGATTCACTAGCACTTGGTAAATTAGCTTTTACACTTTTCACTTTAACACGGTCACCGCACTGATTAATTGACCTTACACTACACTCATTCGCTGCACTAGCACTACACTGACTTTAGGAAGGCAGGCATTGCCAGCCGGGGTAACCGCCTCAGCTTGAGGCAGCGGCGGCGGCGCCGGCGGCAGCGCGGACGCGCGCGTGGTGGTCGCGTGGCGTGACAGGCGACGCCACGCGACCACCACGGCCGCGGTCGCTTCGGTACCCATTAGACGATAGATAGCAATGCACGTCGATACGAGATGCGATCCGCTAAAACATCTGATCATTTGCATAGTTATTTCTTCTAAATATTTTTGATGATCGAAAAATAATGTCGATGCTCTATCCGTGTTAGATATAGGAACGGATACGTTAAATATGATTAATAGGCGGAATATCGATCTGAAGAATATCAGATGTTTCATTTATTAAGTTCGGCAATTTGTTCCGAGTGTAAATCGTAAAGGTATTTGATTTAATTATACACTCATGACTTAACGTAATTATGCCTACTTTGCTTAGCTTATCAGCTGTAATATGATCTTCACATATGATCCGCACGTCGTATTGATTGCAGCAGAAAAATAAATACGTATTTGTGTTATGAAGTTCTATCCATTTATCTTGCCACAACTCGGTGTTTGTTTTGCATTGTTCGGATGTTTGATATTTAACACATAAGTGTTCATTTGATTTCATCTCGTATACGGTTGCTTAATAGGGCATATAAGTGTGTTTTTACTATATGCATTACATGCCTGTATGTCAGTATATTTTACAGTAGGTAACAAAAGTATCTTTGTGTATGTCTACCGCTATGTAGTCTGATATGGGCGTGATTGTAATCATGTTATTTCCTAGCTGTTGTGGGATGGGTATTAATTTATAAATATTGTAATTGTCTCGACTCACCAAGGGAATATTTACTTCAAATATGATATATTTTCTTAGCGCTCTAGCTTTAACGGTAAGTATAAGTTTCATTTTTGATAAATCTGATTGCATATTCAAGGGTAAGGTTAAGTCTTTTGATAAACAAACTTGATACTGTACTTAATTCGGCAAGCAGCTGCTGTGATGGCGTGAGAAGATGGAAATTGAACTTTCCGTGATAAGTATCAGTAATTGAATCTAATAAAGTTTCTTGAATTTTTGTAAATTATATAGGTATGATGCTGTTGGCTATAACGGATGACGTGATAAAATCGTCTGAGTTTTCTAAATTTTTAATTTCATCATTTAGCATGGTCAGAGCTTTTTCTAACTTGTTTAAATGAGAGTTAAAACCTTTGTGTTGTTTTCTAATCTCTTGATTAGGTTGAATTCAGCTTCTACTATTTGAGGTCTGGTTTTTCCATAAGTTTGCTAAGTGCTTTTGATTATCTCTGAGAATATTTATGTTCTTTTCATATTGTTGTGCGAAATCGTCGTCAAGGACTCCAAATAGCGTATGTGCAATGCTCCCGATGTCGTTGATAAGTCGCGGCGACGTCGCGTGCGCTCGCGCCCTGGGAGCCGCTGCCCGAGCAGAATACTATTGTAATGCTCGAGCTCAGTGAACCCGTGGTGTAATTGGAGCAACAAAACATTGCACTGAGATATCTTTTTACTGTTGGCATTGAAACATGTGTTTTCAAGGTGATTTATGTATTTACCTAGTAATTCAGTGCCTTGCCAGAATGGATCCATATCGTAATATAATACTAGTTTCCATTGATTCCTTTCGATGCGTATGTTAGTAATTTTTTTGAAATAAAAACCTTGACTGGTATTGAGGCTTGATGTTTAATATTCGCATTTTACAGCTGAAATGAATGATAAAAGTAGTGTGAACATGACAGAGAAATAATTAAGTACGTGTAAATTGAACTTTTTTTATTTTGGTTGGTTTATTTCGCGGCGGTGACATTATTTCCTAACTTAGGCTTTTCTTCGCGTTTTAGGGTTTCTTGATATGAAACTGGTAATCGTGATATTTTTGTAATCGGCCTTTTGATTATATATTATAGATTTTATTGTGACCACTCGCACATAGCCGCCGCTGCCTGGGTGTAAGGTTAAGATTCGGCCTAAAGCCCATTTTCCAGGGGGAAGGTTGATATCCTGTATAATAACGACATCGTCGACTTTTAAATTTTCCTTAGGTTGGTGCCAGTTGCTTCGGGATGATAACTGACATAGATACTCAGTTTCCCACCTTTGCCATATATCGTTAAATATTTTTTGAGTTAACTGCCATCGTGTTCTTAAATATCTCTCTGTCTCGATGATAGTAAGGGTCGGTCCGCTTGATAAAAAATGAGATGGTGTAAGATAATCAATGTCATCGGCGTCTTCAGTTAGAGAGCTTAACGGCCGGGAGTTTAGGCAGGCTTCTAACTGAGCCAAGAGAGTTGAATATTCTTCGTATGTTAAATTTTGTTCTCCAATGACCCTTTTGATGTGTTGTATTAAACTTTTAGCGGCCGTTTCCCATAGACCTCCGTCTGCGGGTCAGGGCGGGGCGTTGAAGTGCCAGTAAATTTCCATATCTGGCATTATTATTATATGGCATTGAAAAAATCGTTGTCTAATGTTTCTTTTAAATTGATATACTCATTGTTGAGAAATCGACTAGCACCGACAAAGGTGGTTCCATTGTCGCTGTAGATGTTTTGAGGAGCGCCTCTTCTCGCCGCCATTCTACGCGGAGCTGCTAAAAATGCTGATAAACTCAGATCTGACACTAATTCAAGGTGCACGGCCTTTGTCACCATGCTTACGAAGACGGTGATGTACCACTTAGTTATTTTGATGCCTCGGCCCTTGTTTGCCTTGATATTCACGAAGCCAGTAAAGTCCACTCCACAGTTAAAAATAGGTTTAGTTGGGGTTATGCGTGCTGCTGGTAGATCGCCCATCAGTTGATTATGTTTTACTGGTTCGTGTCTTCTACACGTGACGCATTCGCGTTTCTTAATTGCTCGATTTCCACCTATGAAGCCAAAACTTTTGTCTGATGAATGATGCAGTCAAGCAAGGGCCTCCATGTAGATAGTTTATGATATTAATCGATTAAAAGTTCTGATAAGCGTGAGTATTTAGGAATGGTTAAGGGGTGTTTCATGTCATGACTAATGTTTGCTTTTCTTAGACGTCTTCTGACTCTGAGAAGGCAGTCTTTATCCAAAAATGGATTCAAATTACAAACTTGGCTTTTTGGATGAACTGATTTTCCTTCATTTAGGTAATAAATTTCCTTTGGAAAGAAGATTGATTGAAATTGTCTTAAAATTATATTTCTTGCTCTTTCTAATTCTGATAGTGATAAATAGTTTTGCTTAATTTCTTTTGAAGTAAATCTTAACATCCATGACAAAATTCTAATGATTATGTTAATTGTACTATATTTTATTGATAATTGATAAATGAAATTGTTATTTATATTTTCCTCTGTTATTTCATTAACTTGGCTTACATTTCTTACTTCTTGTTCGGTGTCGAATGTTAATAGGTTCTTTTCTTACCCTTTATAATTTTGTAACCAAGTCGGTCCTTTCCACCACAAAGTATGATCTTTCAACTGCGACGCTGTTAATCCACGGCTGGCGCAATCCGCCGGGTGCTCCTCGGATTTGACGTAACGCCAGCTTTCGCGAGGTATGACTCTGACTATCTTTTTTGTACGGTTAGCAACAAAAGTCTTCCACCGTGTCGAATTTCCATTGAGCCATCCTAAAACTATCATTGAGTCGCATCATCCAAATTGCTTGATTTCGTAACCCTTTAAACATTCCGTTATTTTTGACATTAATTTTGATAGAAGTACACACGAGCTGTAGACCGATAGACAATAACACACAGCTGGAGGACCCGCAAACAGTTGTAGGAGCGTGAGAGGAATACTCCGCGGCTGCGGTCTACGGAGCAGTCACACAATATCAATATTGTTTCCCCTTTTTATGGCCATCCATTTCGTGTTTCAATAACATCAAGCTATTCCAGTCTAGTCTAGTCTAGTAAAATGAATTAACAAATCCGCATTCAATTGTGTGGTTTACAATGTTGGTGTCACAATTTAGAAGTCTACAAGACCTTACAAATAATCATACTGCATTACAATAATAAATTACATAAGCTCCGAATTGGTATTCGGTTTAGTTCGTGTCATGTAAACGTCATTTCAAATTAAAGTGAAAGAGACAAAACACGGAACAACTATTCGAAGCTTAGGCAGCTGTCCCACCGCCGCGCCGCCGCCGGCGAGTAAGCGACGAACTATCGACTATTTTCTCGCTCAAGAAACGTACAATAGATAAAGATCCTGTGTCAATAAAAGAGATGCATATATTAATAGTTGATCGCTAACTGTTCACACTGCCGGCGAGTACTCGCTTTAGTAGATTGCAGCTGAGCGATACTCGCTCAGCGACACTCGCTTGGCGGTCAGATCACTCGCCGAGCGACCAAACAGTGGTCATTTCTACCTAGAGTGCGGATCTGAGTCCTAGGAATAGCTAACATATAATGAATTCAGCGCACAAGAACACTCGCTTATAGCCCAGCGACAAAACTATCGGAACTACAACTCGCTTATTGCTGCTCGCCAACTCGCTTCTAGTTTCTAGCTCTACTCGCTACTCGCTCATCGCCGGCGGGCGGTGGGACACCTGCCTTATTCTTTGTTTATTTGTTAGACCCCTTAGTCTTCTTCACATTCACCCCCATTCTAAGCGACGTTATAAGAATAAGACAACAGATGCCTACGCTTTCCGATATAAAAAAAACAATAAATCTTTGACTGTCCGAGTGTCAGCAGAAGCTCGTTGGTGAGTGGCGCGTCGCGCGCGGGGCGGCGGCGGGCGGCGGCGGGCGGCGCTGCGCGGTGTTTGCGTCGCAGCCGCCTATAAACGTTGTCATAATTCTGTTTATTGCGGAAAACGACCACTTTTCCTTTAATAAATTATTTATTATTACGCTTCTGATGTTCCGAACTTTATCAATAATACCAAGGAAAATGTTCTTGTAGGTGGTGAGTGTTGGAAATAATATGTTACTTATGAGAAAAACATGTTTTATTCGTAGCACTCGTATGTTTGAAGACTTACACCAAAATTAAAGCTGCCGAAGACTGCATATATAAATAATTTACTAAAGTCTTGGTTCATTGTGTTATATTAAACTTCTGGGAATAACCACACATCTTGATTACCGTCTAATAATTTATAAATTATATTGATACTATATTTTTATTTGATTTCTGCATGAATTATAAATAATTATAAGTATCAAATCATCATGTCCTCAAGCCATACATTTTTAAAACTAAAGAATCTCTAATATAATACTGACAGTATTATTATGTACACAAAGAGATTGTGACAAACAATGCGGGTCTTTCCAACTTTTTGTCGAATGAAGCAATTTAACGAATGTTGCTGACGGTGAGCTCGTTATCAAAAGAAAGAGAAGTTTGTTACAAATATTCCCATTATTTCATTTCTTTTCCTTTATAAAACAATAACTTGGGTGTTTGTTAAAAATACTTACTAAGTGAGTTACTGTACCAATGAAAGAGGTGGGAACAGCTTACAATGTAATGCTACAGAAATATACCTTTACAACTTCTTACGGGAATATTGTTTTGATTGTATATAATTTGTTAATGTATTTTTTTATATTGATATACCTTAGATTTGCCATTTTGTCTAAACTTATCTAAGGTGGAAATGTAGGGAAACTAACAAATTCATAAATTTTCATAATTGTAATAATAACCTACATACATAATTGAATCGAGTTTTATCTTATTACCGTTTTCAAATATGAGACAAAAGAAACCTAAATCTCGAAATAAGAATTATTTATTCTTACAAATAAATAATTCTTATTCTGATTTTGAATACACGTTTGTACTGTGTGAGTTCACCAAAAAGACGACAAGACAGTAAATTACTCGCCGACCGCTAACTTTTGAATCGGCGATTTCCTTTGTCTGATATTTGAAAACGGTAATAAGAAAAAACTCGATTCAATTCTATTTATCGTAATGTCTTTTGTTTTGACTTGTTCTTGTATTATTAAAAGCTATTCCGTGGAAAGCCGGTTCTTTTATTTGTGAAACGAATAATTAATTGTTTTCAAATTTTGCATTTAAGAAAGATCCACGAGCATACGCGAGCAGAACGTTGACATGAAATACAAAGTGTTGATCCGTGAGAAGCGGTTTACTGAAATGATAAATACGTCCTGGTGAATAGTGGCACCATGGCCGTGGTAGGGTGTCCGCTTAGTTGACCACGAATACCGTACACGCAGAAGTTGTGTAGAAGTTATTATTGGGCTGGCTCGTGGTTCCACACGTGGCTCGTGGTGGACAGGCCAAGGCCAAGTTAGTTAAGTAAGGTATAGTAAGGTAGTTACCAGAATGTAAGGTGTCCGCTTAGTTGACCGCAGATACCACTCTTGTTGCTATTGTTGCTGACGCGTAGTTGCCGGTGACAAGCACGGTTGAAGTTAGTTGTAGTTAGGTATGGAGATAAGACAAGAGAGAAAAATACGTCCGACACTATAGATTTGTTACACTCCAGTTTAGTTAATTTACAAGTTAAATAGCCGACGGATCTATCCTCGATGAGAGTTGATATTGATCTCGTTGAATGAAAATATTATAGTTAAAAGGTAAACTGCACAGCTGACTCGTGATCACGTATAAATACGGAAATCACGATAATTCAAGGCGAGCGAAACAGCTGACGCGCTGAGCGTGCGGTACGCCGAGAATGTGCGGTGTAAGACCGTACACCCGAGCCGTTGATGAGATCGTTCATTATATTCTTAATAAAAGTGGTGTTAAAGCTAGGTATAACGGAGACTAATCAGACGTCGTGATTATGAATGCAAATTTAATCGGCTCGGCCGTCTGCCGCCGCCGCCGCCTCGCCGCGCGACGACGGGGCTGCTCCCTATTTATCGATATTAAGAGTATTCACCAACAGATGTTCTGCCTACAGGCAATCAAGTTATTTTTTAAATTTCTTTTAGCTAAAGTTTTTTTTATAAACTTTAAATACGAGCAAAACGAAAGTGTGAAAATTATTGATACCACTTTTAAAACGTTCCAACAGCTTATGGCGTTCAATACTTACATTGAATCTTTACATTTTATTGTTTGCTCTTTTACTGAGCTATAAATAAAGCATAAAACTTCAATATCAATCCGATACTTATCGCCGGCGTAAACTGTCGACAATCTTGTAAAGACTCGCCTGCTGTATTTGATCGAGCATAAAACATCGGTTTTGTCGACAGTTTCCAGCACATCACTATTTATCGACCATCGCCGTTCGGGCGGCGGGCGTCGGGAGGCGGGCGGCGGCGGGCGGCGGGCGGCGTGCGTGCTGGGCGCGTCTCGACTGAAACATGCACATCCCTATGACGATCCGAGCCGCTATTATGCGCGGCGCGGGCGGCGATGGCGCGCTGTTGTCTTTATGCTTAGAACGTGAGTGAATCACTATTTATGAATGTATAGCGAGTGACGAAGTTAATCTACACACAGTTCTCGTGTCTGTGTTCTGAAGTGAACTAGTTTTATTTATTAGAAATATTTTTTGTTTATTATAAAAATTTCAATAACATAGTTTACGTAAGATTTTTATCACAACAAGGAATACCTTTTGAGTATCGGAAGTCATTAGAAGTCTGAAAAAAGACAAAGCGTTGAAAAAATTCCACGAGCGGGATTCGAATCGAGGCCACGATAACATAGTTGGTAGTGCACCTGACCCGGCATGTCATGGGGTGCGGGTTCGAATCCAGCTCGTAAAATTTTTCAACACTTTGTTTTTTTCAAATTGTAATTTGTTCGCAACAATATTTGCGTTATATTATATATGTAAATAATCATTAGAAGTCTTTAATAGTCGCAATGTAGTGCTCCAATGCACTGAACATGGTAAGTTTTTGTATTCATCACAATAAAAGTACCTTTACGAATGCAATAGCATTCCCCCGCGCAGTGCCAATGATAAACGAGGCGGAACAGTTTTAATCAATGACGATCATTAATTTTAATGTTTGATGAGTCGCAGCTCGCTGGCCGGTGCCGGCGCTGCCAGTGGCTGCAGCGGTTCATTCGGTTCGCTCGAATTGCTTTGAAATTAATATTCGTTATTGTATCCTTTTTAAATCGAAAGAACTTTGAAAGCTGTTGTATATTCCGATAGCGGACGGTTTGCGTTACTTTCAATTTATTATTCCTGCATTGTCGGATGGAAGAATAATTGGTTGAAAAAGTTTTTGAGGCTTATTATTTTTCTTTTCAAATTAAAACATTGCTGTTGGTGTTCCAAAATAAATAAATAGATCGTCATAACATTTGTTGTGTGCTACAACAGTTTGAGATAATATAACCAGTTCCTGATGAGTTAAAAATTCCGTGTGAAGTGTGCTTCCATCTTGAATAGCAAGCACTGACCCGTTGTGAAATTAATTTAGATTTAACTTTAGTCGTGTGGTGCGGAAAGACCGAAATGTTTTTAGTTATGCCTATGTCAATTCAAGGGAAATAACAGTCATATATTTTGGATTAGACCACTAGCCATTGTCAACGATATCGAGAAAAAGAAGTGTTTGAAAATCACGCTTTTATATAAATTTTCCTTAATGCACACCTGGCAACAATGAGTTACTTATATTATTGTATTTCTAATCACAAGCTAATCACAAACTATTCTTAGTAATACCTTTTGTAAAACTAGTGGCCCGCTCGCGACTTCGTCCGCCTGAGACCACCCGTGTTCCATGATGGACCCCTATTGCAGCGCCACCTGTCGGAAACCATCCAGGGACCCACTCGAACACATACAAAAAAATCATCTAAATCTGTCTATCCGTTTAATAAGAAAAACATATAATTGAAATAAGGGTTGTATTTAATCGATCACCAAACTAACCTTTTTTTTTTTTTTTTTTTTTTTTTTTTTTTTGACCCAGGGGAAGTCATTACGACTACCGGAGCCTTGAAAGGCACCCGGTTATGTGGGACTCACCCGTCCGCCTTTCCGCACCCACTGACGAGGCGAGAAGCCTCAAGTCAGCTGCCAGGAAGAAGTCCCGGCTGGGAGGGCGAGACGGAGGGGGATACCCACTAAACCCCTGGAGGACGGCAATCCGAGTACTAGATAAGGCGACAACCACGTTACACGTCCCGAAGGGATTAAGACCGCGGCTGCCACCCTGCGCCCGTGTACCAACCTACAGCCATCTCCGCACACTTCTTCCCTCGAAAGGGAAACATGTGCTTTGACGGCCGCGCGCCAGTATACGGGCACGTACTGATAACACAGCATTCAAGTTAAAGAACTAAGACATAAAAAAGTGGCACGGGGGTGTGCCACCCAAGACAACACAAGGACAACAACAACACAAAGACGCCCCCTCTGCCACTACCGAGGGTTCGGTGTGCAGCAGATGGGGCACGGCTCCATTGGGAGGCTTCGGCGTGTACCGGGGCGGAACCCGGCACTACCGGCACTCCCTCTCTTTTCCAGGTGGCTGCCTGGCTAGCCTGGCAGACCGCCTGGTCCTTATGGGGACGAAGTCCTCCTCGCGCTCCGACTCCCCATCCTCTTTACCCTCTCTGAGGTCCTCCCTTTCCCTCACCACTTCCAAGTCCGGAGCCTTCTCAGCGCGCCTCCTGGAGGAAGCGGCGCTGGTGTCAGCCCCGAGGCTAAAAGGGGGAGAGTGGAGGGATGGCGTCTGTGAGGCGGATGCCTCCGCTATCAGAGGCGACCCCTCAGTCGCCTCCATCACCTCCATTGCCGCAGCCACAGGCCTCCCAATCCGCTCCTCAGGGTCCCTCATCTTCGTAACGGGAGGGCGGCACTCCCGGCTGCCCATGACATGCCCGTGGGGCAGTGCCGCCTCGGCACACACCAGGCAATGCGGCGGCTTGGTGCATGCTCCCACCTGGTGGCCGGGCATGCCACAGCGGAAGCAGCACTCCGCTCGGTCCGACTCCGAGAGGCACATTGGCCTCGTGTGGCCCAGTCCCATGCACTTAAAGCAGCGCATGGGTCTGGGTCTAATGACCTCAATCCTGGCCAGGCTCCAGCCAAGCTGCAGCCTTTCCCTCTTTACGAGCTTCCCCGCCGCCCCCACTGGGCATCGGACCAGAACCGATGCAGATCCACCTGGGCCCTGCCGAAAGCCTCCAGCCCTAACCCTGTCCTCAGGGCAACCTCCCTGCTCAGCCACAGCGGCGACCACCATCTCCGACGTGACGTATCGGTCAAAGTCGTAGAGGCGGACGTCCGCCCGCTTCTCCGGGCGGACAACCATCGCCACGTCCGACACGACGCCCTCAATCCTTTGCGCCAGCTTGTCGGCGGCCTCGCCGCTGTCGGCACCCGGCACCTCGATCAACTTGGCCCCAGATTGGGCCGTTTTGATCCGAACGCCAGGGATGCCGAGCTCCTCCAGGCGAATGGCCTCCCTGGCTCTGGCGATGGTGTCGGCATATGTCACCCCTAAGGCAACAGCCTCCGGCCTGAGCTGGAGGATAACCGCAGTGGAGCTGGGTTGCCTCAGGGTGACCCTCTCCCTTGGCACACCTGGTGGCATCGGCTTCGCACTGGGCACCATCGGCGCCTCCGTCTGAACAGGGCCTCTAGCCCTCCTGTTCCTCCTACGGCTGCGGGCGCCGGCGGTACGCTCTTCAGCAGCGGCCAGCGGAGTCGGAACCGGCTGGACCCTCGGTTGCATACTCCCTCTCAGGGGCCCAGTATTTGCGGGGAGGGATGGGAACTCCTCCGCACCCCTGCGCGCGGCCACCGAACTATACTTCGGGCGCGCGGGCACTGAACGCCCGGTCTCCAGCCTATCAAGCCTCTTGTTTATGCCCCCGAGGGAGGCATCTAGGGTCCGCTGCATGGCCGCCAGTGCATGCATGACGCCGTCATTGGCTTCTGCGACCGGGGAAGGAGGCGTGACCTTTGCCTCTGCGAGGCGCCTTTCCCTCGTCGCAGTCTCTTCTGCCTCTGAGGATTCCCTTTTCAGGAGCCTCAACTTCTCCTTCAATTGCGACACTCGACCGTTTAGGATCTCGTTGGCCTTAGTAAGGAGACCCGTTTCATGACTCACGGCCGTGTATTTCGCAATCATCTCCCGCCACGCACCGATGCCCTTGCGATCGACGCACGTCACCAATTCCGACAGGTAGTCCAAAGCAGCGAATATGGCTCTTTTGGTGACCGCATGCTCCGCAGGCAATTCGGAGACAAGATGCTCCACGGATCCGATCAACCTTCCCGCAATCTCAACAGCCGGATCATTCCCTGTTGCACTCTCCGCTCTCGGGTGCAGCAAGCTCATCAACTGCTTATCCACTACATCCCGAACGGAGTCCACACCCGGGCCTTTCCTCTCATTTTCCCTGTATCTGGATATCACCTCCGGAAATGGCATACCCAAGGCATAGCTCATGTAGTTCATGCGCATTTCCTCCTCTTTCTCCCACTTCCCCATGGCATACTTTGCAGCCCTCAAAGTTTCGACCGTGACCGGATCCCAGGACATCCAGTCTTCCGGGACAGGTTCCGAAACCTCATCCGAATCCCTCACCGAACGCCCTTCACCTCCAGAGCCACAGCCAATCTCCATCTCCTGCACCTCTTCATCCAGCACCTCTCCATCCACTCTCTTCCTCTTCGATAACGAAGGCGTGTTCTTGCCCCCCCCAGAAACGGTGGGGCAGCCTGAAACCCGATCTTCGGCGTTAGCCGTCGACCTGGGCTCAGGGAGGGATTCTCCCGCCTCCCGGCGGGTACCCTCCTGGGGTAGTTGTATTGTAGAGCACGCAGACATTATACAACATTTATGGGATGTCACCCAGACAATTTTCTAGGGTTGTCATCCCCCTGGCAATTTAAGGGCTGCCGTTCCCTAGTAGGCAGTGATAGTCACCCATGCGACGCCCACTCACCAAGGGTGCCCTATATACCCACGGAGGTCGGGAGGTATCCGCGGGGTTTTAACGACTTTTCCTTGTCGGCGCCCAGATGGGCTGCGGGACTGAGCCCAGACCACCACGTACCCAGCTTATGCCAGGGCTGGGGTCGTTGTGGCGGACGGGACAGAACCCGCGATAGTGTAACGACAACAAACGAAGGCTGGCATGAAGCCAACGTTACCTCAATTTGCGTTAAGAAACGCTTGAAAGGCACCCAGAAGGGGCGCCAACCTACCCTTTCCCCCCCGTGTAACGACGTCCAGAAGGGACGCCGTCAAAACTCCTCTCAAAGCCGCTCAGAAGGAGCGGCGAGTGTGCGACCCAAAGTGGACACGCACGTTGGAGGTGCAGGGCCCAGAAGGGGCTCCCGCCTGTGTCGGGTTGTTAGCCGGCCAGTCTCACAGCAAGCTCCTCTTGAAGAGGAGGATGTTGAAGCTGCCCGTTGCCCAGGATGTACCACGAGGAGGTCACCCAACACACACCCCACCAAACTAACCTAACCTAACCCACAAAAATACTAAGTTAGCACCTAAAAATACAAAGTTAGCACCTAAACTACTATTTAGATGGTAACTTAGCATTTTAGGTGCTAGCCTACTATTTTTTTGTGGATCAATTTATTATTTCTCTTGAAATAATATGTAGTGTAAATAGCACTCGTTTATCCTGCTTGGATGCAGCGCGCATTGCACCGCCCTCCCGCCCGCAAAAACTATGCATATGCAGGAGAAACAATGGACGCAAGCGAACATATACACCAACACCGATACCCGACACGTGTTTCGCCCCTCCACGGGGCATCCTCAGGAGCTGTTGACTGGTCGAGTGCTGCGCACCGACCGTTTAAGACATCCACGTATTGACAAATCCACGTATTGAAGAATTATATGCATAAAGATTAAAATGGTTTGACTATGAGTGAATTATAAATAACCTAAAGAGAGTATGTTGGTAAAGGAGCTTGAAATAGACACGAACGACTTTAATGTGCATAAATGAAAATTTAACGTTCACGAGCGAATCCTTGGATCAGCGGATCTCACGTGACTCGTCTGTCGATTGGATCCGCCGTATTACCTTCGCAGGGTGACCATACACCACGTGACGAAAATACTAGTAGCTAAAACAACGTGGGCTACACGTTGTTTTAGCTACTAGTATTTTCGTTTCGAAAGAACTACTAATATTTATAAGTTAATCTATGACTTTTTATATATAAAGTAAACACTGAAAATATGAATGTATTCACGAGCTCAAACCACGCCGCGCATGAGCTGCGCGTGGCTGAATCGCTTTGAATGCATAAATGAAAGGATTTTTCCTTATTTAACCTATAAACCGCTATATTTTAATATATAAACCGCGCCCCCCCCAAAACTAAATAAAAATAAAGCTTTAGCTTTAGGACAATAATACTAAACAAGAGCGACCGCAACCGTACTGACTTACAAATTACATTTCTCTAGTATTTAGGCCATATCTTTACCCACACATTTAAAATGTCTGTTGTTTGTTACTACTATCTTACACTTGCTTGTTTCTTATCAGTTAAAGTTTGTTATAAACTTTTTACGATATTTTCTTTATGTCCTACATATTATATGCGAATGCATGCTCACCTCGCAATTTAACGGCGCGCGCGATAGTAACGCGAGCGATAAACATGATTGAGGCGATAAACTCGCGAGTGTCGCTGTTTATGTGCACAGCCTTATCCTGGCCGATTATTTCCGAACATAATCAGGAATAAACAGGGTTACAAGCGAGCGCGAGAGTAGCTGTTAATCTTGTATGGAACGCTGGTGTGTTGTTTAGTTTATGTTTTCGTATATAATCCTTGTATCAAATAGAAAGACATTGTTCAAAAATCACGTCAATATCTATGAAACCTTTCTTTGTTAACTTGAATATGTTGGCATGCTAAAGCAAAATTAAAATACTAGTGATAAACAACTTACGACGATCTTACAAAATTTTAAAATCAATACTAACATAAGATACTTTTGCTGTGAAGGAGAGCTTTTGTAATCAGCTATTTTTGTTGGCGGCGGCGCGGCGTACGAATACGACGGGTAAGAATTTCAAGCTCTACTTTTGGGATCGTTAAGGAGGGAACATAAGCACAACTGTAACTAAGAGTGATGGAATGAGCCCCCCAGGCACCATACCCAGTTATTTATGCAGCGCTAAAGTACCAGTTTCTATAATGTGCCACAACGAAACTTACAACTTACATTAATCGTGAAACGCATGGTAGTTCTTCGCATTTAGTTAAATAATGATTGTTATCGTGGTTTACAGCCCTCGTTAACATAACAAGACGGTTGGCCAGACCGTTCCGCGCCGGCTGCCGCCCGGCGCCGCCACGCCGCCGCCGCCGCGGCTACGATGCCTCGCTACGTGCCTTGCTACGTGCCTTGCTACGGGTCGCATATTGTTGAGTCTACAAACAGCCGCTACAATGTTTCTTGCAGTGCATCCTATTTGATGAAGACTAGTAAACAATGGTTGGTTGCCGCTCGATGTTGGAAAAACAGCCTGTAAGGTTTCTGTCTAGAATTTTACTAAATGGCGACCACCATAATAAAAAATAAAGATCTTATGAAGTTATATGCCAATATGCCAGGGAGGCCAGGTATGAAAACTAAACCGTTGCAGTGTGCTTCTTTCTATTAGATGGGTCGATTTCAGCTGCGATATATTAAAAAAGAAAATGGTCACGTTCAAACTGTGCATTGAGACAATGACTGTTTGTCGTTAGTCGCTTGGGTTCGGTTCTAGGAATCTTGCTCATGGAATTTTATTTAACACTTGTTTATAAATTGTTAGTCATTATTTATGAAAATGCTTTTTATAAAAGTGAATCTTGTCAGTGACAAGTCAATGACCGAGTAAGACTTTTTGAAGAGAAGAGAAAATATTAGATTACAACATGTTTTCGTGTTTTATTCTCAAGACACGAGGTCGTTTTAATTAACTTTGAGCTCGTTCTGTAGATTGCACACCACTTTTTTGTTATCTTAACTCGTTTCGTCTGATTGAATGAGCTTAGAATTTGCATGTGTTGCGAGTGGCGGGGTTATTATGTGGCGAGCGTCGGCCATTACCGCCGCGGCGCTAAGTGGCCGGCGCCGCGCCGCCGGCGCTAACGAGGCGGCCGGCACCTGCACGTACTACGTTTACTTAATCAAAGCTTCTTAGATTGCTTTTGGAGGTGAAAATATTTATCCAAGGTTAGTAGTAAGTACGCTTACCGCCATTTAATTAAACATTTATTTATTTATTTACAATAATTGGAAACGAATTACCTTGAGCTGTTTGTAGTATTAATATCATTTATATTTTAGCAAAACTAGTTGAAATAATCCAAACAGCATTTTACATAACATAAATCACATTAATTTTTTTAAAGTGTGCTTAAAAGTCTAGCCTGACTTTTAAGCCACTTTACGGATTAGTGCTCGCTTTAACAACGTTAATCGTTAAATATTCATTAGTTAATAGAAGACGCTCAAATTTGTCATTTTGAATTACTTGAGTTCAAATATTTTAAATCATTGGTTGGGCACATTTAGTACCTATATTAATTTTAATATTTATTTTATCTTAATTAAAACTTATTACGAGGACATTCTTTAATTATTAATTATTTTATTTATCGTAATTAAAACTTATTACGAGGACATTCTTTAATTATTATACCTGTGCATAATTAAATATTTTAAACAAATTCTTCCAAATGGTTTTCATATTTGTCGTTGAGGCTGTTTGAGATTTGAGCCCGCGCCGCTCGCATGCTCTGATTGGCTACCGACGCTTTGCCTCAACGACGCATGCGCTCAACGTTGCGCGTCGTTATGATTATTTTTCACTTTAGGGCGCGCTTTTGAATACCTTCAGCATCTTTTCATGTTTCACATAATTGTTGGTAATGTTGTCGGTTTCATAGGCTGTGTTCCATCAAAGGTTCTAGTGCCACCCTGCATGGTCATCGAACATTGAGTTTTGGTTAGTAGTGCTGAAAGTAATATTGGACTGAGAACAATGGAGGTTTACGTTTCTGAGCTGATCTAACAGATTAGTGAGACAATCAGTATTTATTAACATACGTAGAAAACCATTTATATTACCACAGTTTAGTTTGTAAGGTGAGTCTACTCTGGAATGTTTAATTAATACTCCAATTGCAATCCCACATGTTGTCGGCTATTACACGCGCCGTTACATCAAGCATAATAATATCAATGACATAAAATTTGTCCGCCACATATTGCAAGTTCGTAACCTACAACGTTCAACTAAATAATATCGCAGCGGCTTGATTCAGCTGCCAAATTGATCCAACGTACTTAATATCCCTTTTTCTGCCAAATTGTCAATGGCAGTTGGCAGTGCATGCCAGAAAATCAGCTTAGCCTTTTCCATTGGTAGTATTAGTGCAATGGAAGTAGTCCAATTGAGCCAACCTTGGCAGTGTCCATTACACAGAGCAAAAGGTGTCTGAGCGCCAAAGGTAAGGCAAATTTAATTAATTAGATTCCTGTGATTTGGAAGAGGCTTTTAGGCGGTGAGCGGCCGCCGCCCCAGCCTTGGCACATTCAGGCCTAAAGACAAATACTTCGTCAGTTTTGTTTATAACCAGCTGAATTAAAGTTATTATCACGCTTCATGCAAAACATTTCATACATTAAATGTGAAACCAATTATTCAAGGTTAATAAAAGAACCTTTATCTTATTCTATAACTTAAGTCAAAACCTAAAATCAGTAATCGTCAAGATTCTTATTATTTTTATTTGTTTAACGCCGCCGTCCGACTGAATTTTAACGACATAGTTAGCAGATATTTATCTGCATTGATTTTTGTATGTATCTTTCCACATAAATACATTATTATTTGAAATAGTAAAATTCTACTTGGTCATTAAACATTATATTGTCATAATCTAAGTTGTACAAGTCTCACGTCTAAACTATACAATACTATTAGCAGCAGAGGAATCCACATAAGTAAAGCAGTCACGGAAGCCGCCAGCCTCCGCGCGTAGTACCTACAACCTTTTTGTTACAGTCGTAAACGAGTCCCGAACACCGTTCTCCGAATTTTAGATGAGTCACATCGATATCTCTAAGAGCTCAAGCGTCGAATACCCAGACACAATAGAGTTTTAATTGTTATCAGCCACCTGCTGGTCGCTCAACGCTCAAGGGGGGCCCCAAAATAATATGTGACAGCGAAAAGTGATTTGAACATAGTTTTGGATCGAACGGTTTACACGTAGGTCACAGCCACGAGCAAAGAGCTGATTAAAGCGATCATACTTGTTAGTATAATGAAGCGAATGCTCGATACTTCGCTCGAGAAGAGCTTTTATTTTTCTACATAAAACATAAATAATATTTAGAATGTAATGTAAATAACAAACGAGTTTAATTGCATTTACTATTTTGAGGAGTGTCCGTCGAAACATTAAATGACAAGAAGTCTATTTTTATAAATAGTACCTATCTGAAAATATTAAAGCAATCTATTTAAGTATAATTTAAGTTTCATCTCATTATACTACCGTTTTGTATGAAATCGAGTGAAGATGTTAATTGGGTCATATGTGTTTTCCAAGGCGCAGCTAGGAGTGGCTTAGCGGAGAGATTGTAATTTAGAGCTCAATGATTCAAGGGTTCTCTAATTAAGAACGTACAGTTAGCGTTGTAGACTTACATAGCAGTGTAGCTCACCAGCCGGTGAATTACACTACATCCGCAGTAAGTATTATAGTTCTTTGTCCCTGTTTAAAAATATAATATAAATCGATAGCTTTTCTTCTGACTATTAAATGCCTGTGTAAAATATATTAGCCTAGCAAATTGAATCTTCTTAATGATAATACTTACTTATATGGTAACATAGGTATTTAGAAAGTAAAAGCACGCAAACGTACAATAAAAATCAACAGCACTTGCAAACTTTCGATATACGATCCCATGGTAATAAAGAGGGTGCAAGTCGGCAGCCCGGAGACAAGCCCCTCCCCAAGTTTTCAGTCAGTTGGCAATATATTCGATTGTCCGCATACATTAGGCACGTGCCTACGAGTAGTTTGTTAATATTCAAAACTTGTGAGGAAACATCAAGGGGAAAACTTTGAGACTATAATTTTGTTTGGCGTGTTGTGGCGACGTGCTTACTACACAAACACGCCGATTATCCATGAAACTTCTATCAAAAATAAGGGAAAATGGAATTTCACTTTTTGTCAACTATGTACAATGTAGTAGGTATGACAGATATATCATAGCATTAATATCAAATATTTTATAGACTTATCAAAGATTGTACAAAGCAAAGGCTCGTGAATGTCATCCTGCAGGAGTCACCCCTGCTTCTGACGCGATTACGGCTGATTGAGTTGACCTGATTGAGTTACCAAAGTATAAATTGCTCTTAAACTGTATTTATTCGGAAAAAATATAAAGATTATGTACGCGTTCTATTAAGAGCTCAAGCGTCGCATACCCAACACAATATAATTTTAATTGTTATCGGCCATCTGCTGGTCGCTCGACGCTCAAGGGGTTACTTTATTTTTAATCGCATATTACACAGATAAACCATAAATATCCTACTTTATAATTATACTCCCAAAATCGGCATTCAAATGAGCAACTTCACAGTTACAAACATAGCAATCTCGCATTCAAATGAGTCGCCGAATCTCAACTAATTAGGCATACCTACTCATTAGGATGCCATAGTAAGATGCCATTACACACAGGATGGCACGGCAAGTTTGGCTACTAAACGGTGCAGGTGTACCATGTGGTCTTATTTCGCGATCCAAATAAGAGCCTTACTCATTTAGTAGTCAGCGATGCCAGAAATCTGTCCCGTATCAACATCAGAAACGAGGTTCTTCGAATGACACTAGAATGTGTAACAATGCGCTGCGCCGCTCAATTGCGCTAACTTATTTCACTGCGCCAGATGTGTTGACTCACTTTTTGAAAATGTTGGCGCACAGCGCAGGACCGCGCTGGGTTTTATTTTTAACAGACAACTGTGTTGACAGCTCTGGCTTTTTTTGTTAGTTAGTAGGAATTTAAAAAAAAACGTAGAATCAGGAGGGTGGTGATTATAAGTGAATACAGGAAAGATAATACATATTAATAAACATTATTTTTATACAATACAATACATATGTACATATTTTAGATTTTCATATTATTGAAAAAAATAAATAACAGAATACGTTTTCGTTCGAAAATCACAGTGACTGTGAGCGCGGCGTGCAGATGGCCCGCGCTACGCAGCTCATTTAGCGCGTTCCATTTTGTTGTACCATGGCGCAATTATAGTTAGCTCAATGAGCCGGCGCACTTCGCCAGAGTTATTGAGTTGACGCAAGGAATTTTGCTGAGTTACCCATGTCTAAATCACCGTTCAAGTTAGGTCCGTCGCAGCATTGCAGCAGTAGGCAGCTCTGAAAACACTTACAGTACCTGACACATCAATAACGGTAAATGGGGTATCGGCGCAGACGCAGAGACGGCGGCCGCCAGACGGGCCGCCACGCGTATAATTGGAAAATATTGTTATGAATATTTAATGTGACTTTTTGTCAAAACTCATTTTGTACAAAAAGTAATTTTAAAGTTAATAGAAACAATTTGATTACAATGAGATCTAATTAATATATTATCTTATTCGTTTGTGTGTACATAAATTATAAATAAATAAATAAATAATGCTGAGTGAGATCATTTTTATGGAATAATAAAAAATATAACTATAAGTTTGTTCATTAAAGCTTGATACCTGTGACAGAAGTCATCAAAACCGAAGACGTAACTTTGTAAAAGCGTATGAAATTATTTGACTATATTAAAATAACATTATAATTACTTTTGTGATTCTATTTTAAATGTTAGATTAGATTTATCCCAATAAACTCCCGCATAACACACATTTACACACACACACATAACATACAATAAAATAAACGTACTCCTTTACAAGGTCATTTCATTACAAATAAATACTAGTGTTGGGATAGTATTTATTTATTTATTTATTTATTTATTTATTTATTTATTTGTTTGTTTATTTATTTATTTATTTATTTATTTATTTATTTATTTATTTATTTATTTATTTATTTATTTATTTATTTATTTATTTATAGAAACAGCTTATTACAATTTATATTTATTCTACTGACAATTACGATAAGTAAAGCCAATTACAGGTTTCTGCATTTTCATTTTTTTTTAAATTCTTTAGTAATGAGAAGGTCACCAACTTCTAACAAAATAAACTTAGCAAGTACACCAAATGAAGTTCAATTGGTATTCAACAACCAATCCATTTAAAAAGGTCGGGCGTTCTAGCCTAGGAACCAATAACAACATGCGATATATCATTGGAAAGGATTTTTTAATGTACTTTAATTATTGTTATGGCGGGAAGCACAAAATCGATGTGTGGAAAAAGTTATGGCACTATAAAGCAGACTTGAACAAAGGACAATGGGCAGATTGGTACACCCCTCCAAGAGCAAAGTCAGATATGTCGTTAGATAGGTCTTTGTAACTGGAACAACATTTACTATGACAGCTTTGTTGAAATGTTTGTCCGTTCTGAGTTATAGGTATTAAGAATAAGGTAAAAATTAATACCTATTAATATTGTAATATCTTAGTGTCTACGGGAAAATAACATCAACGTCGTTGTATATGTAGGAATGGGAGAAGACATGCTGAGCAAAAGATAGTATATTGAATAATTATCTTTACTAGATATACTTCTGTTCTTAACACAAGCAATTACATTTAATCTTATATTAGTAATAAACTATTTTAGCAATTTATTATTTAAGCTAATACAATTTTGACACATAAAAATAGCTATCCAACTGTGGCAAACAGCCCTAAGCAAGGACTTGTACCACAGTTGATATAATTTAATTTGTAATTGTAAATTGCCGGTGGCTTATTTTACAATCAACGATAGTAACTAATTCGATTCTCGAAATAGTTATCCAAAAGCGTCAAGGATAAGCTAGCGGAGTACAACATGTGCACCGAGCCACGCCAGAGCCAAGACTGCCCGCCCGTGTCGCTGCGCGGTCCTTTTATACGCGGATCGGATGACGCGCTCAGCGGTGGCGTGATCGTGCAGGTGTTGTTTACGATGACGCCACCGCTACACGTGTTGCAAAACAACATCGGATGACGCGCTCAGCGGTGGCGTGATCGGTGCAGGTGTTGTTTACAAGTTAGAAAATTGCGACGACGACGCCGCCGTCACGGCCATGCTGACATGCGGACGTCCTCGCACGCATAGGACTTAAATATCTGAAACAATAGTACTGTTCGATTATCCTGACAAAACTTAAATGAATCTTATCTTGTAGGCTACCTGGTCCGGTCCGTATTGACCTTTGTTTTTTTTTTTTTTTGTCCGGCTACACAAGCCCTTCAGAATTTTTTTTTTCTGGTTCGACTTCACAAGTTTTTTTTTTTGTCCGGCTACACAAGCCCTTCAGATTTTTTTTCTTTCTGGTTCGACTTCACAAGTTATTTTTTTTTTTTTTTTTTTTTTCCGGCTACACAAGCCCTTCAGAATTTATTTTTTTTCTGGTTTGACTTCAAAAGTTTTTTTTTTTTTTTTTGTTTTTTTTTTTTTTTTTTTTTTTTTTTACTTCTATTTTTTTTTTACATAGATACAGGCTAAATTATATAGAGCTTAAATGAGTCGCTATTCGCTATCATCCGTTCTATGAACGTCGGCCTGTATCACTATATTTGTTGGTTCAGAATATACAGAGAGTGCATCTTCTGTATCAATTGAAATTGTACGTGAGCTAGTAGTATGACAGTTCTCCTCTTCTGCCGTCAAAGTGCTAGATCCAGCAGTCTTAGTTTCGGAAATACTGTTAACGTGATCGATTTCATGAACAATACTATCAGGCTGATCCGCCGTCACGTCATCATCATCATCATCATCACAACAATTTTCGGCTATTTCTGAAAATGCGGATGGTCCGCAGGGTACTTCGCGCAAATTTTCGTGGGCATATTTAAAGATTCGATTCGACCCATTAGTATGTCGAAGCTCATAACGATCATTATCCAAAATAGCAGTAACTTTGAAAGGACCTTTGTATTTCCTGTCTAATTTTGTTTGATGTCTTTCTTCAGATTTCACAAATACGTAATCACCGATTGAAAATGGTTTGACTCTTGCTTTACCTTTATTAAATCTAATTGAGTCAGCTTGAGATAACTTAACAATATTGTCAGATGCATTTAATCTAATTTCATCAAGGTTTGGTCTATTTGTTTCATCCTCACAAGAGTTGACTGCTATCTTGGACAACCCTAACGAGTTACCCCGTATTCCAAACATCAGTTCAACAGGAGTATACCCTGTGACTCTACAACGCGTGCTATTAAGGGCCAATTGGATCTCTCCCAATTGGTCCTGCCATGAGCTATCGGAATCGCATTCAATTATTGTAAGCAGACTTTTAAGAGTGCGCATTACTCGTTCGACTTGTCCATTGGCTCTACTGGATCCCGTGGCAATGAGGTGTAAATTAATGTTACTGTCTTTGCAAAAATTTTTAAAATCTAAATTGTCATAGGAGCGGCCGCGATCGGCAATTATTCTTTTTGGTGCTCCAAACAAATTTACTACATTTTTGAGAGCTTTGATAGCATGAGAGGAATTTAGAGAAGTAGTATGTTCTAAAAGGACGAACTTAGTAAAGGCATCGATTATAACAGAACAATATTCTTTTCGTTCGCTTTTTCCACTTAATTTACCCGTTAAATCGAGATGAATAGTATGCCATGGAATAGGTGGTTTCGGAATTGGGTGCAATTGTATTTGTTGAGCACCCGAGGGACCTTTTGAAGCTTTGCATATTACACATGAGTCAACATATTTTTTCACAAACCTTGCCATATTCGGAAACCAGTAGAGGTCATACAATTTGTCGAGAGTTTTTTTCGTAGCCGAGATGTTTGATCTCGTTGTGAATATGACCAATCAAGGTCCATGTTAATGATCTGGGAATAATGGGAAGCCATCTGGTCGTCTTGCTATGTTCAATTTTACGAAAGAGTATGCCCTGTCTTATATCGTATGTGTGGGACATTTCGATGGGATAATCGTTGGATCTTATTTTTTTTGTAATATCAGAAATCTCAGAATCACGCTGCTGCTCAACTAATAGCCAACCTCTTTCCAATTCTGAGAAGTTAACTGTTTTAGGCTCTAGATTAGCTTTTGAATACTGGTAATTAGAAGCAAAGTTACGTGAAAAAAAATCTGCATGTGCCATTTTTTTTCCTTCTTTGTAAATAATATCGAAGTCGTAAGATTGTAAAATGGCCCACCATCTATGGACTCTTGGCGTTAAGTCTTTTTTTGAATGGGAGGCCTTTAAAGAATTACAGTCCGTAAAAACTGTAAATTTACGTCCATAAAGGTAATGACGAAAATGTTCCACAGCCTTAACTACTGCTAAAGTTTCGAGCTCGTATGAATGATAACGACTCTCTGCATCCGTCGTACGATGACTAAAATAGGCAACTACGTGAGGTAAATTGTTAACCTTTTGTATTAATACAGCACCGTAACCGTCACTACTTGCATCTGTATGAAGTTCTATTGGTACAAGAGGGTCGAAAATTTTAAGAACGGGTTCGGTCGTTAGATAAGTAAGAATTATATTGAGAATTTTGTCGTGTTCGGAAGTCCATGTAATTTTACCTTTACCTATAGCAGTTAAAGGGTATAGAGGTTTTAATAATTTTGAAAAGTTTGGTATGAATTGACGGAAATAAGATGCCAGTCCAATTAATTGTCTTACTTGTGTGACGGAGCTGGGTGTTGGTAATTTTTGCAATGCTTCTATTTTGCGAGGATTGGGTTTGATTTGTCCAGCAGATATAACAAACCCCAAATACTCGATCTCAGTTTTCATAAAAGAACACTTTTTAAAGTTAAATGAAAAACCTGCTTCAGAGAGGGTTTTTAATAGCTTATCTAATCTAGCTAAACCTTCGTCAATAGTTTCGGATGCAGAAAGTACGTCATCCATGTAGACAAGAATTTTATCATCATTAAGCTCTTTAAGTGAAGAATTGATAGCTCTTTGGAAAACCTGTGGAGCATTTCGAAGCCCAAACGGCATAGTCAGATATTCAAACTGTCCGTTTGGGGTAACAAACGCTGTTTTGTCTACAGAGTCTTTATGAACCCTTATTTGATGAAACCCAGAGGCCATATCAATACTAGAAAAATATTTAGCCCCGTGCAACTTATCTATTTGGTCACTAATTAATGGGAGAGGGTAACTATCAGGACGCGTATTTTTATTTAGTTCTCGATAGTCCACACACATACGATCACTACCATCCTTCTTCTTTACCAACAAAATGGGGCTTGCAAAGGGTGAGGAACTTTCTTGAATAATCTTAGCGTCTAAAAGGTCTTTAATTTTTTCATTTACAACTTCTAACTCGGCGGGAGAAAGTCTATAAGGGCGCCTGCGAACTGTTTTTTGAGGATCGATCAATTCTATTTTCAGCGCACCAGTTGTAGCCTGGGTAGTTGGCAAATCGTTTATAAATTTGTTGGAGTATTTTTTTAAAATTGTTATTAACCTATCTTTGTCAAAACCTGTTAAGTCAGTATCAATAGACTGTAAACTATTAGCAAACTTTGAACAAAAATTATTTATTTTGGATTTGGAAAAAGCCAACTTATTACTGTTAATTTCGACAGAAACTCCTTTTTGTAGTATATCACGACCCAACAAAACATCGTCGCTTAGGCAATCATCTGGTAATACATAAAAAATTATATTTAATATAAAACCTTGAATGCAAGCCGCACATTTTATCTGCAAGGAAGAGATCACGCTATTACCGCCTATACCTTTTAAATTAATTTGCTCATGAAATCGTTCACCCTTAAGAGAACTACTTTTACTTTGTTTTATGAGACTACACTCAGAGCCCGAGTCAAAAATAAAGGATAACTTCATACCACTAGTCTCCAGTGTACCGCAAACCGCTCTGGAGCACAGGTTAACCGCCTTGCTGCTTGAAGCGCCGATGTCTTCTTTTTTCACATACCGCCTGGGACAACTGCTGGCCACGTGGCTGGTATCATGGCAGATGTAGCACGAGGTTGTAGTTTTCATTAATCCTGTTTTGTTTGACATGGAAATATTTTTACTAGAGGATCGATATTTACCCCGACATTCAGTGCTACGATGTCCCATTCTTCCACAGAAGTAGCAAGTACCCTGGAAACTTGTGGAAGGGCGAAATTTCTTTGGTTCTACCTCAGAGGAAGTTGAGTCATCATTACACCTTTTTAAGGTAAAGCCTCTTAATATTCGGAAGAGTTGACGTTTGTCGTTGATCACGACAGAGTTGAGTTCACGACGGATTTTGTCGTCACATTGGGATAGTACTGAGATTACAAATCCGGTCACAACATGTTCAGGTAGCTTAGCATCGGGTATTTTTTCTATTAACTGCCATAGGCGCAAGCCTGCCTCCGCCGGACTGTCCTTGTTATTAAGGCGAAACTTAATTATTTGATCAAAATGATCTTGAATCATCATAGGTTTAGAAAAATTTGAAATTAAAATGTCTTTAATGGTGGACCAAGTCATTTTGTCCGGTTGTATCCTCGTGAGGCAGGTAGCGGCACGTCCTTTGAGCGAGTGGGTGAGAGCTATTATTAAATCAACACCTTCCAGCCGGCGTTGTCCGATAATCATTTCACTCAAAGCGCACCAGTTGGTAATATCGGAGTCAGGCGTGTCGGGGTCAAAAGACACTAAAATAGTGGGTGATAATGAAGGGGTACGGTTCGAGTTCATACCTTCCGTTATTTTTTTTAATATGGCTTCCATGCCGGAAGAGAAAAGAAACATTTGCTGTGCCAGGATGGCATTGGTATCGTTATGCTGTGGTGGTGGATCCGATCCCACTTCTGATGTAGGAATGGGAGAAGACATGCTGAGCAAAAGATAGTATATTGAATAATTATCTTTACTAGATATACTTCTGTTCTTAACACAAGCAATTACATTTAATCTTATATTAGTAATAAACTATTTTAGCAATTTATTATTTAAGCTAATACAATTTTGACACATAAAAATAGCTATCCAACTGTGGCAAACAGCCCTAAGCAAGGACTTGTACCACAGTTGATATAATTTAATTTGTAATTGTAAATTGCCGGTGGCTTATTTTACAATCAACGATAGTAACTAATTCGATTCTCGAAATAGTTATCCAAAAGCGTCAAGGATAAGCTAGCGGAGTACAACATGTGCACCGAGCCACGCCAGAGCCAAGACTGCCCGCCCGTGTCGCTGCGCGGTCCTTTTATACGCGGATCGGATGACGCGCTCAGCGGTGGCGTGATCGTGCAGGTGTTGTTTACGATGACGCCACCGCTACACGTGTTGCAAAACAACATCGGATGACGCGCTCAGCGGTGGCGTGATCGGTGCAGGTGTTGTTTACAAGTTAGAAAATTGCGACGACGACGCCGCCGTCATATATTATGTATTTCGTAAACGAAAGATTTACTGCACCGGCAATATTCCTAAATGACGTTATTTTAGATAACACTCTACATTAAGTTTTTATATTTGTATAACATTCGTTGTATTAAACACAAACAACCAAGTTTTCTTTGTATTTCGACACAAAGTACTTATGTGTTTACCTGGTGTTTACTTTATATTTCAATTGATAATTACGAAATACTTAATATACAACGATATTGATGTTATTCTCCCGTAGACACTAAGATGTTACATTACAATATTGATAGATACCCTTTTTACTTTATTCTTAACACCTATAACTCAGAACGGACAAACATTTCAACAAAGCTGTCATAGTAAATGTTGTTCCAGTTAAAAATACCTATCCAATGACATATATGTCTTTGCTATTGATAGGGTGTACCACCTTCCATACATTTTTGCCCATTGTCCTTTTTTTCAGAATTCATTATAGAATGGTTTAACAAGCATTACGTCATTTTATGTAGGTACTAAAACTCAGGTAGTCTGTGCAGACAAAAATATCAACTGTTGTCAAAATGCGCGGGCGCATCTAAAACGTAGGTACTTATATCATAAATATTTGTAACCGTAACTATGACATTATGTCCCTAGATCTTACTTATTTTCTCAGAAATAGTGTGGGCTAAAGTAATCTTAGTATGTAGGTACTTCGAGTTTAAGCATAGCAGCGCAGCGCCTATAGCACAAGATGAGTGAGAGCGACATATGTCACATTTAAACATCAAACCCTAATAATCTTTATTAATTGATAAAAATATACGTAGATATAGAACTATATTATAGGTACATGTGACAGATCTAGATTGATAATAATTTTATGAATTAGACGTTTAGATTTGACATATCTCGCTCTCACTCATCTTATGCTACTAGTGCTGCTCGATTGGACCGACAGCCAATAAAAAGGCATCAAATGCTAAAGGAATATTTACGTACAGAACCCTTAGTGTGCGAGTATGGCCTTGTGTTTCTCTGCAGGTGAATTTGCGTGCCCAGTGTGGCACGGATCCGCCCATGCTAAGCAGGTGGGCATAGCTTTAAACGACACATGCCGCCTAATCACGGGATGCCTCAAACCAACCCCTCTCAACAAGCTTTACCCATTGGCCGGTATTGCGCCCCCGGACATTAGAAGGGAGGTTGCTTGTGGCGTTGAAAAGAAAAAGCAGGAATCTGATCACCGGCATCCCCTCTTCGAACACACCTTCCCTCCAAGCAGGCTTAAAAGCCGGAAAAGTTTTTTACGAAACACACAGGCGTTAGCATTAAGTCCTGCTGAGGAGCGAGTAGTAAGGTGGAAGATGAGATACCCCGCTTCAAATTTCGTGACCCCGCAAGAGAAGCTACCTCCAGGTCACAATCTGCAATGGCCTACGTGGAAGTCACTCAACCGACTCCGGACCCAAGTAGGCCGTTGCAGACAAAACATGCGCCGCTGGGGACTAGCTTCAGAGGAGCATTGTGACTGCGGAGCCTCAATACAGACAATGGAGCACCTCCTCCATTGTCCTCTGTGCCCAGCCACCTGCACACTGGAAAACATGTATGAGGCCAATAATGATGCAATAGCCGTGGCTACTTATTGGTCCGACGAAGTATAGCTGAACCCGCTGACTCGAAAAGAAGAAGAAGAAGTGTGCGAGTATAACTCGCACTCAACTGATTTTATTTTTTTGGTACTTCATTAAGTTAGTTTTACAAAAAAAAATGAAGAACTTGATGATAAACATAAAATAAACACTTATATTTTTGAGAAGGAGTCTGGCTTTATTGCGTCATAACTTTTTTTACACAGCAGCTTGGGACTTCCCACCATAACAATAATTAAAGTACATAAAAATCATTCCAATGAAATATCACAAATGTTACAAAAACACAAATGTTGAAAAAATTTCCACGAGCAGGATTTGAACCTGCACCCTTCTGACATTCCGGGTCAGGTGCTCTTCCAATTGAGCTATCGTGGTTCTAACCAGCCCGCCGAAATTATTCAACACTTTTTACTTTGTAAGCCAAAGGCGCCCATTCAATGTCAACAACTACCGTCATTAACATCCGATCATAATATTTTTACAAATATTAAAGATCAGTTAAGAAATAAGCAAGCTATTTTATAAAATGTTCAAAATGATTTTTAAAGCAAATTTTGTTGCGAACA
Organism: Eudonia mercurella; assembly: GCA_963082485.1. Taxonomy (NCBI): domain Eukaryota; kingdom Metazoa; phylum Arthropoda; class Insecta; order Lepidoptera; family Crambidae; genus Eudonia; species Eudonia mercurella. The sequence continues at coordinate 94,582 of OY720030.1, forward strand.
AATTACAAAAACACAAATGTTGAAAAAATTTGCTTTAAAAATCATTTTGAACATTTTATCACAAATGTTGTTTGATTCCTAGGCTGGCTTCCATATATTTTTGCCCGTCTTCCTTTAACTTAATTTTTTTCATCCTAGCTGTATTCATTAATTTGTTAGTCTTTATTTATTTTTCTTGAGTATATGACGATTTTACAGAACTTCTAAAAATGAGAAAAGAAAATTAATTGGCACATTAGATAAGAGCAGTACTTCATTAGGATAATTACATTTAATTGATAACTTCAATTATCATTTGATGAAATTACCTCAGTATTGTATCAACCCTAGGCATGCCAATTTGACATCTGTCACGGGTATCAAGCTATATTGAACAGACTTTAACTCCTGGCAGTTTTTTGGCGAACAGTTCGACCATATTTGTCTATTCGGCCTTTTTACTTAAGGGAATTAATTAATTAATTAAAATAAACCATAACCAATACTACTACGCCCCGGTGTAAATAAACAAAAAGGTCGATGCTGCAGCATAAGCACGCCCGAAGCCTGCCCTCAATATTAAATGGGTGCGCGCGCCGCCCCGACGCGCGCCCTGGCTTCTTTGAAAAACTGCTTAAATTTTCAGACAGCTTGGAATAGCTGCTAGAAATTTTAAGCTAAGTTCTTATTAAGGGGGTGCAGCGCGGACGCAAAACTGCGAGTTTCAAGTTTCTTTATGATAGCGAACGAGCGGCGCGTGGCAGTGGTGTGACAACGGCGCATGACTACGAATACGCACGCATACTAATATCTGTTCAGAGTAGGCTGGTGATTTAATTAGAGCAATGTTTACTTTCGTAAAATCATAGGCGTTTGTGTAAAAAATAAGAAAAGTCTTAATATTTTCATATTCATAATTTTTTATTGAAAAATAAGACAACAGTGGCCTGCGGAATATCAATACAAACATTTTGATCATTGTTTCATTTGTGCTATATTTACAAAGTTACTGAAGAAATAAGTTTTTAGATATCATTACTTTTACGTATTGTTTATGCAGTTTCTGGGTTATTGTTTCAAATTCCAAGACAACCATGGCCTTGTGAAAGGGTCAAGCTAACCTACACTAGTCTTTTTAATGTATATGACCTATTCAGCGCCTAGCACCAGTGACTTAAAAACACGTAAATTTTCAAAATTCCGCGCGGCACCTCCTTAATAATAACGACTAAGCAAACCATTGACCGAGCTCGCTGGGTTGAAGTGTTCAATTTGAAATGATTTTGCAAGCATATTTATAATGCTACAAGCTAATTCTAACGCTAGCTAAAAAAACAATAAAGAGTGCTTAAGGACATACATACAACTAATTATATATTACCATAGAACAGAATTAGGGCATCTGAATCTAAATTCTGTCTAGTTCATTGATTGTCAATTAAGAGATAGTATTTTAATCTTTTTTCACTTATAAATACCACTTTACATGCAATGTCACTGTCTTTTTATTATTTTTATGAAATTATGATACAATCTTCCAAGATCGAATGAGATCGAGTCAATGCAATACGATTCAGAGCGTGGATCGATTCACAGGGTTACGATCCATTACGATTCAAAAGATCGGGTATCCCTATGACCGTCTGATAAGATGTGCAAAGGTAATAAAGGGTTACAAAGGTGACAAAACAGTACTGCTCTACAATATAGCTTTTCTTTCCTCCTCACCCACATACGTACGTTCTTTTTCTGTCTTTTACCTGCGTTGGCCACGGCGCGGCGGCGCGGCGGCGCGGCGCCGGTACTTTGTGTTTGTGTGTTTCCGTGTTTCACATTAATTAAAATAATAATATTTTAATGTCAATATTTAAAAACCAATAAGTAATAGTAATATCTTTACACTTTTTAAAACATCTTGTTTACGTAGGCACTATGTAGTTAAATTAAAATAATTGTTAACTAACTTTTTTGCAGTCGTCAACAATTGATAGTAATTGGTTGTGGGATGAAAACAGAAAGAATTACGGGTTGAAAAAGGATTTAAAAATTTGTGGGTTGAAAAAGGAATAGATTTTGGGTTGAAAGCGGAATTATATTGAAGTGGGATGAAAAAGTGGGATGAAAACGGAAACACTCGTTCTGAGAGTTGTGAAATAACCGGTTTTAAATACCCGGATCAAAGACCTGGGTTTCTAGACTATTTCGATCATAACGTTATTAAAAGCAAAATATAAGTTTTGGAATACGGTATTGCGGAATAGTATATTGTAAGAAACATCCAGTCAGGAGGCGGGGCCAAGCGGCTTGCGTCACAGTGGCGTGACATGACGTGAGCGGCTTGGGTGGGGACGCGGCGCCTGAGTGGCACAGGCGGAGCGGCTCCTCACTTTTTCGACGGCGGACGTTCGTGCTGGATGTGTTTTGCGTGGCTATTTGTTACTCATATATTTTGTCGATTTTTGTTGCATTAATCAAATAATTAAAGTTTAGCAGTTGGTTACGTTAACATTTTGTTTCTTTTTTAAAAAATCCTTCGCACGTCTGGTTTCTAATATCAGAAGAGGGATAGTTCACGACGCCTAGTTCGCTAACGGCTTACTGTTATACCCACATAAGTTTTAAAATTTAATCAATAACGATTTTTCTTTTCTCTGAATAGTGTTGTGTTGTGTTGTTTTAAGTTGATAAAAATTGTAAGTACTTTCTACTTTGATTTTATAATGTCGGGACGTCATTCTCGATCACGTAAAAGAAGTCGTACCCCACGTAGACATAGTAGTAGGTCACGTAAAAGTCATGATAGAACTTTTCATGATTCTCGTAAGCGATGCCGCCGCGATAGTTCTTTTCATCGCCGTAGTAACTCTTGCGGTCAGGCATTAGATGCGATCCTTGAAAGATTACATGCAATAGAGGATAGGTTGTCTACCACCTCGACATCAGCTATTGAGCCTCCACATCCAGCACTGAAACGCCATACTCCGCCGCCTCTCGCTCCAGGTAAAGCTGCCGTATCCGGTGAGTCTGTTTCTGATACAACTATCAAAATTGTCAGCGTTTTGTCATCGCTGATTCAAGGGAAGCCTAGTCACTATTACATATCAAATTTTGATCCAAGTATACACGATTTTGATGCTTCGTGTGTAGAGGTAGATCGAGGACGCGAATTAAATTGTTGGGACGATCGCGAGTGTTTGTCGCGCATAGGTGGTTGCCTTAAAGGCGACGCGCGTACTTGGCTTAACGATTGGGTCTCGAACGATCGATCATGGACAAATTTCAAATTAGAATTTCGTTCGCTCTGTCCACGTAATGTTGACATTGCTAACATTTTGTTTGATATAATGAATACGGATTCAAAAAGTTTTGCTTCTTATTCCGACTATGCTAGGAAGTCATTGTTACGTTTGAATGTTTTGAAGGGGTTGTCTGACGATTTAAAAACGGCTATCGTCATTCGAGGCATTACAGACCCTCAAGTAAAAGCTGCTGCTTCTAATGCTAAATTGCAACCAAACGAAATAGTGGAATTTTTATCGGTTTATTCAAAACCTAAGACAGATTTTCGTAGTACCCGCAATTTTGTTCGTTCCTCAAATGCAAATCGTCCTGAATTTCGTAAACACGAATCTACTAAATCGGTTATGAAGTGTTTTAACTGCGGTGATAGTGGTCATGTGAGGTCACAATGTTTTAAAAAAAAAAAAAAACAAAAAGTCAATACGGCACCTACTACATCGAATAGAACGTCATTTTCTTGTACAAATTGTAGTAAGGTAGGACATACCGTAGAAAAATGTTTTGTTAAGCAACGTGTTGAGTCAAAAGGTAAAGATGCTAGTAATGTAAATTTTTGTCAAAACAAGCCGAACGCAAAAACGTCATGACTGCTGTAATTGAAAAGTTACCTGTAGACATTTTAATTGATAGTGGTTCTGATAATTCCTTTATTTCTTGCTCTATTCTTAAATATATTAAAGCAATAAGATTCTTACATATCGCTTGATGCATGGAATAGGTAGTCAAGAAATAGAGTGTACTTGTTATGTGACAACTGTAATTGAATTTGAAGAGATATCTGTAGAAGTTGATTTATTTGTTGTACCATCCGAATGTATTAGTGCACCTATATTGTTGGGCACTGATGTACTAAATAGAAAAGGGGTTACTTATATTCGAACTGGTGAAGTACAACGACTTATCAGAGTAGATGATTTACCTCATGTGCATCACTTGCAAGTTTTAGATTCGAAGTCGAATATTTAGGCAGACTCATAATAAGCTAAGGTCAGGTGTGGCCGAGTATATGGTGCCATGAGTGGACTCCAGATGCCTGTGCTGCATATTTTGAGTAAGATTTTGGTCGTTATTTATTTAGTGAGCAGACCTCACAATTCTTTGCGAGTAGACTTCGCACGTGAGCAGACCTCACAATTATTTGCGAGCAGACCTCGCACGTGAGCAGACCTCACAATTATTTGCGAGCCGACTTTGCACGCGAGCAGACCTCGCACGTGAGCAGACCTCACAATTATTTGCGAGCAGACCTCGCACGTGAGCAGACCTCACAATCTTTGCGAGCAGACCTCGCACGTGAGCAGACCTCACAATCCTCTGTTTGTTCTACAGGTACTTTAGACGGTATATTGCTAGTTACGCAGACGGCTTGTATCGCGAAGCTCACGAAGAAGGGTGAACCGTTTATCTGGGGATATGAACAAGATGCAGCACGCGATTACATAATTGACTGCTTGACTGGGGAACCCGTACTTGCTATATTTGACCCAAAATTACCCACCGAGCTACACACCGACGCTAGGGCTGTTGGTTATGGCGCCATTCTCTTACAAGAACTATTGTTGGTTGGCTATTTATTTAGTAGAGCGACGCTCGGAGCGGAATCAAGATATCATAGCTATGAGCTTGAAACCCTGGCCATAGTCAATGCACTGCGGCATTTCCGTCACTATTTGATTGGTATAGACTTTAACATAGTGACGGACTGCAATTCACTAAAATTAACAGAACGAAAGAAAGACTTAGTTCCACGAGTGGCTCGTTGTAGACAGGCAAACTGGATCCCGGTATGTGGGGTCCATACAAGATCCTGCGAGCTCTGGCACACCACCGCTACGAGCTGGAGTTGCTGGCCGGGTCGTACGGTAAAAAGACTCAGGCAGCCGCCGAGCACATGGTTCTGTGGCGCGGCGAGTGGACTCCGGAAACCTGCGAAGCCTTCTTCAAGGGTGGTGAGTCCAAGCTCGACATGCAAATACGGATTGTAATAGAAAGAACGGATTTTATTCCTCATTGACCCATGGACAGGGTAACCAGCCCCAAACTCGTGGTCATTCTTCCTCATTGACCCATGGACAGGGTAACCAGCCCCAAACTCGTGGTCATTCTTCCTCATTGACCCATGGACAGGGTAACCAGCCCCAAACTCGTGGTCATTCTTCCTCATCGACCCATGGACAGGGTAACCAGCCCCAAACTCGTGGTCATTCTCCGTCGCCGACCTCATCCCGCTGTGCCAACCGCTGCCGCCGGACTGCGTGCGCTTGCGCGTCGCCTGCAAGGTGCGGGTCACCGCGCGCACCGGCGCCGAGATGGAGGCGCTGAAGGGGTGCGCGGTGGCAGCGCTCACCCTCTACGACATGTGCTAAGTATTTATTAGATAGCCACGTGCGCGGGCCTTGTGCCGCTACCTGTGGCGTGTGCTAAGTTTTTATTAGATAGCTACGTGCGCGGTCCATGTGCCGCTACCTATGGCGTATGCTATATCTCGAGCAGCCACGTGCGCTGGTCTTTGGAGCGCTACCTATGACGTGTGCTGGCAGCCTGTGTCGGCTGATATGGTTTTGGTAACTAATGGTAATGGTAACTGTTTGTGTTTTACAATTATCGTTTCAAATTAACTATTTTTGCGTACACCTTATCTTTCATTTATTATAATCCTTGATTTGGTAACGATTTCCAGTGACGAGTTCTGCTGTTTGAGTACACGCTTACAGTTGTGGCGCGGCGCTGAGAATCGTTACAAAATGTAGATATGTCCGTCTCGATAAAGTTGAGAGACGTGCGATTCAGTGATGCCTCCGTCATTCAAACTCAATTGTTGTGTATCCCTGTAATTCAAGAGGGGACGCCCTCTGTGTCTGAATGTTCACAGAAGCAGTTGCAGGACACGCATCGTGGTCAAAGTCGACAAATATTGGTAAACTGAGAGCTCTCAGACATGCGTTTTGTCTGTTCTTGATAAAATTACAATGAGTATGTGAGAGATGTATGAAAGAGTTTTGCACGAGTTTGAAAATGACTTCGGCAACTTTACCCCTTGTTGTTATTCCAGATAGAGAATTCTGACCCTAGGGGACTGTCTGACAGTAGCGGGACAGTCTACAGCGCAACGACGACGCCGGTCTGATGGCACTGCGAGATGCAGAGGGCTCTTCGTAGTCGCCCCAAGACTTCGTCGAGGACGACTCGCAGTCAGGAGAGGCCGTGTAAGAAACATCCAGTCAGGAGGCGGGGCCAAGCGGCTTGCGTCACAGTGGCGTGACATGACGTGAGCGGCTTGGGTGGGGACGCGGCGCCTGAGTGGCACAGGCGGAGCGGCTCCTCACTTTTTCGACGGCGGACGTTCGTGCTGGATGTGTTTTGCGTGGCTATTTGTTACTCATATATTTTGTCGATTTTTGTTGCATTAATCAAATAATTAAAGTTTAGCAGTTGGTTACGTTAACATTTTGTTTCTTTTTTAAAAAATCCTTCGCACGTCTGGTTTCTAATAATATAATATTTTATAGATAACTTTATTATATCGGAGTTCAGAAATAATAAGCCGGTCCCCAATCTATGGTATCATCCTATACAAACAAAGCATTTGTAAATAAGATAACTCTCTTCTATTCTGATATCCGATATTTGGCTAAACATATTTAAAACGTATGTCTTAAACATTTTATATTACACTAGCCTAATACATATTTGAAAAAAGACTCACATTGTGGCACTCTCTGTATTTACTTTAAGCATAGAAAGTTTCATTAGTGCCTGCTCATTCATGTAAAAGATTAAACTTTGACGACTGTATGGAACACCGCGAGGCGTACACCCTCCAAAGGATACTAATATTAACTCTTGACTTGAAAATTACTTATATACTTACTATATTATATTATTGCGCTGAGCACAGGTTTCTGGTGATGAAGCTACATTACAACGGTCTCAAAGATTTCGCACTAAATTTAATCCAGTCGTATCTCAGCTCTAGAACACAGACTGTCGATATTAATGGAACTAAATCATCTGGTTCTCATGTAAAAATGGGAGTTCCATAAGGGTCCATTCTTGGTCCTTTTCTGTTTTTGATTTATATTAATGACTTGCCATTCTTTGTAGAGAACTTCTGTGAAATCGTATTATTTGCAGATGATACTTCACTCATTTTTAATGTAACTAGGTGTAAGAATAATTGCGACGATGTAAACAAAGCTCTCTCAGATGTACTCAGTTGGTTTACTGTTAATAGTTTGCAGCTTAACGTTAAAAAAACAAAATGTATTAAATTTAGACTACCAAATGTCAAGAATGAACCAACCGATATTAGAATAAACAATGATCGATTAGATTTGGTAGACTCAACAGTTTTCTTAGGTATAACCCTTGATTCAAAACTTCAATGGAATCCTCATATTATATCGAAATTGGCCGGCAAATTCAGTTCTGCTGCTTATGCCATTAGCAAAATAAGGCAGTTAACAGACGTTGAAACTGCTAGAACAGTTTGCTTTAGTTATTTTCATAGTGTCATGTGGTATGGCGTCTTACTGTGGGGAACAGCGGCTTATATTGAAACTATATTCATTTTACAGAAACGAGCAGTAAGAACAATCTATAGACTAGGTTCACGAATTTCTTTAAGAAATCTCTTTAAAGTAATTGGTGTTTTGACAGTGACTTCTCACGTTATTTATAATTATATAGTTCTTGTACGTTGCAATATCAACGTCTTCTTTACTTAAAAAAGGTTATTATACAGTCAGAGAATATTTAGATGATAAAACAGCCTGGCTATAATAAAAAACGCATACTTTACTACTTTTTATAATAAAAAATCATACTGATATGATAGCCTTTATACAGTGTCCTACACATAACAAATAGCGTTGCGTTAGATATTTCAATTAGTTTTGATTAAGAGTAGCTTGGGTGTGTCATGCTCTCTTTATTGTCTCTGCGGTGCTGGCATGTGCGTCGGGTCGTTACAAATGGTTGAAGCGATGGCTGATTCATTATGTCATACTCGTGAACGGGTGCCGCCTGTGGAGGCTGGTCTGCTCTTGCATACTGGTCTTATTTTTATTATTATAAACTATAGTTTAACTTTGTTTTTTCTTAGACAGGTTTTGAATTTAACTAGTACTGTATGACATTGTAAAAAATACAACTGGTAAATGATGTTTTTGCAAACTTAAATATTTTATTTATTTATTTTTCTTTATTTTTATATAAAAATACAGTGAAAAAATTAAGCGCCCATCTGACCCAGTCAAGAATCGAACCTGGGTCTTCCGCAATCCGGGCGGCTGCACTGACCATTATGCTTCCGGGAAGGCTGACGTAAGCGCTGAATTTTGTCACTGCTTTTATCACTGTATTTTTATATACATATAAGGAAGCATATTCCTTTTGTTTTTTTTTTTTATTCTGCCGGATTGTACTAAAACTGGACGCAAATTAAAATAAGACGTAAGTAAAGTAGCATCTCTGGTTTCTCACTGGTTTCCACTGAAAACCAGCGTCATGGCTCGCCATGACACATGCTGAGTGGCGACCATTTTGGCTGCATTACTTGTTAGTTTTAATATTTAATTATAATACCCATTCTAGATGTAAGTATATAAAAATATTTAATTCAGCTTAAGTGTAGCAATTAACACTTAAAATTAAAAAGTATTTTTTTTTCTTTTTGTGTTTTTTTACATGTTGTGATTGTCCTTTATATTTTGTGTTTTTATTTGTGATGGAAAGTGTCCTTTTATGATAGGATATTTTCCAATATTTTTGACGCTGTAAGGGAGAAAAGATCTGGACACTTGCTGAGTTTCTTGCCGGTTCTTCTCAGTACAAGATCTCCCGCCCAGAGTAGACCTACGAACCGATGGCATAATGACGTTCATAGGAGCTATTTGTAGCCTAAACTGAATAAATCATTTTGAATTTTGAATTTTATATATTTTGTATAAGTAGTACATAATATATCCCTGTCTCAGCATCAGATCTATAATTTCTCTATAATCTTTATTATAATAATGGATTATTATATTATATTATATTAAAATGTATAAAGTTATGATATGAGTAAGACCAATGTTCCTGGAAGAGCATATATTGTTAAGAATCACAAACACAAGTCAGTCACCAAACATTAATAGCAATTGAAGTTGCTACCACAACTTTAAAATTATAATATGATTACAAATAGCCTGCCAGTATAAGGCTACACATCATCCAACAGAAATAATCATCATTACAAAATGTGGTTTTAGCTGTATAAGCCACATTTTGTAATTGCTTGGTCTCCATTTGTCCGTCTGTTGAAAGCCATGAGCTTAGCCCATAAGTGTGACACGAACGTCGTAGATGATGAATTTTGAACTGTAAAACTGCAAGAATGCTAGGAGGTTGTACGAGTTGACCGTACAATGTGCATTTCGGCGCTATTTCTTTCATAAGCGTTTTTTACTTAGTTGCATTTCAGCGTTATTTCATTGTTAAGCATTTTACTCAGTTTCACCTAAAACATTTGCGACCATTCAGGCCGGTTAGGCGTGTACACATTATCACTAGTATTTTATCATATCATTTAGCAATTTTTCAATTAATCAGTGTTGTTAGATAATATATCAATCATTAACAAAATAAACTCTTTTATTACAATCACAAATCTAACTATCATCATACAGAGGTCATATGGAGATCTTCCCGCAGCTAGTAACACCAGTATATATACAGTACAAGCCTGTGGCCTTAAAGCTATGTATCTTGAACTTTGTTAAGAGAGTGTAAATCTAGGCGCTGTCATTGCGCGTCTACAGGGTGTGTTTATTGAGTCCTTGCAGTGAATTAATAGATCGTGGCCGTGGGCTTTAGCTGCGTGACAGCTTTGTGGGCTGCAGGGAAGGTCGGTCGCTTTGGCCACGCGCGATCAGGCTGTGCCACTGGTTTAATAATCTATGGAGGTGGATATCGGAACACAGTTTGTCCCCATGAAGACAATCTCAATAAGTTAATTTACAAAGCGTTGGTGCTTCAGACCACGGTCTCAGACCCAAAGGTCAATGATTCGATTCTCAGCGAACAGGGTTCATGTTTGATTCGGTTTGGTTGGTGGTAGGGCTTGTTTTAAGTCCGCCTGGCTAGCTACTACCATCTTATCATAATATATCCTCTAACATCAATGTTCGTAGCATAGTTAGAGATAACATAGCCTTAGTGATTGAGGTTTCTGGGTGAAGTGCGCTACCATCTTCGGCTTTATCATCACTTAACAACATCGAGATCGATGATATAGATATACTCGTACGTGTTAATATATTACCTATATTGCTCTTTGCATGGTGGTAAGTTGTTAGATGTGACGCTCAGTAAGGGCTTTTAAATTTAGATAATTCACTTAGATATTTACTTAGCTCAAAGATGGTACTTAAGCATTATACTATTTTTTTTTTATTTAATGAAAACACAGCGACGGCTGCAATCGCCACCACGTCCGTTGAAGTTAAAAAAATAAACAAAGCTTCATTGTTGGTGAGAAGTAGAATCAGTAGGAGTTAAAGACAATAGAACTGTAGCCTTTTTAGAGTACAAAATGCACTTCCGATGAGCATATTTATTCATAATAACGAAATTTTTGGTAAAATCGGAGAGAGATATCTGTTATTATAAGTCATGAACCAGTTCTATCAAACAACTCAACATTTACGGACACAAACATGTTTTTCTTAATAATAGAGATTCTTTCTAGGAACACATAAATAGCTCTGTATTTTTGTGATATCCTCATATCGTTTTTGTGAAAGGGTACGCCTTATAAACAGGATAGTTCTAAACAATAAAGTTTGGGATATGAATGATGTTACATTTCCCTTTAATTTGTACAGAAATAAAAACAAGGGATCCCTTCATTACGCATAATGATTTTTTCCCTAATATACTTTGGCATACCTATTTTGGCCTAATTTTTTTTTGGTATAATAATACTTTGCCATAATTGTTTTTGGCATATAGTTTATGTTAACATAATTGTCTTTTAGGCTTATTTGTTTTGGCATAATTTTAATTCGTATAATGTTTCTAGGCATAATGACTATTAGCATAATAGTATTTAGGCATAAAAATCAGTAGGAAAAACGGAAACGTTTAAGTTATTTTTACGTATTTATTTTGAAGGCTTTCTTTATATAAAAGGACTAAACTCCTATAAAAACAGCTTTTTCCTCCTATAAAAAAGCTGTTTTTATAGGAGTTTAGTCTAAGGACTAATCCCCATCCCGATAGATATAAGTATCTATGGGGATACAAGTGGTCGAAATATAGACCGATTTCGCAACTTGCCCTATTATTATTGCAATACAACGTTCCCGTAATATTTTGTCATAGAAATAGTTATTTGTTTGTTCACTAACATAATGGAAATGTATCGCGTGCACCGAGCGAGCGCCCCGCGGCCGGCTTACAACTACATAAAGCACTTGCGGGTAAAATTCCCAGATTCTTTACAAAACGTATTTAAGTGGCTTCGCTCTTTTTGTTCAGTGCCTTTCAAGCCCTCACAATAAAGGTATTGATTTACTTGGAAAAAAAACGAGTCCTTTCAAGTCGAGTAGGTAGGCTTCTGGAATGCGGAAAACATTTAAATATATTTTAAATAGACTTTCTTGGAATATTTTTGCTGTCTGTAAAAGTGTGTCTATCAAAAATGGTGATTGGAAAGCCAAGTTGTTAATACAGATTAGGTATTATTAACGTAGTATACTAATAACCCTGGACTATGTGAGAGATGTTCAATGTAATTGTAACAATTTAATGTAATTGTAACAATTTAAAATTGATTGTTAGGTAAATTTAAAGATGCGATTCGACTAGCTGTTATTTTTGTATGTTTGGTAATCATTGATCTTCAATTTCGTATTTACGGATCGTAGTAATAAACACCAAATCTTCAAAAACGTATATGAAGATAATGACGAGCAATAAGAACCATCTATAGACTAGGTTCCCGAACTACTCTAAGAACTATTTTTAAAGAAATTGGTGTTCTTACAGTTGCATCTCAGTTTATTTATAATTGCATAGTCTTTGTGCGTTGCAATATCAACTCATTTACTAAACACGGTGACATACACAATATCAATACTAGAAATAAGAAAAAACTTGTAATGCCACTATTCAGATTGCAAAAGGTTCTTGGCTCTTTCTTGCGGCAAGGTATACACTACTATAATAAAATACCTAGTACTGTACAAGATTTACCATTACATAAGTTTAAAAATCATGTAAAATATTCTTTACTTAAGAAAGGTCAAAGAATATTTAGATGATAAAACAGCCTGGTTATAATAAAAAATCCACATTTTGTTTTATTTGGATCAATCATTATACTTTAATATCTTAGCGCTGATATGATAGCCTTTATCAGCAGTGTCCTACAGTTTACAAACAATATTTATGTTGCGTTAAACAATTCATTAAGTTCTTATTTAGAGTAGCTTGAGTGTGGCATGCTCTCTTTATTGTCTCTGCGGTGGTGGCATGTGCGTCGGGTCGTTACATTCCCTAAGATATGGTTGAGTGAAGCGATGGCTGATTCATACGTCATGCTCGTGAACGGGTGCCTCCTGTGGAGGCAGGTCTGCTCTTGCTTACTTATCTTATTTTTATTATTATTATACTCGTATACTTTAACTTTATTTTTCTTAGATAATTTTTGACTTCTATTAGTACTGTATGACATTGTGAAAATTCTTAAATAATTCTTAGATAATTTTGACGACCTCCTTGGTCGAGTGGCTTGCACACCGGTTTTCATGGTGTCGCTATCTCTGAGGTCCCGGGTTCGATCCCCGGTCGGATCAATTTAGAAATACCTGTTTTTCTATATTGTTTCGGGGTGTTTCCTATGTATAATAAGTATGTATTTAAGTATATTAAGTATGTTTATCCGTTGTCTAGTTAACCATATAACGAGTTTCTTAAGGAAGCTTTTCTTGGGGCTAGATAATTGGTGTGAGTGTGGGAAACATTTATTTATTTATTATTTACTTGCTGAGTTTCTTGCCGGTTCTTCTCAGTACAAGGTCTCCCGCCCAGAGTAGACTTACGAACCGATGGCATAATAACATTCATAAGAGCTATTTGTAGCCTAAACTGAATAATTGATTTTGAATTTTGAATTTTGACTATTAAGCAATTCAAATTGTTCGTCACTATTTTATTACAGAAACAGTACATTTAGCCAGTATCAGAGCTATACATATTTATTTAGTTATACCTACAAACTCGTAGGTGGTACGGTCATTGATCAAAGTATTATTAATGAATGAATGAATGAATCAATTTATTTTCAACCAACTTGGGGCATTAACACAATTAATATAAAAAAATAGAAATTAAAATTAAATCAATTCAATTAAATTACACTTAATAAAATACAATAAAACAAATAAAGTTATAATCAATAAAATTAAATAAAATTCAATACAAATAAATAAATCAAATAAAATTACACTGTTAATGGTCGCATCTACCTACTATGTTACCTACTACATACTACCTACATAGCTTTGTAAGTTCAGTCTAATTTAAAGAAAAAAAAATAAAGAAATATAAAGCAAGTTTTATTGTTCTAACTAAAAACTCAAAAATAATCTAAATTTTGTACAAAAAATAAAACCGCCTTCAAAAAAACCTAACTCAAAGAAAAAACACAATCAGCAAATTTCCTAAACCAAATTAAAAATACAACAAAAAAAAAACAATACAGTACTCTGACACTAAAAAGTTATAAATAATATTTATTTGACTCAGAGTCAAATCACATTAACAGTTTAGGACCTACCCAAACCTAAAATTATAAACAATATACATCGATATCTGTACAGACAAAATCCCGAAGGCTGCGTTTGCGCATTTATGAATAAATGAAAACGATATCCTACAACTCACGGTTTGTATACCTATACCATGTTCACTTTTATCCAAGATCACATTCATCCATTCGATCATACACTGATTTGCACTGATGATCGCGTGATATGTTTCTGGCCTAATTAGGTCACGGTCACGGTCACGGTCACGGTCGCGGTCGAGCGAATACTGGGAATCGGAAATGAAAATTATTATTGCGTAGGGGTGAGCGGCGTGTGAGAGCGAGAAGGGTAGTCGCTCTTGGCGGCGCACGGGCATTCTGTCTGTGATTCTGTTGCGTTTACTTCTTTATTGACTTTGTTCGTAGCCGGTCTATTTGCCGGCGAGTCTTTTGTTAAGGAATTAAAGCCTTACTGCCTTGACTTACGTTAAAAATATAGCCTATATTTTAAATGTTTTCAATTGATTGAGTTGCCGGTTTAGAAAAAACTAATTTCAGGGTGTGCGTTTAACCTGTTGTATTATGCAAAATTTAACAAAAGGTTTGGAGTAGTCGGTATACACGACATCCACCTGATATCCCCCCTCCATTGCCTGTTCTATTATGTCCACCAGTGCTAACAAATTAGTTTCTGTGGAACGTCGAGTGACGAAGCCATGAAGGTTTTCAGTCAGGAGAAGTTTTTAAGAGCTGTGATCCAACGATCCAACGTCTGCTGGAAATGTGTCCCTGACACACAACACAACCTAATTCATTTGTTTTTTATCTACGCCTTCATATTTATTTTGTAAATCGCTTTGCAATTTTTAGTAAACCAAATACTTAATATTTTGTTTATAAATCTCGACAATATGTTGACCTAACAAACATATTATTTTTGTACCGCTTTCTGTCTGCACAAAAAGGTTCAAAATAACCAAGACTTTTCAGAGTAAAATTAGTAATGTACGTAAATGTCGAGCACCGGCTTGCGTTTGGCTGCGGCTTGTTATTAGGAAAGTTGTCAACGACTTCGTTTAACGTCTATTTTTGGGAGTGGACGGAGTTGCCAGCTCTAGCAAGCGTGCTGTCATGCGGCTGCACTGATTGCGTGCAGCGGGCCTGCCAACTTCACCATTTAAATTCTCCTCACAGATAATGCAAGAAGTTTAAAAAAAGTATGAAATTAGAATCCTAATATTTACGACAGAGAAGGTTAGATTGATACTCTGAAGCCGGCAGTTTGCCTGGCTAGTAACCATCACCTTATATTCAATCATAAGTCTGTCGCCATTATAATCGTAATGCCATTTGACTGTTTTTGTAGTCTAAGAATCTAGTAGCTTCGCTTTCAGTTCTGGTCTTAAACACTGAGGTCCTAGATTTTATTCCCAGCGGAGGAAGGCGGAACACATTAGTGTACACGGTTTCGTTAGTCGGTCGGCACAGTGTGAATTTCACGTTGTAAAACTCCGTCCGCGAAACACGGTCGAAAGCCTGTGCTAACACCTGTTATAACTAACACGACGCTACGAACTTATCGACATCGACATTAGGCACCATACATGGACTAAAAATTCATATAGAAGTACATGATTGAGTTACGTATTTTAGTAATTGCGCCTAATGTCGATTCTTCGTAGCGGCGTAGTAGTTGCTACGACAAGCATGCTGCTAGCACAGTGTATCTAACCTCTTGTGCTGCTAGTATAAGCCTCCGATCGTGTGGCGCGAAAGGAGTTCTACAACATGCAATGAACATCGTACCGAGCAACCATACCGACCGAGTACAATAATATGTCATCATTATCATAATCAGCCCACATCAGTCCACTGTTAGACATAGGCCCTGCATGTCTCTGAGCCCAATCTTAAGCTATTCTCATCCAACCTCTGCCAGTCACTTTACGTATATCGTCACTAGAGGGCGTAATAATATGTCCTTTTTTGATATTAAATTACTTGATCGATTTCCAGGAAAGAAGACGTTTTGCATTGTGCTTCATGTTTCAGTTGTAATTAATGAATATAATTTGAACTGAGTCCGGCACGCGTGATCAATAGCCGGGGACGTGTTCAGCGGTGTGGGCTACGACAGGTAGCGGGGAGACGTGTTTATTCACAAAACTCATTTGCAGAAAACGTTAACCAAGTCTATTAATAAAGTTGGGGGAGGTTGAAAGTGGTGTATACGAACTCGATGATGCGGGAAAGCGATGCACCGAGCCAGGGAACGTTATACTGCACAGAACCCGAATTTTAATGTCTACACCTATACCTGTGGGTATTCACCGTCAAGCAACGGCGTCGCACATGTGCTTTGTGCTCCGGTTTGGAGGTGGGGTTTAGTAAATGTTACTTTATACAAAATTCTTAAAGTCAGGGTCTTTCGTCGATTCATGAGAGGTTTATACCAATTGGTGAATAAAAATAATTCCCTCTAGCTCATTTTTATCTCTGTCATTTGTCTTTGGACTTTCGCCTCGTGTACAATATTTGTGGCGTTGTGTGTACGTTACAAATACCAGTGTATTTCTAACGTACACACAATATTTTCATTTAAGCAAATTAAATTATTCTTAAATTTAGTTTTTATTTCATAAAGATAGGTCAGGTACTTTTAAATATTGAAGGTTTTCTAACCGGTCTTTTTTCTTTGCGGTCCAGTGTATTTTTCCTTTGCGGAATAAAGGTATTGTTTAAAGAAAAAGTATATTTTAAAATATGGATGTCTTTTGCCAATATTAATGAGTTTGATTTTTTGTATGTTTTATAAATAAAACTCACATACAAATCATCAGCATGATAACACCTCTTTATAGGAAACTTCACCGTATGCGTGTAGCGTGTAAGAATAAATTGGCAACAAGGATCAGTAAGTTTAATTACCGTGGCTCTGGCCAGCAAGATTGGCTCCAGGTTTACGACACGGGCCGCTGGCAGCGCCCGCTCCCTACATACTAAGTATCCTATCGAATCTGTTCTGCAATTAGTTATTTAAGTTGTATTGTATTAGAGCAGAAATTAGGTTTGAACCAAGGATTTACTTTATTAGTGTATTAAAGCATGTCATTTAGAAATCAGTCACATCTTTAGATGACAGTAACATTTTTATGTTACTTTAAGATAAACAGGTAGAATGTGTTAGTACGATTATCAAATCTGTTACTTAGTTAAGTGTAATGTTAAAGTCAGGCAGTCTTTTCGCTTTAAATATATATTTCTTCCACTCAGGTGACTTATACAATAGAAAATCGGCTGTGAAAACGATTCAATCATATTTTACATAGTAAAATATAAATAATTAAATACCGTTTCATACATAAAATTATAAGATAAGTTATGCCAAGGATGTGGCAATAAGTTTCTTATTTTATTTTATATAATATTTCAACAGAACGTTCGTGTTTTATTTAATTGTTTAACTTTGTCGTTCAATCACACATTCTGTGGCTCTTAAAACATAATATGTGTAACAAAGTCTAGTCAGTCTTGGCACAGTTAGTTATTAAATAAAGTGAATGTGTCGGATATTGTGTATAACCGCCCGGCTTGAGTGCTCGTGCGGTGACGCAGTCGAGTGCATTGTGCGGCTAATTCGGCATAATAGGCCCGCCGCCGCACTCGCTCCCGACAACGCACTATTGGGTGATTTCTGCACAGCTCTGTGCCGTTCCGCCCGAATAGAGTCTCACCCTAACGGCCTGGCCACGGAACAGAGCGTCAGCGGCGTGGCGAGCAAATTCCTAATACATGGCATGTGATGCCAAATAACAGCTGTGCGGCGAGAGCGTTTCGACCACGCAATGAAAAATCTTGATTCGCGAGCGGCCGCCGCCCGGCGCCGCAGGCCGCTCTGCTCCATGGCCAGGCCCTAACCTTGCTTGGCACGGTTGCCAACGTACATACAAGTCTTACTTTGGCAATCAACTGGTATCATGGTAAAAGTGAATCGGGCGACCGACCAACTTATTCAGATGAGTGTTCCATTAGTAATAGTATACGGATGTAATGCTGTTGATATAAGTATAAAGTTGTATAAAAGTACACATTAAAACACCAGTTAAAGCTTCCAATACACGTCTTTATTTAATAAAATCACAGTCATACTATTTTTAAAAAAACCAGGCTTTACTCAATAATTTAACAGTAATAAAAGTAACTCTAAAACTTGACATAACAACTAATGATCATTGCAGACAATTTTAAATTACTATAGTACATATATAAATTTTCACGATACTTACAGCAACACCACAAAAGATCTTACCACTAGCTCCTTCCGAACAAAAGTGAGTCAGAAATGGCGCGCATCGCCTTTTTACGTACACCCATGCATTGACCATTAACAATTATAGAACACACAATATTACAAATAGAGCTTTAATACGAAAACGACGACGCCACGATGCAACTCTGGCGACAACAGTTGCATGTGTGTCATTATTTATGTATGGCTTGTGTTTCAACGCTTACCAAAAATGTATCAATTCTACTACCAATAAAATTCGAAACGCTTACCAAACGGCTTCCTAAAATATTATAAAAAGGATACCATTAATATTTTTATTAAATGCCTTAAAAATATATGAATACCTTTTAACTGCATTTCAGACCAAATATGTTATTTTGTCACCAAATAGATAACACCAATATTTTATGCCTCGAGTTTCAATTTGGTAATTTTTGCTTTCTGTTGTCTAATAAAAAAAAATAACCTCGAACCTATCACGTGACCTAACAGGAGTAGGGCAGCTAGTATCCTCAATCATTTGAATAATAGTGTAAAATTTGGTGAGTATTTATCAATTTTGGGAAGCAAATACAGTATTTGTACAGTCATTTAATTTATTTGGTACTTAGGCTTATGGTCTAAAAAATATTTATGGTGAGCGTTTAAATTATACCCTTTATGTATTCTTAAGATCATAAAATCAGGTTGCTTGGAGCATATTAAATCATAGGTTAAACTCTCAACTTCTGTAATGTTTAACTTTAACCGTAATTTTGTTGTTTGTGTTTTTGGTCTTGTTAGCTGTCTAAGTTTTGCTTAAAATTTTGTTGTGGGAGACTTCTTAATTAAATATTAAAAAGTATTCAACAATGTTAACGCGAAGTTGCGACAAATGGATAATAATAATAATATATATCTTTAAAGAAATATCCAGGCTCCTGAAATCAATTGAACTGTCGTTCTCGATGTAACAACAAAGGGCTTCTTTTCATTGTTTAAACTATTTTTTTCTAGATTTGCTTTATTTAACTTTATTTTGTTGTCACAATGTTTGCACCGAAGCAGAAATTAATTTGCAACTGAAATTGTTCCAAACTTTCTTTCCATAGCGAGTGGTTTCAGTTGGTGAATGGGGGGTAGTTTTAATTCTTTACGAGCTGGAAACAATAGTGGCCGCATTGTGCCGGGGCGCATTGTGCGCTCGCGGCTACTTGATGTAATTAGCTACGATTACGCGTCGGCCGCATGTAATTAACTAAGTTAGCAGCGACCCTGGCGTTCTGCCTTTTAGTCATATCGTGGTATTCTTTTGCAATTTGCATTTCTATCGCAAATGAGAAATTAAGCTTGACCTTACTTCGATGTGGCGTAAGTCGTTCCATATTAAATGTTTTAGATGGCTAATTGTTTACCCGTAAAAGTCAACTCAGTGAATTGTTTACTGTTAAATAAACTTCTACATATTTATAAAATACAGTGAAAAAGTTAAATGCCTACCCGACCCAGCCAGGAATCGAACCAGGGTCTTCCGCAAACCAGGCGGCTGCACTGATCATTATGCTACCGTAAGTATGCTATCGTAAGCACTGATTTTTTTTTACTGCTTTGATTTTTAACTGCTTTTTAGCGGCAGTAGTGCCATCTATCCAACGGTTATTGCAACCGATTGGCTATGCAGATTCATCTTTACAGATTTTCATCTGTATAAAATTTGTGGTACTTCTACCACAAATTTGATAACACAACGCTATAGTAATATTTTTAGTTAACACTTAAAAATAAAAAGTAAATTTTTACATACATACTTAAAAGTATGATATGCAGTGGGCGACTAAATAAATAGCTGTTGAATAGAGGCAGCCAGACTTTCCACAGCGCACAGGTCCGACATTCTGCTCTCATACTTGTGCCACACAGGACATACATATGCCGGCCTGCTTAGAACATTTTCATCTCTGCGTTGAGTCAAATAGGGATGGCACTATTTAAAAAGACTATTTTTCAATATGAATCTACCAACTTTTTTATATAAGTATAAGTAAGTAATGTAACCACTAATATAAAAAAAAAACTAAATAAAGTAGTATAAGGCGCTAAGTCTGTGAATTATAGTCGGTGTCATTTTAAGATGTAATTAAAAAAACCATATAAACTTTCCCAAGTGATTTCATAATTATCGATTGATGTCGATGGATTCAAACCATAAATAAATATTTCTAGAGAAAATTTTTGTGATGAAATAAGAATTTTCAGATGTGAGCAAAATTCAGTGAGTTCCAAATGTATGTTTGGTCAAGTTTTTTTTATACAAATCGATTTAGTCTTTCGGATTTAATAAAACAATAACATTTGTTTACCAAATTAACCTTATACCTTATAACCATATACCAAGTTAAACTAATACTGGCAACCCTACAACTATCTCGAACTTAGAAAAATCTCGTGAGAGAGCAGGGTACGGCGCATTTTGCATCTTGCAAGTAGCACCTCGCATTTTGCTATTTTATAACTATCACTCATCACGACTTTTGTATTCTACGGGGTGTAGGGCGTGACGGGTCAAATTCTAGAGTCTACCCAGTGTGCCCGGTCCACTTATTAGCAAAGCTTCAGTTCCACCAATGTTCGCCGTTGAGAGCGATGAAGATTCAATTCTACCCCGTCACCGCTGTGAGGTGTACACTGCGTAGGCAACGGCCCGTCCCTCATCAGAATCTATTAAAACATTACCATCCAGATAAAGATGGATTGAAGCATTCGTTTCGTTCTAAGCCGCCATTGTAGAGTGTCTATAGAGTTATATGTTTGGTAGTCTCGAGGACCGTGAACGGTCCTGTTAAAATTAACCTAGGCCGAAGGGCGGCGGGAACTCCAGCGATAGCCTCCAACCCAATAATAGGGTCTGGGCAGACAAATTAATTGGACTACATCCCGTTACAAACCTGTTTTTTGGGACCAATTTTTTTTTTGAGGAGCTCGTTGACGTAATGGTTTACACGCGCGGTCTGTGCGTGCTGAGGTTAAGCAACTTTCGCAAAGGCCGGTCATCGGATTGTGACCAAAAGTTTATCATCTCGAGCTCTTCCGTGCTTCGGAAGGCACGTAAAGCCATTGGTACCGGCTGCATTAGCAGTCGTTAACAACCACCAATCCGCACTGGGCCCGTGTGGTGATTTATGGCCCGTTCTCTCTACCCATCCATAGGAAAGGCTCGTGCCCCAGAAGTGGGGACATAAAATAAGCTTATGATGATGATGATACTCTTTTTGGTTTACTTAAAAACTAATTGTTTTAATAAATTATAAAATGATGATCTAATAATTAAGAGATCAGATAATGCTATTAATTGATAGTGAGTTATACGTAGATTATAAATGCTTCTATGCCGAGTAAATTTAATGTATCACATACCATTTGCACCGGCAGCATAACGTACAGGCCGCAGGTGCAGGCGGCGGAAATGGGTTCGGGAAGTAGCCAGCTAGACGAGCTCTATGCAGGAACTGCCACTGGCTGATGAAAGTTTGCGTTTATATTCTTGAGATACTTTGGTAGAATATTGCAACTTAAGTATTTTGTAGGACCTCAGAGTGTAGTTACCTCCACCAGCC
>OY720030.1:116739-393116 GCA_963082485.1 Eudonia mercurella
TCACGTTTGCCGAATACGGCAAATCACAAACTTTGGCTATCAAAAATCCGAAACTTACTTTGCCCACTGAATTGTTAAAAAAAAAATTTTAAAAAAACATAAACGTTTTATGCCTCCGACTCCATGCTATGTTTGATGTTGCATAAATTGAATTTTTATCTTGTTCTGGTCTTTTCAGTTGATTTTCTATATAGTTACTTATTTTTTACGCAAGCGCGGGTTTTTAGTTTTTTTTTAATTTATTTTTTTATTTATGTTTTTTTCGTTAGACAAATTTAATGATATACCTTTTTGAAATTCTTGTGTTGAGCCCTCTAATTTGATACCCTTTTTGAAGTATTCGAAAAATAAAAATTGTTTTTCACCAACTCCACGTCGAACAGCCGCCATGTTTGTTTTTTTTTTAACGTTATCTATCTAAGAACACTTGGGCAGCTAAGACGAATCTAACGTTACTTCAATTATGTAGATCCGTTCAGCATCGGTTCTGGAGATATGAGGTAATAAAGAATATTACAATCAACAATAAAAGGCAATTTAAAAAAAAACGAGCGAGACTATCGCATATGATGTGTAACATTTGACATCTCACCTTAGTAATAAGCAATTTTAACATTATATTTTAAAAGAAATGGGTCAGGTACCACATCATTTTATAACTATAAAATAAATGCAGTAAATACTCATTAGAAGACATTTGACACATCAAAATGACCTTTGATAGTCAAATGACACAATATGTCACATATTATAGTAATATGTCATGTTCATAATATCGATTTTAAATTTACAAAATGGCGCGCGCTTATGCGCTTCCCCGACTTCTTCGACACTGTTACACATACTTCCGTCCCATTTCACGAAATCACTCCCACAAATTGCTTATATAAAAGCGAGCGGAAAGATGTTACACATCAATAAATTATGTTGTGTCAGACCGAAAATGGCCAGTAAGTGATAAATCTAGCATTAGAAGCGCTGCTGACAGACGCTTCCGTCAGCGCCGCCGCCGCTCGTGGCTCCTCAATACTGACGATCTCACTGGACTATTGAGTTGACTAATGTGTATTTGAAATGCTTCCTTGGAAATTACGAAGGTAGCCATTTATAGCTGTCATATCGTTGTAATATTCCTTTGAATTAACAGTGAATAACACTTCACTTTGTTGTAAATCTCATTGATTTTACTTTGGTTTAATACGATTGATATATTAATAGTATCTTCTAAAGTCCTGTTAGTTGAAAACTTAGCAATAAAAATTATGATAACTAAGCGTTTACGATTGTAATCCATCTACCGTTCATTCACAATAATTGTTACTTAATAATCCAAGCGTGGCGATTATGGCAAATTCACCTCAAAATGATTTATCCTTGAGGGAGGGCCTTTGTTCAGCAGTGGACGTCTTTTTGGCTGAGATGATGATGATGATGATGAAATCTCTATAACAAACTCGCCTTTCACATCTCAACAACATAGAAAATAAAACACTCAACAACTTTGTTACTCCTTAACTCCTCAGTACATGTTTAGAACCTACTATTAGTTTTAAAGGTTTCTTTTAACTTCCGCGGTCCAAGTTGCCGGTGGTTGTTGGTAAAAGTAAAGTTTCATTTCGGAATGTCCCGCAGTGGAGCGCGGCTGCTGTGCCGTCCATATTTTGGCTGTGCTCGGAAAATAGGACAAGTCAGCTGAGCGTAAACACCGTAAACACGTACACGGTACGCGTAAAGTTGGGCACTCAGTGGTCTACTCATTCTACTATATTCAACAACAACAACATTTTGTAATTAACATGAAATATTGTCTTATTTCAATTAATTCAACCGCCTCTGTGGTCAAGTGGCTAAGACTACCGGGTACCGAGTTCGATTCCCAGCGGGGGGTACATGTTTGTTTACTCGGCTTGGTTATGGAAGGGCTTGTTTTTCCGCCTGGCTAGCTACCACCATCTTATCCAAATCGCCTGTTCGGATGAAAAGTGTATAATCTTAAAATTTACAAATTTTACAGGGGAGTGTTTTTAAAATTCAACAGTGCATAAAATGTACTGAATGAAGTTTCGTTGATGCTTCTTTTATTATTTAACAGATTTATCCGTTATCTTTACAAGTAACATCTAAATGAACACAAATTCACAAACATATTAAATTACTTAATATATTTTTTGAAAAATAGATATTTTGACTTTTGTTAGTTTCGTAGATAACATTTGTTCAAAGTTGGGTTTTTAATTTTTAATTTCGGAAATATACTTTTATACTCAAGTTTACACTATATTCATTGTAATTTTATCACGAAAACTATACAATTCCTAAATTATACAATTTTAAAGAGAAGATTATTTCGAATGTTTTGTAATTTTTATTAGAAAAACACGATACATTTGATTTTGTATACTATTAATGAAATTAAAATTTCGTTTTTGAAAACTATTAAAGAGAAATGGCGTGTGGACTGCGCCCATGCCTGAGCAATACTGAAGATTGTACTGTTTCGACGCGAAAGAGATGTAAAATCCCACCAATTTAAAACTAACCAATGCCGCTCCAAGCGGAGATTTGTAGAACTATCGTCTTTTGTCACTATTCCAGAGAAAATATAGGTGATTCTGAGGATTTCTGTATACTTAATTAAGTTTTGGAAAATTTTCGATATTATACACTTTTGATCCAAAAAGGCGAAATATGTCGCCATAACATCAATGTTTGTAGCATTGTTGTGTTCCGGCAGCTAGAGATAAGATAGCCAGTGCCTCACTAGTTGAGGATCCTGGGTGAAGTGCGCGTGAGGATCCTGCGAAGTGTCCATCATTGGCCTTATCATCACTTAACATCAGGTGAGATCAAGGCACTGTGCTTTACCCGTTAATATAAAAAGATATAAAAAAATGAATAACACCGTGTAGCGATAACTGATTATTTTTAAAATGAAGAAAATAAAATAATTTGATACTGTATTCCATTTCCAATGTACAATGCAAGTCGCGCGGTTTAAAACAAACATGCCCGGATTCGCTGGAACTAATTTATAAGTCTTAAACGCATGTTAAATTATCTCAGAGTAAACAGTTGAACTATTTGCGAGCGTAGAGTACAGCCGACTCCACACACACGACAACCTTCCATTTCAAATTTAACCCGTATTACAATTGAATACGGCGATCGTCTAGTCGCAAGTGTTGCTTTTGATGGAGTGCCGATTGTACTGTGGTTATGATTCAACGCGAAATAAATTTAGATCGGGTTTTAGATAACTCAACCATGATCTACCACTCAATCTGAATGGAAACTGATGAAAACAAAGAACTTCGTAGATAGAACGAGTGTTTATGCCGAACGGATTATGGATATAGTAATTTAATGTGTGCCATCGAAATAGCTTTCAAATAATCGAAATTAGGTTAGTAGGTATTACATCTGGGAAAATGCGATAGGTACTAAACAAAATATAATCTGTATTTTAATTAAGATATAGAGAAATCTTGCTATTACTTAAACAATATTGGAATAGTTAACATGTTCAAAGGTTTATGCCCACATTTAAACTGTCACCTAAACTTAACCCATATAATCTCAAAGTATTAAAATTATACAAATTTTTATTTTTCTTTATGCGAATTTGTTTAATAAGTACCTACTAATATTTCTCTAGAAAGCGTCATCGAGAACAGAAATAAACTTGTGACTGACACTGAGAACATATGTTAGGTCATGTCTCGAATTGGGGCCGAATTTACCTAGTCCATTTTAACCCTTCTAAAACACAAGTTTGCGTGTTTACCGCTAAAAAACATCCCTTCGTCGTATCTCTAAACTTTGAAGGAGCTCCTTCAAAGTTTATTAGATACCAAACGACTGTTAGAATCCTTGGCGTCGATATTTCGAGTGACGGTATATTTCGCGGTCATTTGGAAGGTAAAGCTAAATTAGCTTTGAAAAAGCTGGGTGTGCTCAATAGAGCGGGACAATATTTCACGCCGACACATCGATTACAGCTTTACAAAGCACAGGTCAGGCCTCATATAGAATACTGTTCCCATCTTTGGGCTGCAGCGCCAAAGAACCAACTCCTCCCATTTGACCGCTTCAACGCAGAGCTGTTCGAGTTGTCAACGACGTGGTAACTTCTGGTCGCCTCGATCCACTGGCCCTTCGGAGAGACGTTGCGTCTCTGTGTATATTTTATCTCCTTTATCATGGAAAGTGCTCTGAGGAATTGTTCGGTTTGATCCCTGCCGCTGATTTTCTTCACCGCACTATACGCCATCGACTATCTTTCCATGTACACCATCTTAATGGATGGCGGTCTACAACTGTACGTTTCTCACGTAATTTTTTACCACGAACTACAGCGCTGTAGAACCAACTCTCAGCGGCGGTATTTCCGGACCATTACGACTTAGGGATTTTCAAGAAAAGAGCCTATTCCTTCCTTAAAGGCCGGCGACGCATCTACGATTCCTCTGGTCTTGCCGGCGGTGATTGCTTCCCATCAGGTGACCCGCTTGCTCGTCTGCCTTCTTCTAATATTAAAATAATAATAACAATAATGCTTTTCGAAAGAGACAGAAACAAGTTCTTTTTATTTATAAGTTTTACAGGCTGAATTTCAGGACCGCACCTTAAATGGGGCGCTGGGAATATATGACCACGGGTTTTGTATGATGAAATAAATATACTGATGCTGCTTTAGAAACTGTAATTTCATAAACGTCTGAAAGTAGACTCACCATCTAATGAAAAAACATAAAACTTGTAAAATATACTTATTTTGTTGTGTGAAAAGTTTGACAACAATGTTGCTACAAAGCAACTCCACACTTCGTACATCTAAACTTTATATTTTTATTACATTGGCGACTTCGAATTCCAGTAGCATTTTTGATAATATAATGTCCCTTATCATGCAGTTTTATAGAATCAGGCCGTTTTTTTTTCGATGATTTTCGTATTCTTCTTGGAAGAGCAGAAGAATTTTTGCCTCTTTTTTATATCTTCTAGGGGTGGGCCTTCAACTCTTATGATAGATTATATATTAGATACATAATCAAAAGATCTACTAAAATTGAATAGAGTTGAAGGTTAACCACTAAAAGATAGAAGATGAGGTTGTGGTGCCTGATCATCTGGGTCGAGAAAACGTAATCTTTATTTCTTCGGTAGTTTCGAAAACCCTTCCGTTGATGGATTCTAGCTGCGCACCTCAGCTTTAGCCAATAATTATAGACGAGAAAGGTTGCTTATTCTCTTGCATACTCGCTACAACTGTCTTCATCACTCAAATCATTATTATCAGGTGGTGTTATGAATATGCCAGTAGAAATTGTATTGCTATCATGACGATGACCATGATGAATTCTGGGGATTACAATCTCAGTCTGTGAGAATCAACCAGAATAATATTCATTGTGAAATGAAGATTATATCAATCAAACAATTTCACTGGAATTCACATTCAATAATCAATAATTAATTCATAAATTATTAACCATCAAATATTTTTTCAATTATTTCACTAAACTGTTCATGGTGCCTCCTTTTCCCAGCGCAACCTAAATGTGGCGGTGAACAAAAACGTGCAAATCATGCAAAAATAAACAAAATATCGAGTTTTCAAAGTATAGTCTGAAAGATTAGGCAGTTCAAAACATGTGAAAAATCCGCAACAGCAGTAATTTATTAAAAAAATATATAAAAGTTATTACGTACGTTTTTCGTAACTCATTTTGGATAAAATTCACAATTTTTTTCGAATTACTATAAATTTTTCAAAACTATTTTAACATTTTTCAAAAATACGTAACAGGCGTATGGCTTATAATAAAATATCAAACTTACTATCGCTTGCTAAATAATTATTATTTTGGGTCATATACAAGCGC
The DNA here is from genome assembly GCA_963082485.1 of Eudonia mercurella. Classification (NCBI taxonomy): domain Eukaryota; kingdom Metazoa; phylum Arthropoda; class Insecta; order Lepidoptera; family Crambidae; genus Eudonia; species Eudonia mercurella. The sequence goes on from OY720030.1 coordinate 122,625, forward strand.
ACCTTAAATGGGGCGGTGGGATAATATGGGTTGCGGCGTGTATACACAATGGGATGAGTTGTGAGGCTTCCATGCTGCCGCGTAGGCCGGCATCAGACTAACATGTTTCTAGGTGGCAGCATTTCAATTTACGTGTAACCTCTGGTAATAACAATTTAAACGATTTTGAAATAACTTTTATGCTTAAAACTGTTGTTGTAATTGTCACACAGCCTGTTTTAAGGCAACATTTTATAAAGGTCCTAAAGTAAAAAGCACGTAAAGCCGTTGGTCCCGGCTGCATTAGCAGTCGTTAACAACCACCAATCCACACTGGGCCCGCGTGGTGGTTTATACCCGTTCTCCCTATCCATCCATGGGACATAAAATGAGCTGATCATGATGACGATGATGAAAGTAAAAGTAAATAAAATGTTTTGAGTTCAAACCTTTAAATAATCATTACATCCTGCCATTCGGCAGTCCTGTCGTGTTCCGCTACTGAGGAATTATACATGATTCTTGGTTCTGTACCTTTAATAAAAAGGCAATGAGTAACGCTATGCTTATAATAATGTCTTTTGGGTATTCATACAGTATTTTAGTCTTTGCCTGCCTTTCTTCTTAGACAGAATGGTCGAAGCCATGCTCTGCAGATCCTTGTCCCGTCCGATCTCTGTTGCTGGTATCGCGAGAGAGAAAATGGGGTGTTTGTGTAGACTTTGTGAGGTTCGTCGATATCGAAGGGCTGCGTCCTCGGGATCGATTTTCTTTCACTGAGCCTTGCATCACCAACAGACTTTCTCTTAAATCGGATTTTTGTGTTCTTTGTTATTATTTGGTCTTTCTTATATTCTGATCTTCGTCAAGTTTTTCACAGTAGTTCTTGCAGAACATAATAGTGACATTTGATTGGGCGGGGTGCCGTACTGTACTATTAATTTTTATTTAAGTTTTTAAAGAGTAACTACCGTTAGCTTCCCGATACAATGTTGGTTTTTAATAGATTAAGTGGGCATTGTGCGGGGCGCCATCAACGCCGCTCGCGATCCCGCAGGGCGGCGCGGGCGTGTGGGCGGGGGCGGTGGCGTGCGCGGGCGCGGGCGGCGGCGAACGCTCATCCGTCTGCGTCCGATCAACATCTAACAACGGTTGAGTGAGCGACTATTGTTAGCGTTTTTACAAAGTGTTTACTCTTTTATAGATAACGACGGTCCATTAATTGCAATTATTATATTATTTTACCAAAGCTGCTTGTTTTTATTTAACTTACATATGTATTATTTGAGCCTGCCTTCTTTTTTTCAGGCTCCTTGATAGCGGCTCTCTTCTTTATTGTAACGAAAGCAACTGAATTACATCCTAATCTTTTCCAATATAATAATGCGAAAGTGTATTTGTTTTGTTGTTTTCCTAAGTCACATAGAAGTAACACTTCAACGTGATTTTCTGAAAACCTTGCAAACTGCCGAGCCAGGGTGGCGGCAAGTAGTATAAAATTGGGAAGTCTGGCGCACGCTTCCCTGGGAATGGATCTAGAGTCCCAGAGTACTGGAGTTCACAGATACAAGAGTACCTGAGTACTCGAGTTTCAGGATAAGCGAAACGCCAGAACAAGAGCGCCTCTTGGGAGGCGCTGTCTCTGGGCGTTTCGCTCACTGAAACTCGAGTACTCAGGTACTCTTGTATCTGTGAACTCCAGTACTCTGGGGACTCTAGATCCATACCCAGGAGAAGCGCGCGCCAGACTTCCCAATTTTATATATTACTTATTGTATTATACTGTAGTCAAAACGTGGTAAAATTGGAGTACCAATGAACTACTCATGTTAGTACGAGTATGTGAGGTAAGTAAATAGTTTTGTTGCTAATTAATAATAGTATTTTTAGATTTAGGAGTACCTAACTGAGTAAGTACTTACTCGTTAATCTGAGAATCTGAGATCCATCCCCCCCAGGAGAATTGCCTGCCGGACTTCCTATTTTATATTATAATTCAGCTCATAAGCATGATAATAAGTCATAAGTGTTTGAACTTATTTTCTAATATAATATCTCTTAACCATAATACTTTCTCAAAACCATTTGTGAATATGCATTTGTCATAAAAAATCTTATCGTATTTTCTTGTACGTTTAAAAAACGTTTTAAATATTGGAGTACAAATGAACTACTCATGTAAGTATGTGAGGTAAAGTGGTCTTGTTGCTAAATAGGTACTGATAGTGAATCTGAGAACTTTATTATTCAGGTAGGACATTACAGTCTCTGTTTATATTATTGTCTTGCATAATTATGCGAGACTATAGTAAATTGAGAATATTTTTTATATAATTATTCAAGTGTTACACAAGATTTTCAAACAATATAATGATAGTGTTTGTGGGTAGGTATTAAAGAGAAATTCTTACAAGGATATTACCAATTTCACTTTATTTCATTGAAGAATAATATACAAATCGTTTACTTACTATCAATACTATTTAACAAAATATCATTATTATTATTACATAGAGGTACATCATTATTATTATTACATAGGTTACATAGTTATTCGAATATTAAATTATTGGTACAGCGTATCTTGTATATCTTTTAACACTTTTCTAACGTCACAATACACATTATCAAATATGCTTTGAGCAACATATTGAGCACTGATTTCAGGCTCACATTGGTTTTGTTCTTTTAGAGTTTGTGCGTCGTACACTTCAATTTTGATGATTTTTGTTGCTTTCTTGGATGGTTTCTTCATGCTCGTGTAGAAACCAACTTTGGTTTGTCTCCTTGTATGTCTTATGGGACCGACAACATCCTCGCCTTGGTTTTCTGACTCAGGGCTGCGACTTAAGTCAAATGGTTTGGCGGAGATGAATGGAAAAAGATCTTCAGTGTCCTGAAATAAAAACATTATACATTATGACCAATACTCCGGGTGAGTACACTTATTGAGTACAATTATTTTTTACCGTTTTACTCTGGACTGAATATAATATAATACTTACCGACATTGCTTATATCCTCGAAGGTACACGTCCACTCGCTACCAGATTTAAACAAAAGTAATGTTTTTTTTTTACAAAATTTTAACAGAATTAAAATGATATTGGGTACAAACCATATCTCTTATTCTAAGAGTATTAAAGTTTAGAATTGAATGTTTTACGAAGGGTGTTACTTATGACCTTTTCTCATTTAGACATCCATCTAATGTGATTCATTTTAAAGTAGCGTGCAGCAGTAGCTATGCACTGTGATACCTGTGTTTTGTTTGTGTGTGAGCGATATCAATAATTGAGAATACGAATTTGGCTATAACGCTTAGCTTGCTATTGCTATGATCTGTATGATAAAAACTAACACATGTAAAGTTACTGAAACCTATAAATATACCCCCTTCACCATAACGACGTAACAGTCTTGTTGGTGTGCTTAGAGGCTTTTATTGAAATCACTTAGCAAGTGTTGTTTAAAAAAGAAAAGAATCATCAACAAAGATGTAAGTACTCATACTTATTCACTTATATTTGATATTTAGACACCGTAGTAAGTAGTTTGAGTACTCAAGTATACAAATTGTCACTTTTATTCATTATTACAACGGATAAGCGGTGTTATATTATTTACTACGTGTTATAGGTTGTGTACTCAGGTACACACATTGTTACTTCTATTCATATAACAAACGAACGCATTTTTGCTAACTACTTACTTGTTATAGTTTCGAGTACCCGAGTACAAAATACTTACGATTTTATTCATTACTACCATGCAAAAGACGTACTGCTAATTTGTTGTGGTTTGAGTACTCTGGGAAAAAACTAAAACTTTTAACCATTAAGTATTACAACAAAGAAAAGATGTAAGTAATGTGATTTATTATTTCAGGTCTAAGAGCAACTTATTCTCAGACGACGCATACGATTCCTCGAGTTCATCGAGTTCGTCCAGTTCCTCGTCTTCTTCATCGTCAAGTGTACAGACGGATAAGCGCGTGACGCTGCCGCCGGCGCCGCCGGTTACCGCACCGAGTGAACTTATCAATATGGCAGAGCCTGGCCCGTCTACGGCGCCTGTAATTGAGACAAAGGCAAAGGCGGCGAAGAGGAAACATGATGAAGATGCTAAGAAAAAATCTAAAAGGTAATCATTATTAATAATTGTTACCGTAATTATATGCTATAATATACTTTTATTTGCCTATTATTATAGCATTAGTTTAACGTTTTTGTTATTGTTGTTCCAGATCTAAGGAAGAGGCTAAGCTGTCAGATTATAAAATACCTAAAAAGAAGTTGGCGGCTACAACTGATGAAATCCATACAGTAAAAGCTGATAAAAATAAAGGGTAAGTTACTAAAGTATCGACCGTATTAGAGTTGATTCTAGTACCATGTGGTGTGTGTGTGTGTGAGTGTGAGTGTGTGTGTGTGTGTATGTGAACATTATTTTTATTTATCAATTATTTAACAAATGTATTTTATACTTCCAGCACAAAAGCTACAGTAAAGAAAGTATTAAAGGACAAAAGAGGGAAAAAACGAACGACTGCAAATGATATCCTGGGTGATGATAGTGATGGCGTCGTTGAAGATACGTACGGTACTGATGACTTAAATTCGTATATTTACCGTCGCGTTGCCAACGGCTATACAAAACAATACAAAAATGATCTACAGGGTAGTCATTATATCGACCTTAAAATTTATATGTGTAAAGAACTGGAAAACGTTAAACCAAAACAGAGGTGGCGCAAATCAATATTAACTTTAAAAACTAAAAGCGATGACAACACTAAAGCTTGGCATCACTTGGTTGACTTTTTAAAGGACATTAAGTCACAATTTAAAGACGTGCCGGTATCTTTTGTGAGCACATCAAATCACCCTTGAATTGATTAGCTTACTTATTTTCGTCTATCGTAATCCAATTCTAGTAGTACTTAGGTATAGTATTATGTTCCATTATGTCTTTGTATACAGACAAATTAAATACTTCTTAATTATGTTATTAGTCGTAATTTCTATGTAATTAAACTCATATTCAAATATTTACTTTTTGTTTTTTCAGAGAGGGTTCCAAGTAATAGTATTACATGCGACAAATGTAATATTAAGCTAGACAAAACTAGTTACAAGTATCACTTAAGGACAAATTTACATAAGAAAAATTGTATTTTAAAAACTGAGTTAGAAAATGTAGACATAATCGCCACTGCCTTTAGGAATAGAATCATTACATACAAAGTAAACCCACTTCAAAATTGTATTTATTTGATACCGGAAGAGTTTCTGTGTGATATAGATCAAGTTGTAAAAAAATTAATTAGTTCAGCATTAGAGAAACACAAATGTATTAAAATTAATTTCGAAATGTTTGCCAATTTTGTTTTGCCCAAATCAGATTGGCAACAGATAAAATCATTTAATTCTAAGTATGAATCAGTATTTTGTAATACAGATCTTAATGAAATGTATTCAAATGTTAGCAGTACTTTAAAGGAAAAATTATCTGAATTTGAACATTCTGAATCCGGCTGGTCGTTTGAATCTGTAAGTCATCTTGAGGTAAACATAAACAAGTATTCGCCTTTAAGAGGCGGTAGTTACTTAGAATTACCTAAAGCTATAAAAAATACAAAGAGTTGTCTTAATATAAGAAATAATGACAACTTTTGTTTTGCGTGGAGCATAGTTGCTGCATTATATCCTAGTAAAAAAAGTGTAAATAGAACAAGTTCTTATCCTTATTATTCATCAGTACTAAAGACAAGGGGTATGGCTTTCCCGCCGACTCCATGTGATATAAAATTATTTGAGAAAAATAATCCATGTATAAGTATTACTGTGTACGGTATTGATAAGAAACATACCATAACCGGACCTTTATATATTACAAATGAAAGAAAAAGCAACCACGTTAATTTGTTGTATATTGAAAAAAACAAATGTGGTCACTATTGCTTGATAAAAGATCTTGAACGGCTTGTGCGTAGACAGATGACTCGTCATCATGGACAAACTCACTTCTGTGAAAGCTGTTTACAGTTTTTTCCGTCTGAGGCTAAACTTGATGCTCATAACTGTTCAAAAACTCTAGCTGTATTGCCCGAAGTTAATACTAAACTATTTTTCAAGAACTTCGAAAGACAACAAAAACATAAGTTTGTTATATATGCGGATTTTGAAAGTTTGTTATGTAATCATTCTGAAAGCATTACTGGTAATACTGAAACTTACAAAATACATAGACCTTCATGCTTTGCTTATTACGTGTGTTGTGCATATGATCCTAGCTTAAACAAATTTGTTTCTTATAGAGGTCCAGACTGTGTTGAAGTATTTATAAGACGTTTAATTGAAGATTCATTATTTATTGATGAGATACTCCGTAGTCATAGAGTCATGAAACCTCTTACTAAGCAAGAAGAGAACGAATATCGTAATGCATCCCATTGTTATATTTGCCGGGAATCGTTCACAGTCAACGACAAAGTACATGATCATGATCACATTACATCAGAATTTCGCGGAGCTGCTCATTCAAAGTGTAACATATTGTTTCGAACTAAGCCCTTTATTCCAGTAATATTTCATAATCTTACAAACTATGATTCGCACTTATTTATTAAAGAATTAGTTAAATATGCCGGTGATATTAAAATTATTCCAAAGACTAAAGAAAAATACTTAACAATTACGAAATACTTTGAATTGTCTAATTCCCGGTCCTTGCAAATAAAATTTATAGACTCATTTCAATTCCTTAGTTCCAGTTTAGATATGTTGAGTAAAAGTCTTGAGGAACAAGACTTTTGTCACTTATCAAATGAATTTAAAAATAAGGTGCAGTTTCATTTAGTTAAACAAAAGGTGTGTATTCCTATGATTATGTTGATTCATGGTCTAAATTCAGTGTGAACCAAATTCCATCAAAAAAATATTTTTTTAATAGTTTAACATCTGAGCACATAAGTGACGAAGAGTATTTGAGAGCGAAAAAAGTTTGGGATGTGTTCAATGTTCGTTCTCTTGGAGAGTACACAGACCTATACCTCAAAAGTGACGTATTGTTATTGTGTGATATATTTGAAAAATTTAGGAACAGTTGTTTATATTACTATAAGCTTGATCCTGTTTTCTATGTAACGTCGCCTGGCTTAAGCTGGGATGCAATGCTTTTGCACACTGGTGTAAAGTTAGATCTAATAAGCGACATCGATATTTATCAAATGTTAGAAAAGGGTATTCGCGGAGGTTTAGCACAATGTTCTATGAGACACGCTCAAGCTAATAACAAATACCTTTCAGAATATGACTGTTCTAAACCGTCTACCTTTCTAATATATCTCGATTGTAATAATTTATACGGTTATGCAATGATGCAAAAAATGCCAATATCAGATTTTAGGTTTTTATCTAATGAAGAATTATTTAAATTTAATGTTCTCAATATATCAGATGATTCAGAATATGGGTACATCTTAGAAGTAGACTTGTTTTATCCAGATCATTTACATACAACTCATAGCGACCTACCCTTTGCTCCAGAAAAATTTGTTCCACCGGGTGGAAGAACAAAGAAATTAATCGCTAGTCTTTATAATAAATTCAATTACATTATACACTACGTGTATCTAAAAGAATGTTTGAAGCATGGTTTGGTTTTGAGTAAAATACATCGCATTATTAAATTCCGCCAAGAAAGATATTTGGAAAAATATATTCAGTTAAATACTCGCTTACGTCAAGCTTCTAAATCTACATTTGAAAAAGACTTTTTTAAATTATTAAATAATGCTATATTCGGGAAGACGATCGAAAATAGAAGAAAACAAGTAGATGTAAAACTGATAACTACATGGAGAGATATTAATAACAAAACCAATAAAAAGAATGGGGCTGAAAAATTTATTGCAAAACCCAACTTACACAGTATTAGTATATTTTCAAAAAAATTTGTGGCTATTCAGCTTAAGCAAGAAAAGGTCACATTAGATAGACCAATATACATTGGTTTTTCTGTCTTAGAATACGCCAAACAACATTTATATCGATTTCATTACGATTTTATGAAAATTCAATATAATAGAAATGCGAAATTATGCTACACCGATACAGACAGTCTTCTTTATTTGATAACAACGAAAGACTTTTATAAGGATATGCAAACAAACTTGTCAGAGTTCGATACAAGCAATTTTGAGGAATATAACATGTATAATATTCCGAGACAAAATACTAAAATTCCCGGCCTATTCAAAGATGAAATGGGGGGTGATGTTATAAAGGAGTTTATAGGATTAAGAGCTAAACTATACTGCATACAGAGCGAAAAATGTCAAATAAAAAAAGCTAAGGGTGTTTCTAAATGTGTTACGAAACGTATCACTCCAACCCAGTATCGAAACACATTAAATGATAACCTAAATATTAAATTTAAAATGAGTGTTATAAGATCAATGAAACATGTTATATACACTCAGAAAATTAAAAAACTTGTTCTTAATCGAAATGATGACAAGAGACAAATAATGTCGAATCAGAGTTCTACGCTACCTTGGGGTCATTGTGATACATTGTTTTGATACTTACGTGAATAATCTTGTTCTATTTGGCACTTCTCCACGAGTAAATACATAATAATAATATACCGATTCATTTACTTGCAGTATTCAATCAGATTAGAATTACTATTGATTTGAGATGATATCAGTTACGATAGTTGTCGGTTTATCAGGTAACCAACAGATGTGTCAGATGTATCAGAGGTAACCGGTGTTTATGTAAACATAGCGTACCATAATATAATATTATAAGTCGAATCAAAAAGTATGATGTTGCTGCTTCTTCAGTATCGCACAGGAAATCTTTTTAAGTGTTTAATGTTAATAAGGTACTTGATTAGGACTTCAATTCTGATTGGCTGTATTGTATTAAATAGTATTGTAATAAAATAAACATATTTGAAGAGGTTTTTGTTTTATTATATACTTACCTAAAACATTTCAAGAGTATAAATAGACTAAGCATTCACTGACTTTCTTAAACATCAACATGAATTGGATTAAGCAACCACTAGCATTAGAAGTAAGTAACATCAATATTGATTTAAAGTCTGAATCATTTGCAAGGCATAGTGTTCTTTTACCGAATAACATTCGCTGCGTAATATGCGGACCGTCAGACTGTAGAAAAACCAATGTTATGCTCAGTTTACTGTTGCACCCTAATGGATTAAAATTTAAAAATATATATCTTTATTCAAAGACTTCGTTTCAACCAAAGTATCGACTTTTGTCTCATATATTAGCAAGAATACCTGAAGTTAATTATTTTGTTTTTAAAGACGATAAAGAAGTTCTTCATCCTAATAAAGCATTGCCACAATCTGTAATGATATTTGATGATGTTATTTGCGAAAATCAAACTAATATACGTAATTATTTTTGTATGGGACGCCATAAACAAATAGACTGTTTTTATTTAACACAGACTTACTCAAAAATTCCAAAACAACTGATACGTGATAATGCAAATTTGCTAGTTGTATTTAAACAAGATGATACAAATTTAAAACATGTTTATGATGAACATGTAAATAGCGATATCTCATGGTCGCAGTTCAAAGTTATGTGTTCGACTATTTGGAAGAAACCCCATACATTTTTAGTCATTAATAAAGACAGTGCAATAAAGAATGGAAGATATAGAAAAGGGTTTGACGTCTTCATAAGTTTGAATTAGCATGCTCTTTAAATAAATCTTATTGTTATACCTATTATCATTCTTAATTTACTTTTAATGAAAAACAGAAGTATATTTAGTTGAAAGATGGAGCAAAGTATTAAAGAAGAACTAATAAAATCAGTTGATTCAATAAAATCTAAAATACGAGCTATGCGAGACGTGGAAGATGAAACTGACATTGCTATGGCAAAAATTTTAAAACCCGTTTCCAAGCCATTAACGGCTTTCATTAAACAAAACAATTATTCTAAACAAGACTGTGAATTTTCTATCATGAATAAAAACGGAAATGATGGTTCCGAAACATCATCAAACTATGAAGACACTGAATACTACAATAGTAATCTTTCTGATACCAGTAACTTTGATTGCAAAGAAGAAAAAAAGAGTCTTACTCAGTATATCAAGCAAGCCGCTGCTAAGCGCGCTTCTTTGCAAAAGGATGACCTAGTTAGTATCTATGACACAATAGGTGTTAATATACCATTTGGTATTAGAAACGAAAATAAAGAATTGTATATGGGGAAATCTACTGTCAAAATGTCTAAGACAGATAACGCTTTGAGTAATGATCCTATTTATTATGTCACACTAGATGATAAAGCATATGAACTCACTCCAGGCATAAGAGAGTTATTGCTAAAGAAGAAACCTGACTTAGGACTTGTTTCGGATAAAGATAAACTTGTATATAAAGATATGTTATCAATCAGTAACGCCCATAAAAGGGATTTTGATCCAAATGGACAAATCAAAGGTGATAAGAGTCTCAAATACCGCGAAATAATAAAACCTCTTATTGAAGCTAGTTGTTCATCGACTAATTTTAAAAGCCCTACAACAAGTATTGCAAAACAAGGTGGCAGTCTGCCGAAATTGAAAAAATATAAATCGAATACTGATTTGATTTACTGGGACGATCCCAACGAATTAATTGAACGGTTAAAGATATTAGTTGCTTCTAAAGATGCGGGAAACAGTAATCATGACAATGAAATTCTTGCTATCATTGAAGAATTAAAAGAGGCTGACATCATAAAGGCATAAAAGAAGATACTTAACGATTTCATTATCAGTATTATTCGATTACAGTAAGAAAGACGATAAATTAAATTGGTTGCGTAATAAAAAAATGAGCAAAGTAGATGTTGTGAATGAGATACACAGAAATGCTAGATTAAACTTTCCGAGAAGACATGTTATAATGAAAGATATAGATGATTTGTGGCAAGCCGATTTAATCGACATGCAAAACATTTATAAGAAGAACTCAAACTTCAAATACATTCTCATAATAATTGACACGTTTTCAAAATACGCTTGGGCTTCTCCATTAAAACGTAAGACGAAAAATGATGTAAGTGATGCTTTTAAAACATTACTTGTAAAAGGACGAATACCTAAAAGCTTACAAACTGATTTGGGGAAAGAGTTTTATAATAATAAATTTAAAGATCTCATGAATTCCTTTTTCATTAATCATTATTCAACATACTCAACAAAAAAGGCTTCCATCGTGGAAAGACTTATTAGAACTGTTAAATCTAAATTATACAAGGCATTCAGTTTAAAGGGTAACTATGTGTGGATTGATAATACACTGAATGACATAATTAAACACTACAATAATACATACCATCGAACTATAGGTTGTAAACCCGTTGAAATTAATCATTACAATAAAAAATCCGTACTAAAGAGATACGCACGAATACATAAGATTGACTGCAATACAAATAAAGAAAAACACACCTAATTGGTCTGCAGAAATCTTCAAAATTAATAAGGTACAAAAAACTTCACCATTAACCTACATTTTAGAAGATTCAAGACTTCAACCAATTCTTGGTGCATTTTATGGTCATGAACTGCAGAAGACAATGCATTCTCATTTATATCTCGTGGAAAAGGTTTTAAGAAAGAAAAATAATAAAGTTTTAGTAAAATGGTGGGGACTACCATCCAGTGAAAATAGTTGGATTTATCACTCTGACATTGTGTAAAGTTATATTAAAATAAAAAACATAGTATTGCGGTCTTAGTTTTAAAAAGAGCATGAAAGGATGCAGTCTTCTTAATTGGTTAATAAATCATTTACCATTTGAACTTCACTTTCCTGGTTATAATTACTGTGGTCCTGGAACAAGATTACAAAAAAGACTTATTCGAGGAGACAGAGGTATAAATCTTTTGGACGAATATTGCAAAGAACACGACATTGCATATAACAGGTGCTTATCTTTAGATAGTCGTCATAAAGCTGATTTAAAGTTGATGAAAATGGCAAAGATACGGGCAACAGCACCCGATTCAAGTTTTGGTGAGAAATTAGCTGCACATTTTGTCAACAAAGCAATGCTGGCTAAAGTGAGTACTGGTGCAGGGTTGAAGAGCACTACCAAAAACAAAAATCTTGTTTCCAGAGCTGGTTTTAAGAAGCATTTAAAGCACATTATATCCCACACAAAGAAACGTCTTTCAAATATCAAACCAACCTGCAAGAAAGCAGCTATTGATTTAGCAATTGCCGCTGCTCGAGAAATTGCACCAAGTTCTTCTATTAAACTTCCCAGAGTAATTCCTGTACCAAAGACTGGTGGATTTTTACCGCTTATACCCATATTTGCTGGACTATCTGCTGTTGGCAGTTTGGCTGGAGGAGCTTCGGGCATTGTCAAGGTTATTGAAGAAGTTAAAAATGCTAAAAAACGACTTTCAGAACTTAAAAGGCACAATGAAAAAATTGAATCTGTATGCATTGGAAAAGGTTTACAACTGAAGCAACATAAAAATGGTTTAAGAATTTGTTTATCCAAGAAAACGAATAAAAAAAACTAAATCGTAGGCTACCCAAACGACCTCTTACTAACATTGATATTCTAAAGCATGCTCGAGATATCCCATACTTTAGAGGTGTATTTATGAGAGATCAGTTACCACAATGTCCCCAACCAATAGAATGTGGTATTATTAATTTAGACAGTTCTCAAAATGCAGGTTCTCATTGGGTAGCCTATGTGAAGGTTAGAGACTACGTTGAATACTTTGATAGCTACGGTAATTTAAAACCTCCTACAGAATTTATACAATACGCAGGGTCTCGTATAAATTACAACTATGACAATCACCAAAAGAATCATCCCTACAATTGTGGTCATCTGTGTCTTAAATTTCTCAATAACTTCTGGAAAACATATTACGATTTTGTAAGATGACAATCTAATGTATTGATCCAAATAAATGGCATGAATCAAATCACCAAGTGAACATTCTTCTATTGTCTGTGATAAGGATCGAATGTTATCTTGTGTGGGAGGATCTTACATAATTGTATTACTGTCACATAAATACGTGAATTAGTGCTTAAAACTCCATTGGACCATCAGTACTTGAACTTACCATAGAACATTATAGCTTTACCAGTGACTAAAAAAAGTATTTACAACACATTTACATACTTCCGTAGACCAAAATGATTGTTTTTGATAAAAATGTGAATACAAAATTGCAAAAACTCAATAGTTCTTCTAATTCTAAAGTGAGCAGACGTATTAAAAAAATTAAGCAAATAACAAAATCTAATAAGAAATTTCTTCAAGCACTTGGATTTAAAATATGAATATCCTACAGATTTCTGATGTACCGCAATTTGATAACACAATTGAAAGTTATGAAATACATACGTACAGTCCCTATAGTAATAGCTTCAGAGAAAACGATGAAATTCGGATACCTATACAACAACAAGACTTATATGTACTCCCGTCCGCTAGTTCTATTTACATCGAAGGGTATGCTACGCCGATCGGGAAAGACCAAAAACCGATCAAGAAAGATTTGGCTTTTACTAACAACCCTTTTATGTTCTTGTTTCAAGACATCAGATATGAACTGAATGGCATTGAAATAGATCGTACAAAGAATAGTGGAATAACAACAACTTTAAAATCATGTATATCCATGAATAAAGGTGATAATAGAGTAGCCGCTTTATGGGGTTGGAAATTAGACGGTTTTAAAGGTGATGGACACTTTAGCGTTGTAGTACCTTTGAATAAGATATTAGGCTTTGCAGAAGATTATAACAAAATTATTATGAACTGTAAGCATGAACTGATTTTAAACAGAAGTAATTCAGTTTTAAACAGCTTTAATATCGTGGATACTGATATTACACATGTTGAAGTGAACCTACAAAAGGTACAGTGGCGCGTACCTCATATTAAAGTATCCGATCGTGAAAGGTTAATATTATTGCGGCAGTTGGAAAAAGATAAACCTATTCAAATAGCGTTCAGAAACTGGGACTTATATGAATATCCTCTTTTACCAAAAACCACAAAACACTCATGGTCTGTTAAGACTACTTCTCAAGTAGAAAAACCACGGTATGTTATCTTAGGATTACAAACTAACAGAAAACACAGTAAAATAAATAACAGTACCATATTTGATCACTGTAATGTTTCTAACGTTAGATTGTTTTTAAATTCGCAATATTATCCCTATGAGGCTATGAATTTAAATTTCAAACAAAACCGATATAGTATTTTATATGACATGTACATCAGATTTCGTCAGTCGTATTATAACACACCAGCTGACCCGTTGTTCGATCTGATCAGTTTTAAAGGGACTGCTCCGTTGTTTGTAATTGATTGTACAAGACAAAACGAAAATTTAAAATCTGGACCCGTTGATGTACGACTAGAAATTGAATGCTTGGAAGATATTCCAGATAATACAACAGCCTATTGTTTAATAATAAACGATAGATTAATTGAATATAAACCGCTGAGTAATATAGTTCGCAAACTATCATGAACGCCATTGTAGATATTCAAGGCTTCAAATCCGATGACAACAAATTTATTTTAAAAGAATTGGCAATTTTATGTAATAATCGTATGCAAGTATTTTTAGTAAGACCTCCCTTTCCATTTTATGACTTATCTAAAACAGAAAGAAAGCAAGTATGCTGGATAGAGAGGAACAGAAATATATTTTGGAAAGAAGGATTTATACCGTATCATAGTTTTAAAGATTACACAGATATAGCAAGAATTTTAAAAGACAAATGCATATTCACGAAAGGTTTTGAGAAAGTATTATGGTTAAGAGATTTATTAGAAAATAAGTTTATTTATAATTTAGAAGATAAGGGTTGCCCAAGTATTATTAGTTTATATGATAAATATAATAGATCATCGGAGGTATTGACTTGTATGTATCATTCAAATGTATGCGCTTTAAAAAATGTAAAATGTCTAAATATGTGGTGTATGGATAATAAAGTTTTTTGAGAAACATTTGTTTTTTTATTTTAAGATTTTTCTATTAAATCCATCAATGTTCAAACACCTAAGACTTATCAGGCTTATGAGCTCTTCAAGGTATGTAATAGATAAATCTTGTATAATGACTGTACATCATATACTTACAACTAATTATTATAGTATAAAATAGGAAGTCCGGCGCGCAATTCTCCTGAAGGATGGGTCTCTGATTCTCAGATTAACGAGTACTCAGGTGCTTATAAACCTAAGAATACTATTATTAATTAGCAACAAAACCATTTACCTCACATACTCGTACTAACATGAGTAGTTCATTGGTACTCCATTTTTTACCACGTTGACTACAGTAAAATACAATAAGTAATATATAAAATTGGGAAGTCTGGCGCGCGCTTCTCCTGGGTATGGATCTAGAGTCCCCAGAGTACTGGAGTTCACAGATACAAGAGTACCTGAGTACTCGAGTTTCAGTGAGCGAAACGCCCAGAGACAGCGCCTCCCAAGAGGCGCTCTTGTTCTGGCGTTTAGCTTATCCTAAAACTCGAGTACTCAGGTACTCTTGTATCTGTGAACTCCAGTACTCTGGGACTCTAGATCCATTCCCAGGGAAGCGTGCGCCAGACTTCCCAATTTTATACTACTGCGGCAATTTTTTTATTATTGTAGGATTAATTAAATTAAGTAGTATGTAGCTAGAACCCGTGCAAATGATCAAACAAAACTGTGACAGCAGTACTAACAAAATAAGGATTCTGCATTCTTTCAAAGTGTGAAACGAGCTAACACTTCATTGTAATTTGTTAGTATAATTTGGCGAGAATTGACACATAAATGCAAATGATCAATTCAACTAAACATGGAGGCGTAAAATCAACTGATTGAGCACTTAGATATAATAAATAAGAGTATTACATTATACCTACCTAATTATAGTTAAAGAAAAAATATACAAGTAGGATTATTCGACTTGTCTGCATGCGTTAACAAAACAAGTCTGTTGTTGTTGGCCGCCGAGTTTATTTACAAAAAATAGTAATGGTGTTTTAAAACGTGGATGGAGATGTAAACAATCTGCGCGGCGGCGCCGGCGGCCGCGTAGCAGCGGCCAGCTTCTCGCAGCAGCAAGCGAGAGTGACGGACTATTATTAATCGTTAAACTTGAAAAGCGGTAAATTACCTGTGCAAAATTTGCAAACAATGGGCATTTTTTAAATAACAACCTCTTTTTAAAATATTGTATTTTACTAGCTAGCTTATAAAATTGTATTGCAAGGCAAAGGCTGGACAGATGAAGTCGTAATGATCTCCCACACACCAATAGCAGGTCAGAAGCAGCGTGGGTTCAACACGTGTCCGCGCGAGTTGTAATACTAGGAATAATATGAACCTCGACACATCAAATATGTATAAGCTGTTTCTCCGCTGAATCGCAAAATTCTAATAAAAAAAATCGCTATAGCTGTATATTGACTTATTTATCACACTAGGCGTAGGGCATTCCACTGAAGGCAGTTGTAACGTGGACACCGGACACGCTTGGAAAATGCCGTCTAAACGTGTCCCGCACAAAGGTCTCGACTAAGGTCGCAAGGTTTTGGTGTGTGGGAGTCTCAAGTGACAGATTTTATTTAAATATTTCCCCTTACCCATCGAGATGATGCGTGCGTTTGACGTATCTCATCACGGCTGGATCTGTGGACCAAAGAAAAATGGATTTAATATTATATTTTTAAAGGCGTCAATGTGATTGGAACGTCACAAATTTATTGTAAACTAAACACGTCAATGTCAGGACATATAATAGTATCACTAAAATACCTTATGATAGTAAAACAATAGGTTATGCCTATCTACTTTTTCATTCGAACAATCGCGGCGTCCGCTTTTTTTTTTACAGGGTAAACGAACTAATTTATAACTTTTGAAACTACATGGCCCTTGTACTAGAATTATTATTATTACTTATTACCATATTTTTTGTTGGTAATGGCTATCATGGTAATAATCCCGTTACTAATTAATATAATAGGGATTCTTTCTAGACATACTTTTTCAAGTACCTTACGTACGTTTCGACAGAGTTGCACCGGCCGTGCTGATAGTTGGTGTCTCGGTTAAGCCCCGTTCAATAATTTGTTAACATTTGTTTTATAATTAGTGATTTTCGTTTAAATGTGAATATAGTCAGAACGCTGGAGAGTATATATTTTTGGTTCTGGCCACAGACATCGATATAGGTCGGTGGTTCTGGCCATGGACAGGGCGGGCGGTAGGATACGGCTGTATAATATTGGCATATACAAACTATTCCATATCACAGATGCCAATTGTATTTCATATTCAAAGTTGGTTTTATCATATGTTTGCTTATTGTGTGGTTCTTTTTTATATTTACAACTTTAACAAACATCCTTTACATGTACATTATACTACCATAATATATTTACATGTATAAACCATCATATAACTTATAAATAAAATAAGATCTAATAGAAAATGGCATCGTAAAACACATAGGCATATTTCGTAACGGTTATATAGGCAACAATGCATAATGATTGAAACTACACAATATCTAAACATTTTTTATTTTATTCATATTTCATATAATTTAAGTATGTAATATACATACTTAAATTATATGATTGCTCGTAGTAAAATCTTGATTCGTCTATGATGGCTGAAACTGCGGCTGAAGCTCAGTAAATAATGATTACTCGCTAATGGTTTCGCCTCCCGCATTGTTCAGTTACTCGTACATTAACAATCATAGAGTTGTGTGTGCGTGGAGTAGAGAAAGTAGAGCGTAGACAGACGTAAATATATATGTATTTATATATAAAGTTTTAATGTGCTTCATATATGTATATAAAAGGTATTTGCTGTAACTGTGTGTAGTGTTTTAAAGACATCGTCCAACACAATTTCAACATAATTGTGAAAATAATCGAACAACTCATTACTCATTTACATTTAAATAAATCTATTATAGTGAACATTTTAAATTAAGATAAATTCATTCAAAATGTGTCACTGAACAAAATTAACCTACGTGCTACTGTTAATAAAACTTTTCATTTCGTGAAAATGTACAGAGATTAGATTTATACTTTTAAACAAAATTTGATTACATCGCTGACAGCACATGAATAGCAATTTCGTGTTTCATAAATACGAATAAAGCAAAATTTCATATTTATTTGCCAATTTAGAGCATTGTTTATGATGACTCAATCTGTCATAGCATACACCATACAGTGGGCTAAGCATTAACCATAAAGGAAAGAATACGAACTTGCGGAAATGTAAAGCTTATCCACTAAAGATCACTTTGGATGTTTTCTAAAACCTAATTTATATGTGTTAGGTAAAATGCAGTTTACACATACACCGATGCCAGGGCCGGTGGATGCTGGAAGTCGCCTTCCAGTTATGTGGGATTCTCTTCGCTCCCTCACTTTCGATAAGCTCGATGGGAAAAGAATTAATGCCTACTAAAAACCCCTACCACGGGGACGGCTCGGACCCACGCATGGCAAGCGCCGAGTAAACGAAATTAAGTTGTACCTGATTTAATGTTGGTGTTGTTTAATTGTTATTAATAAATTCAAAGACAACAAGCAGTTTTAAGCTCAGTTTATCTTTAGACGGTTTTTGTGCAGTAACTGAAGATTAAGTTTTAAATATTTTTTTTAAATTTAAGTAGCAACTTCGAAGTAGATAATAAAATTGAAAATTTAACACTAGTGTAGTAAAAAGAAGGTTTACGTCAGTCGAGTCGTCAGTCTACTGGGGACCTCCTAGTGTACATCACACACTGTTGGAGCGAAGCCATCGAGAAACACGGCGAAGCCCTTGCCGTGTCCTTGGACATCTCGAAGCCTTTTGACAGGGTTTGGCATAACAGTCTGTTAAGCAAGCTACCCGCGTACGGCATCCCTGCTGGCTTCTGCAATTGGATCGCAGACTTTTTGAGTGGGCGGTCGATCAGAGTAGTCATTGATGGCTGCTCCTCTGACATCATGGCTATCGACGCCGGAGTTCCTCAAGGGTTTGTTCTTTCGGCAACTCTTTTCCTGCTTCACATCAACGACCTGCTTCAGCCAGGTATAGTTGGGTATGCAAACGATAGTACTGTTGCAAAAAGATACATTCCGGCTGCGGGAGCCAGAGAGGGAAAAATTCACTCTCTAAGAGAGGCCATGTTTGAGCGAGCAGACGCGACCTTAAACCTCGTCTCCAATTGGGGGGACCACAACCTTTTCCGTTTCAACGCCTCCAAGACACAGGCGTGTCTGTTCCGCCAAAAGGAGTACATTTCATCTGTCTCCTACTTTCTGAGGTACGTCCATCCCAATCAAGGGCACTCTTGAGCTGTTAGGCATGGAATTGACTGCAACTCTCAAAATCGGCTCAACCATCGAGTCCAAAGCTCAGACTGCAGCATAAAAGCTGGGCATCCTGAACAAGGTGCGGCAGTATTTCACACCATAGCAGATCCTTAGCCTGTATAAGGCTCAAGTCCGATTGTGCATGGAATACTGCAGTCACCTTTGGGACGGATCTACCAAATACCAGTTGGCCGCACTCGACTCGGTGGAACGCAGAGCTATGAGGCTCATCGGTGATGACAAGCTTGTCGAGGCCAAGCTTACCAGTCTCGGACACCGATGTCGTGACGTCTGCCTGTGTGTCTTTTATCGACTTTACTACGGAGAGTGTGCCGGGGAGCTTTTCGAGCTCATACCACCATCGCCCTTTTTCCACCGAACCTCCAGACCTCCTGCAGGATATCATCCCCACCTAGTAGAAGTTCCACTATGTCGCACTAAGCGCTTCATGTCATCATTTATACTGCGCACTAGCAGGGAGTGGAATTCTCTGCCATCGTCTGTGTTCCTAAAAACTTATAACCTGAAAGCCTTCAAGGCGAGATTTAATAGGCATCTTCTGGGGCAGCTCGCTCCACCGTAGACCTCATCTACGCTCACCATCAGGCGAGATCGAAGTCAAGAGCGGTCTTATAAGGCATTAAAAAAAAGTGGAACATTGTATTTCGGATTTCATTTCTATCCTCCTACACTGTGGCTGCATGGAAAAAAACAACGAAATTCAATTTGTTATCCAACTCAATTGGGCACAGTTGAATTGACCGGGGCGTGCAGTGATTCGTCTACTTAATATCGGCTGAAACTCGAGTTTCGGGGAAATCTATACTGCTTATATGGCGCAAAATATAAGTTCAGAAATGTTTTTTGAGATAGATATAGATAGATAGAGATAGAGCCTGCTGTTTTAGGTACAATTATTAATGAGACCTACAGTTGATCTGCAGCAATATATTGTGTTTATATATTAACACTCCACAGGTACTTTGATTCTAAAAAGGAGTACAAGAAGAGTTCCAAAACCACGCAATATTTTTAAATCAAAATATTGTATTTTTATTCTATAACTAAATGATATTGAACAGGCGGCACCCCACCTACCTCTCGGTGATTCCATAATGTATGAGCTGTTCGACAAATACCTTTATTTTCAGGTCGGAATGAAAGAAATAGACATAATGATAATATAATCTTTGCACAGCTTTCATAATTTTCCCAGTCTTTCGAGATCAAAAAGATCGTAATTTACTGAGACTTACGAATAGCTCGGTTAATTTATGCCTGCCTCTAGGCAGTGAATAAAAACAGGGTAATCTTTTTTAATGTTACGAGCTCTCTGCTCTGTTTATCATCTTTTCACGTGTAACTGAAGTGTTGTTATATAATTGCATAAATTAAATGAGATACCCAGTATTTGCCAGGATAATAGTGTGTGGTTTAGCTAATTTAATATATTTGCAATCGAAATGGCATTCATATTCTATAATTACCATTCGACTTCAGCTATATTTCCTATTGAGGTTAAAATATACTTACCGTAATGAAATATTTCGTATAATGTTAAATCACAACACAAATAACGAATGCTAGATGTTGCAGTTGGTTTTTCGTTTCTGCTATTTTTTTATACAATTGTAACATTAGGCTATATAAATATTCCACCAAATTATAATAGACTTACACCCCCTCTTTAGCCTATTACCGTCCACTGCTGAACGTAAGCCTCCCCTAAAAAACGCCAAGCATCCCGGTCCTGCGCAGTCCGCATCCACCCACCACCCGCCATTTTTTCAAGTTGTCGGTCCACCGCGCAGCAGGGCGTCCTACACTGCGTTTGCCTAAACGTGGTCTCCATTCTAGGACAGGTCTGCTCCAACGATCATCGGTCTTTCTGCAGACATGACCGGCCCACTTCCACTTCAAGGTACCGATTCTGCGAGCTATGTCGGTGACCTTAGTTCTCTGTCGAATAACTTCGTTGCGGATTCTATCCTCCAGAGAAACCCCAAGCATCGCTCGCGTTCAGCGGCTTTGAACTGGTGGACCAGCCCTATCGTGAGTATCCACGTTTCTGCCCCTTAGGTCATTACAGGCAGGACGCACTGATTGAAAAGCTTCGTTTTCAAGCATTGAAAAGACAACTGAAAAATATTGCGTAGTTTCCCAAACGCCACCCAGCCCAGACGAATCCCTCTGTCCGCCTCTTTCTTGAAGTTGTGCCTACCCAGTTATATAGTTTGGTCAAGATAGATGTTATCTTGCACAACCTCAAGAGTAGCGTTGCCTACGACTACAGGTCTTGGGGATATGTGGCCATTAAACATGACCTTGGTCTTGTCCAGGTTCATCTTGAGACCTACCTGTCGCGAAGACTCGTCAAGACTGTTCAGCATACGTCAGTATCTCTCGGTGATGCCTTGAGATGTTTTGAGCTTTGTCAGGTGACAACGGAAGTGGTGAGGCTTTGCGAATACCTTCGAACCCTTGTTTTTGAAATCGCATCCTCAACGGTGCGGGCATTTGAACATCGGGTATCCCGCCTAATTAGCCTCTTCACCTCCCTGTTTAGTGCCTGACGCTCAGATGGTGTGGCGGATGCCTGATCTCGTCGTTTCCTTATCAGGTCCAGAGTCTCGTTTGAGAGCTTTCTCTTGACCCTTACTTACACCCGTTTGCACTAAACTTATGAATCGCCTAAATCTTGTCGATCGAATTAACTTGACCGGGTAGTAGCTAAGCAAAGACTTAGGCGATTTATAAGTTTAGTGCAAACGGGTGTTAGAGTGTTAGACAAAATGAGATTAATATCAAGAAGCGTATATGTCGAATGCACATTATATAAATGACTGTTGTAGACGATGAAATTAGGTTATCTGAAATCATATTACATTTATACAAAACTCTCTGAAATTATACGCAATGTTATTGTAAGTCTTGAACGTTACATGATTAGTTTTCATATCAATCGATATAACACACCCAGTTTGCAGATCTCAAAGTCGCTTAAAGTGAACTAACTCACTTTAACAGGTGCTGAGAAGTTATTCTCGCCAGCTGAATTAGTGTGTTTACGTCCTACGGCTATCTATACTTTCTTATTTAACTAAGAATATTGTCTTTATGCCAGAAAAAAAAATACGAAAGAAGGAGTATTTACCCGGGATGCCTAAGGTAAAGTATAAGTGAATATTGATGGATAAAAAGAAAAACGACCATCTAAAAGCTAGATTACGTGAAGAATGATTGTGACCAAAACAAAATCTTTAGTGAGATACTTACCGGCCGACCGGCAGGAACAGAGAACACGCTGCGCCGACCCTGAACAGATTAGTACCAGGGACAGGAGGATAGCAACGATGACTAGCTCACAGTCATGACTACGAAGTGGCAGCCTATAAGTAAGATGACACTTAGCTTAAGTCCATTTTTGTACAAAAACTATTTTTCTTGTAGGTATTTGTGTTAATTTTGTTGGTTGTTCTATTAAATAAAATAAAGAGATTCATCAAAAAACTTTAATTGAAGTCATTAACCCTCCATTGGTTTACCGGTCGCGGAACCAGTAATACAAACAGCTCTTATTCAAATTCAAGTGTTAATTATCTCGCACAGTCAATAGTCACAATAAACACGTAGATCACACAACAGGTATCGCGCGATAAGGCAGGCAAACGCCGTAAGCCGCGCCGGCGTGCTATCTCGCCGCGTTTACACATGTTTAACAGGTAATTACACCACTATCATCGAACAATGAGTTACCGCGAATCCCTTTCTACGCTCTTACCCTAATAAAAAGTATCTAATGTGAGTTACTCGTTCAAAATGTGACATCTCTCTACATCTACGAGACTGAACCATACCTAACAGTACGTATTCCTTGCAGTAATCAAATAGAAAGCCTACGAATCTGAGTGACGTGTAGGCCTGATCTGAGTGGCGGTTATAATCTGTGTCGTCAATAACCGGTGAACCAGGAGCTACTTAGTTGGCTACCTTGATTATTATGTCAAGACGTTGTTCACTAACTTCGGTCTCATAATCAGATCGTTACTATCATGCCCTCAGTTCACATCCTTCCTTCGCTAGACGAATTAAGTTTTAAAGTTTGTGGTTTGCGACATTAATATGTAAACACTTTTGAACGATCAAATTAAACTCTGGAGTGGAAACTTGGGAAAATTTAAAAAGTTAATAAGAAATGTTCTGAGATTTTACTAGCTTTCTTTTAAGTGAACGTTTAATTTTATGTCGAATGGATTTAACATCATCATCATCATCATAATCATCAGCTCATTTTATATTCCCACTGCTAGGACACGAGCCTTCCCTATGGATGGATAGAGAGAACGGGCCATAAACCACCACGCGGGCTCAGTGCGGATTGGTGGTTGTAACGACTGCTAATGCAGCCGGGACCAACGGTTTTACGTACCTTCCGAAGCACGGAGGAGCTTGAGATAATACATTTTTGGTTACCCATCCGATGACCGACCGGCCTTTGCGAAAATTGCTTAACCTCAGCACTAGCTGTCCGGGCGCGTTAACCACTGCGCCATCGAGCTCCATTTAACATCATGAAGAATAAAAAAAGTTAACAAATCTTACTCTTCCCGGATTCTTAAACTGAATTAATGAATTAATGAATTAATAAAAGTTTATTTGGTATAAATATACAACATACAACAACTTAAAAATATTTTGATTACGTATTTAACAAAAAACATATTTTTTTTTATCAATTACTACTTTTACCAATACTTTTCTACTTAAGTGTTTAACCGCATCTGTGGTCTAGTGGTTAAGACCACCGGTTTACACCCAAGTCCCGGGTTCGATTCCCAGCGGAGGGGTACATGTTTGTGTACTCAGTTTGGTTGGTGGAAGGGCTTGTATGTAGCAAGCTGGCTAGCTAGCTACCACCATCTTATTTAAATATGTCGCCATAACATCAATGTTTGTAGCATTATTGTGTTCTGGCAGCTAGAGATAAGATAGCCAGTGCCTCAGTAGCTGAAGTTTCCGGGTGAAGTGCGCTTCCACCTTCGGCCTTACATCGCTTACCTTCAGGTGAGAGGAAAGCTAAGTGCTTACCCGTAAGATATTTGAAAAAAAAAGAAAAGTCCACATATTTATTTTTCGCTTAAGCATTTTGAACAGCTTGTCACTTCATCCGATAGCTTCCTTGAACAATGCCACAAAAGATCTGCTGTTATAGAAATTTGATATTTAAATATCTTTTTCTATTTAAACTACAATTCTTTTTAAACACTGAAATGCAATTCGTATTTTTTTTTCTATAATTTATAA
Organism: Eudonia mercurella; assembly: GCA_963082485.1. Lineage (NCBI taxonomy): Eukaryota > Metazoa > Arthropoda > Insecta > Lepidoptera > Crambidae > Eudonia > Eudonia mercurella. Next base: position 147,345 of record OY720030.1, read on the forward strand.
TGAGGGGTTTTGAGATTGTAGCAACGCTTTACTTTAAAACTTATGTGTTCAAAAAATTAAAAACACGACGAGAAATAATTATTAAAAATCTCCTTATAAAGCTGACACTCTTTTTAAATGACCTGTATCGGGAGTTACTTCCACTAATACAAGTAAAGAGACATACTTGACTCACAAAATCCCGTTATCTTAAAAGCTTTTAAAAAACGCACATTTTGACAACTCTTTTGCTCCGATAACAAACAAGAACTGCCAGCGGTTTCGCGTTTCCCCTGGTAAAAGCCCTCTATACAGCATCGACCGAGAAAACCTGATAAAAAGATAAAAGTTTTTGATTGGTTTAAGTATATCTGTCGGTGTCACGGATACGCTTTCAAGAAACAAACATTTCAGTAAGATTTTTTTAAATGATTCTGAATAAGGGAACTAAAACTCTTTCTTGCTTTTAAAAGCACACTTCGCTAACGTTAAGTTATTGCATGGAGGTGCAACAACTTTTTAACACAAGGTCTAAAAGATTATAAAAATGAAATGGCGTACATATCTATCAATCACTATCGAAACCCGAACGAAAACTCAGTGACGACATAATATTTATATAATAATATTCGTAACATAATATTCGTTTTATACGTAACATAGTATTTGTTTTATTTATGAGTTATTAGTATTAGTATGAGTTAGGTCGCGGGAAGCCGCTGGATGCGAGCAGCACAACACCGGTCGTTGTGGAGATCCTTGGGGGTGGCTTTTGTCCAGCAGTGTATATACATATAATTATTTCCTTTATTTATTTTTCAACATAATAATTTACATTTTTTAATATTTGCTAAAAACAAAACAAACAAAACTTTTATAAATATAAAAAATAGAGGTCCGCCGGCATCGGGACCAGGATCCAAGCTACCGGTGGTTATGGCTCCAGAGACAAGAACCTCCTCACAATGCGTGCTGTATCGAGGAGAACTGCCTTCTTATGATTATTATTATTATCAGACCAATTCATTCGCTCAATGATTCTCGTATCAGTTCGTAAGTATCACGTGACAAAGTACGCGTGTCCGCGGCAGGCGCTCGATGGCCAGATCATAATAGCGTTACGAGTTACGGCCGTGGCCGCGATTCTCCGAGGGATGGGCGTTGGACACAAATATGTTGTGGTCAACCAGAAAATTGTAAAACCATCCCACGAGTTTTATACTTATGGTGATATAAAACTTGTGGTGATGGATTTAAAATTTTCTGGTTCCTAAGCACATAAGTGCTTGAGCAAAATTAGATAAAGAATACCTTAGAGTTTCAAACGTTCCATGTTTGTTCTAAGTCCGCCTAGCCAGGCTAGCTAGCCAGCTACCATCATCTTATCGAAACACATCGCTATGCCACAGTTTTAAGATTTAGTGTTCCGTTAGTTGGAGGTAGAATAGCCAGGCCCTGTGGTTAATAATTCTTAGTGCTTGTTTATTGGGAGCGCTTATATCTACTTTACGAATGCCAACGAAGTAAAGGAAAAATATCTTCCTAACGTTTTGGTAACAAATGGAAACGACTGAAGAAATAAGCTGAGCTCTCATTCCTGTGCGGGATTCCAGGGAAGGTTCCCGGAAGGATTCGGCACCCTACGGATATTATAACACTGTAATAAAGGAAAAAGGAGCTCTGTCTGCGTATTAATACAATTGCTATCTTGGACGGCATGTAATGTAATGCAACAGAGAGAATTTAACGATATTCTTTACTCGCTTTTGTTTGAGTTATTTTAGCAGAAAAAATAAAAAATAAGCTTGTAAACAGTGCAGATGCTAGTTTACAGAGACTTATCTACGACGAAAAGTAAAGAATGTTTTGGCAAGGATATTTAAAGGCATAATGTGACAAGAAGCTCATAAGAGCTATTTAACGGATATCACTGAAAGGCCGTAACAATTGTATTTTGATTTTGCAGCGAAGACCTCCGGTTAACGACCTCTCAGCCCATAGCCTGCCACATCGCAGACGCTCCGATCTGCGCTTAATCTATCTTGTTTCAAATCACTTCTACTTCTCAGCCACTCTCGCACGCGGCATACGAGACCTTAACATCATCGGCTTAACGTACAATTCACAATGTTGGGACCCTACACACTTATTTAATGAGATAGTGGATCCTAATGCGAAGTGTTAAGTTTCAGTTTGGAACGGTCGCCAGCCAGCAAACAGCGCTTGGGTCACAATTTCAATAAAAGTCTTGCATCCCCTACAATAATAATATAAGTCGTCGCTCGTCAGACGAAACTTATTGAATGGCCCCGCATCAGCTCGTTTTTTACGACATCAAAGGAGCAGCGGCGGACCAATGGCAGTATCAGGTGCAGCGCCAGCCTGCAGATGACGCGATTCATACACATTTGTATGGATTTTCTTAAAAGTGAAGCAAAACCTCATACATATTGATATCTATAATATTTGGTTTGCTATTAATAGATTATTCTCGGACATATAGTGAACTAGACTCTGAGATATTGATACCGACGTTTTAATGTATTTTACACCTACCTAGAGCACCCTATACTTACGTAGTAACTATTATTTTATCTGTGCCATTGAGGTATTATACCTCAGTGATCTGTACCTATACTTTTTCAGTAGCTATCAGGCCAGATCATTAAAGTAAGTAGTACTTACTTCATTTTATCTCCTATAAAAACTTTGTAACTTTTAACTTTAATGTTGGTAATTTGAGAAGTTTCTTATATACTTACTTATAAATATACCTATTGTTTTCGCGGTAACTTCGCAAGACTACCAAAATAGTCAGGTATTGTCCCGTAAGTCTCAACGAACGGTTTGATGGAAGCTCTATTTCGGCCTCGCACTCGCGGCCCAACTTTTAAGTGCCTAATAGAAGTTTGCGCTAAACTCTTTGGCCGCGTTACGCTGAATTTGGTTACCGCTTAAGTGTCTTATAGATTTCCCAGAACTAGAACTAATTAAATATTTACCGCTTTCCACTAATTACTATTTCATAGGAATGTCTGTTATTTTAACTAATTATAAAATAATGTAAAAGTCAAAGTCATATATTTATAAGTATATAGATATAAAGTTACTAGGTACTACTCCTTTTACTTATTATTTAGAATGAGGGGAAATACTAAAGTGTAAATACGTAATTGATTTACGATTTATAGTTTTACCGCTCTTTATAGTTCACACGAAAACCAAAACTAAACAACAATAAAGTACCTACGTTTTTCTGAATTCAAATTATTATACATGATAAATCTAATAACTAATGGAGCAGAATCTAGTTATTTAATAATCAATTGCATTCGGGAATGCGATGATTATCGAGAGACATCAAGAAAATAGAAGCACTTTACAAGTGCTGTTAATATTTATGATTTCCACTTTTATTCAAACATAATTCCTGAGAACGCAAAGTCAATTTGTCGTCTTTGTGTAAATAAGTCGAATTTAACAAATGTTTCTTTTACGTTTGTTCAGTTATAAAGTTACTTCAAAGTCAACCTTAAGACGAAAATTTATTCTGCTTCAAATGTAAATATTTGTCGTAAACTCCTCTTTCATCAATATTAATGGAAGGTGGCGTGCGGGCGCACCGCCCAGCGCCCGGCAGCCTCCGCCGCCGCCGTAAGCACGTCACGCGCCTCCTGTTATCCTATCGCTCCCATCGCTTCCGATGCTCTCATCGCTTCCAATGCTGCCCCCGCTCAAACACCTCCCAGCTCATATAATGAACAGGTACCATCTAAAAATAAATCAACGTAAAATATTGTAGACTTTGAAGGAATTTTACTTAATTGTTACACTTGCGATTTTGTTCCGCTTTGGGAAAAGGAAGAAAATCCCAAATGCAAACTCCAGTGGGTGTTGTAAAATAAAACTATAGAATGTTTCACGGCTAGGTGATATATTTTATATGATTACTTAAATTTCTTCAATACCATAAATGAGACTTTGGTTACAGGTTAATTTTCACAAAACTTGACAGGTTAATTTTTACAATACTTTTAAATAAATTGAGTTTTAATATTAAGTTCTTACACAATTAATTTATAACTTATCTAAACCGTTTTAACAATAAAACACCCTAGGGGTCAAAGTGATCCAGCAGGTTAATGAGACTAACATTTTATTTAATAAGTTCTACAAACAACCTAACCAGCCAGCTAATATTTCAGCGGTGTGAGCTATGGTCGTGGGGGTAGGGATAAAGCCAGTACCGTCCGGATGATTCCACTAATGACCTAACTAACCTTTACCGAGGAGGTAAATAAATGATTTTGAGTAATTATTAAATCCGAGAAACCGTGGGGGGTTTTAGGTAATTAAATTAAATATTAATGGGCGCCAGGGTCGTAGAACCGACCCGAATCTGGAGACGACGATGACGATGTAAGCCGTTATTGGTCGAACTCGAAGATCCTCAAAGTAGTGCAATCCAACTCACCCGACGGGGGTTGGGTTGTAAGTTCAAAGATAAAAAAAACTTAAAAAGGTTTTAAACAAACTTTAAAATGGGGAATAAAAAAAAACCGTCCACGCCTGCCCGTCCGCTAAGCGGAGTCAGCCGTGTCACTGCCGTCGACCCACACCGGAGGAGCTTGCCGGGGCCGGCCGAGGAGACGGGTCTCGCGTCCAGGCTACAGGCTACAGGCTCGAAACCAGTTCTGGATCCTGGCGGCGAGACGAATCAGCTCGTACCTCTCCTGTAATTGACATTACGGGGCCTTAGCACTATACACTCAGTAACAATCATTGGAACCGGTCCCGCAGTCTACTCTGTCTCAAATCCCGAACGGCAACCAGTCAGAATTAGGAGTTGGCTATTCAACGTGGTTGACAAACGCATCCTAGCGCTGCGATTCACTTATACACTCACACGGGTCCAGCAATATTAATCAACATTTTACAATCTATCGCTAACCACATTAACTATAATAAAAGGCTCAACAATGCCACTAGATCCTCACCCAACAATGAGTTTTGTTACTGGGGTCGTACCACGAACAGCATTAACTGGCCCATGATCCAGTGGTGTTTTTTAATAACCATGCGGTTTACCAAAACTAGGCGTGGGCGCCGCCGTCGCAAGTAGCAACCTCAAAATCAATGTAACTCATAGGTCATTCATGGTAAAAAGATAACTGTGACGAATGGATGACAACGTCCCGAAGGTAATCTATTATCAAGTAGGAACTTACGTGGTGTGGTAAGGGGGCCAGCACGTGTCGACCAGCAGCGGCAGACAGCGACGACCGGGAACGCCTGTTACAAATGCGTTCACGAAATCCTGCAACGAAACGACCACTGTTTATCACATTCACGAAACCTCCCTGCCGACGAGGCCTTCTAAATCACCACCAATTCATCACAAGTTCTTACCGAAGTAAAAAGTTTCCAACTGCCTGGAGCGTGAACCCGTATAAGAATGATCGCAAAACCTTACAACTCGCCTGGTGCCGTTTTCTGTATCAGGCTAGAAATTTACCCATTATATTGGAAGAATTATGAATAACAATAACCTCGCGACCATTGACCTTTCAGCGATCACACTACAACCTTATGTCAAATATGACGTTTTCACAACTCGGTCCGAAGCTGAAATAAAAGGCGACTAATCCAATGACAATAACCGCCTGAACCCAACGTTCAGCCACTGAAAAACGGCAACTTTCAAGTACCTACAACAACATAGATGCTGGCAAACTCAACAACGAATTTATAGTAACCAATCATAATTATCTGTATGAACGCTAGACAATCTCAATATTACTCCAATTCAATTCCAGTGGTTAATTACCCCATTATTTATTTAGGCGGAATTCTTTTCTTCGATTGCCACACCACTCCCGCAGAGAATGTTCACCATATCGATCGATAGATCAATATCGAAGCTTCTCGAACAATACATACACTTCCGTTTCCGGTTTCTACTGAATTTAATTAAATTAGTAAGGTAAAAATATTAAATATTAACTCATCAAGTAGTTTGTAGTTCAAATTGCTTTTGTAACTAAAAAGAATAAAGTTTTATCATCAAATTATTTTATAGTTCGTTACATTCTTCGTGTTGCCACCACCAGGGGCCGCCACGGTAGGCTGCGTAAAATTGTCTTTGGCAACTGTCAAAGTTTACATGTAAACAAACAACCTCTCAGCTATTTTCCTTTTCTATTTAATTGATTATTTAGCTCAAGAGTGTATTAAAAGCCGTTTTATTAATTGTAAGTGCTAAACAAATGGTGGAGTGATGTGTATTATATGTCAGTCGAAGCTAAGAGTCCAAATTATGGAGATATAACGAATTGCATTCAACAAACTACATTGATCCATTGATCTAGGAAAACTAATGTTTACAGGTAATTCTTATATTATCTAACTAGTGCCAACCTATCTGTAATATAACAGAGGCAGGCTGGGTTTCAAATTTACAACGTAACAAAGTTTACAAGGTAACCTCGCAAATAAGCCTAAACCTTTTGAATTTGCTACTATCAGTTAGTGCAAATTATGTCAATATACCTATTAATTAACCAAATGAAAAATACAACATTTTTTATTAGGAGTCTATTAGTAATTGTAAAGATTCGAAAATGGTTAACAGATACATATCAACTAGGATTAACTAAGAGTAGCAACGCGCAAGAGTTATATTGATGGCGTGGTGGCGCCAGTGCGGCGTTACAAGTGTCAACAATAGGCTGCAACCATGTGACCATCGGGCGAATCATGCGTAAATAATCAAATTAAATCAGATCAATAAAAAATAAAAAAATAAAATGTTTACAGTTCTAGCATGTAGAAAACATTAATTTCATCATTTTACTAATAATAATATAGCATTTACGAATACTAAGAAAGATTATCCGGCTAATGCCAGGATTAATAAATCAGCCTTCCTATTTATAACTATGCTAAGTCCGTCGGACGTCGTCGGGCAAATGGAGTTGGCGGAGCAGCTTAATGTCAAACATCACAATGTGAAGTGAGGCTTGTGTCCACTCACAGACCGCGCGTAATGCATGCGCCGGCAGGTGTCGCCGCCGCGCCGCTAATCTGCAACCCACTTCAGGGTATCAGCAACGGCCATTCGTTGTTTTAATTTATATTTACTGTTATTATGCAACAATAGCAATGTGTACAATGTTTTAGCATATGTGAATATATGAGCGTTATTCGTACCAAACCTAGTGTTTTCTATTAATATCGTATTAATTATGTGTTTAATAAGGGCTAAAAAACAAGTCAAGAATAATTTGACTAAGAGAAGATATGTGTGGGAGTATTTTTATAATGAGGATTCGAGGTAGATTTCAAAACAGTAACAGTAAGTAATATCTCTGCCTCAAGTAGAAGTGCAGAGGTTTAAATTTATCTTTCTAAACGATCATTTTAATATTATTCTAATTGACGATTAAGACAGTATCTACATACTGTCTTATAATTTAAATACAGAGTCGAAACAATTGGACTTGGAATAGACGCATCGGTATTGGGTTCACCGTATTACGTAGTCATAATAGAAAAAGAGATTGTCAAAATTCCTTCACTCAAGAAAAATTATTGTGGTTAAAGTATAAAAATTCTTATTCGATCAACTAAGAGCTGAACTGTTTCGAATGAAACATAAAAAAATGTTGCTGTACATATTCGGCTTACTTAAATTATTTCTATGAACGAACACGTCCTCCGTGATGGAGGTTTCAATACGAACCAAAAAGGTTAGAAGAGCACTTCAAAGTCCTGTCAGTAAAGCTTACATGATTTCATTCCTCAATCAACATCAACATAAGAGTTGCCCATCCTCTTATCCTTTGTTATGTTTTAGTATAATATGTGGTCTATTTTAATATTATGTGGGCCGGAAGTATGAAATTGTAGTCCATATATAAATAGTGCATCGTCGTCTTTTAAACTGTAAATGTTGTACAATTCAATGTAATAATAATAAATAAATAAATATGTAGAAACGTTAAATAATTTTCTATTTGCACTAGTTTTTTTGAAAGTTTTATTATTTTTAGGACAAGTAGATAATGCTGAAGCTAAAACTTCTTTTAATATTCAACTTAATATTAAAAAGATAATGTTTTTCTAAGAGTATTTAAAATTATTTAAAAAAATATCTGGTTGTACGAGTACGTCTTATTTAGTGCACGAGAGTTCATATATTGCATACCAGCGCCAACTGCGTGCAATCTGGAAAACTGTCAGAATAGCATAAAATGCACTTCTCCAAAGCCGTCAAATGCAACCGCTATTAAAAACTTAAGCAAATAAATAAGAAAGCGCGGAGTAACTTGAAAAAAAATACGTCTTTCGATTTACGCATCAAGATCTTTGCATCTAACACGCTGTAATTTAAATAAAGAAAATAACGCTTTTATAACCGCCGTGGGTGAAAACACATAATAAAATATGCTTCATCCAAACATAAATATATATAGACTTCGATAGACACACTTGTGCATGTGACACTATAGCAGGGATGCTGCAGGACGTGCCGACCGAGAATAGACCGGAAGACCTGGACAGGTTTGGAAGCTGAGAGCTGGACAGCATCCGGTGAGTCGTGGGTTGTATTTCTTAATCTCGGCGAGTTGTTAAACGATCTTTATGTAATAGCGCGCCCACTATACTTCTTGCTCACACAATATTCATTACTCATTATTCATTGCTAAATTCTACACACAAATTCAATAAATACACTTTTAAACATTTGTGTTACATTTTAAACAAAGTTTCGCAACGTCGGGTATAGAGGAATGCCTATGATACCTATGCTAAGAAGTTTGCGTTAACCCGATATGAAACTCTGTTACAACTTCAATAAGTTACAATCGTAAAGGAATAGTATTCTTCAATGGCAAAACAGCCATCATTGTCCGCTAAATATAGTATCAGTGAATATTAGGCCATCATCCGAGCCATTCCATTCAACACCGTGCAATGAAATCTAGAAATCTGTCGTTGCATTCATTTTTCTCGCCTTTGTGACATTATTGTGCTTGGGTTCCACAATGGGAACAGTCTATTGCACATTCACAAAGCGTGGTGGCTTTGCGGCTTGTGCTCGAGTGTTTGAACGTCGGAGCGGTCAAGAGACACACCGCACGGTCGTCGCGCGCAATAACGCGGCTAGTCGCTCCTAAAACAAACGTTGTTTGAGCGAACATTTTGAACGCTAAACGGCGGCTAAGCGCAGGTTAATTTTGTGGGAAAGGGGAATATTTGCCAACGTTAGAGGCACTTAGGTCGATGTTAGGTGTAAACGCCAAGTGGTCGTTCCGGTTGGAAAGGTCAGGCTAATTTCCTACTCCTGTATTACATTGTGTAACTGTTTTATAGTCCACGTATAATATTTGTATCTGTGTTCAACGATAATAATAATCTCAATAATAATACGAGCATTTGGACTGGTACAAATTACTTTACGATTACCTACGTTTATTCTACTCATCAATAAAGAAGGACAAAGTACGGCGAACTAAAACTAAACTAAAAACCTGAAACAACTCCGATGATGTTGTATTTTGCCAGCCACACGACAACCATTTCAGCATTCTACGGCAGCCAATAACTGCACCGCAAATGGGTCTCGCACGCAATTACTGCGACCGACCGACAATTATCAACTATTGTGGGCACCATTTTTGGGATGAATAGTTGAAAGTAGGTATCTAAATATTCTGAATGTGATTGTAATAATATTCTGGCCCCTAGATATATTGCATTTACATAAATAAATTTTATTTTAAGTTTAAATAATTAAGCTACACCCAAATATAATATAATTTGGTCAAAGGCAAACAGGACTGTTTGACCAAAATAAACATGTCATGACAAGACAACTTTAAAAACGCGACTGCCTGAGGGGAGGTTACATTTTGTAGGCGTTTTATTCTAAAACAGTACAGATATTAGTAGATTTTTATCGTGTACCAATCAAAAACAGCATTACAATATAGCATTCGGCTGTCGCGACTACAAATTGCACCGCAGCAGATTGGCTGGCGAAGTGGCGACTGCGGCTGCGCTAAACGGCTCGTAATTTAACACTCTACTTGCCTGATAGCCGGCGAAAGGCTCAGCGGCGGCTTCAGTGACGAATTATGCTGCAGTCTATTGCGATTAATAATATGTCTCATAGGAAAGGCTTTTTTAATTTCCAGATGATAAGGTTACTACAAGAGCTGGGTGAGAGTAGCCGCGGATCATGCTCTGGCGTGCACTTTGAGAGGCCTACGTCGAGCAGTGGACGTGTGTAGTGTTGTTGATGATGATGATGATGATGATGATGATGATGATGATGATGAAGGTTCTGTTCTCTAGTAAGACTCATGTTTATATGTTTAAATGTTACTAGCTGACCCGGCGGACTACGTACCGCATTTCTTTTTTTTTTTATATAGCATATGTTACTCAACGCTAATGTAGCATTCTAATGGTGAAAGAATTTTTTAAATCGGTCCAGTAGTTTTGAGTTTATTCGTTTAAAACATACATACATACAAAAATACAAAGCTTTCCTCTTTATAATATTAGTATAGATTACACATATGTGTACGGTAACACTTTTCATCCGAATTTTTAATCATCATCACCATCACTATCAGTTAGTGCATAATGAAGTTTACAGATCAGTACACAAAACTTCCTGCGACATAATTTAACTGATGACAGCTAATTCCAGTCCACTGGTAGATGTCGTCCAGCCAAACTCTATAGATCTCTTTTTATGTTTTAATCGTTAATTTATAGAGTTGTATCGTTTTTGTAACTTGTAGTACAAGTTCATTTAATCAAGTTAATTTTGATGAGTATTGTAGTTATAGATACGTTTTTTTTTGAGTTTAGTACTCTGTTTAACTAGGGGCCTACAGTGGCAATAGCAATGCGGATAACGCGTATTGCCTAAAAGTCGATCATACTCGTAGATAGCGTCGCTTTGGGTGGCTCTGTTCTACACTGCCTAACAAATTGGCTGATTGTGAAATTTTCCGGCGGCAGTCCTGTAGCCAATAACTCGCACCCACGCCGCTGCTCGTTCCAATTAACACTTCAGTAGCAAACGGCTAGCCGAATACTCGATGTTATTAAAATTGCACTGTGCTTGATAAGACACAACCACATACGAATACGATTCTATACATATTCCACATCGTTGTAAGAGCAGTTTGTGAAAAAGCTACGTATCTGCTTTTACACAATTTTACAGGAAGATGAAAATAGTGAATATTTTGTCTTTTTAAATATATTTTGCTACTTCTTTAGGACTTATTATATGGGGAAATAATATACACGAATGGCCACCGGCTCACCGACGAAAAGTCATGTTATTTTTTTTTAATTACCAAACTAAAACCTTTAATTACATGTTAGTAACAAAAGTATGAAAAAATTTAAACTTACCTAATAACGGTTAAACATTATTTTATATGATAAAATTATGCACCAATTTATCCATTGATCAAATACAATTAAACTTTCTGCTACAAATAGCTATATTTATAATACAAATATGAAATAGGTGTAGTTGTAGGTTCGAGTCCCACTTGAGGGAGGGAAAACTTAACTGTTGTTATCATCTTTATTTTGGTGAAACTAATCCCGAAAGTGATGCTCGTGTACTGCCTCGGGAGACTCGAGCGAAGCGAAGGGAAACAAGTTTATTTATTTAAAGTTTCTCGGCAGCTCAATGGAAGAGCAGGCGGACGGATTGCGAGAGGAGGCAGTTGCCTTTTCTCTTTATTTGAATAAACTATTGTTACTCTCGCTCATTCAATTATTGACTGGATAGTTCCAGAGATTCACGAGTGTTTAAACTTGAAATTTTTAAATTTAAAGGAAATATCTTATAGAATTTGCTAAGTAAAACCTAAATAAACTAAATGCTATAATAATCACATTTTATATAAATTTGCGTTTGTTTCGAACAATTATCATTAAAAAATAGTACTGATAACAACAACAAAAATAAACAGAAACAACAGAAACAGAAATAAATAAATAAATAATTACGCTAAAAGCCGAATGGGCTGATCAGCTCAGCTTAATGTTATGGCTAATGCGTCAACGCTGGTATTCTGCTGGACCTATGACAAGGGAGAAGCTCAACATAACAAAGGTGAAGGTGACAGTGTGTTGTGTAGAAATATATATATATATATATATATATATATATATATATATATATATATATATATATATAGTGATGTGAAGATACATTATTATGTCTAATACCTTTAAACAAGCCATTCTTGTAGGTATATTTACGAGTATATAGTATAATCTGAATCTCGGAAACGGCTCCAACGAGTTTCATGAAAATTAGTATGCAGGGGGTTTCAGTGGCGATAAATCGATCTAGCTAGGTTTCATGTTTGGAAAACGTCGTTTTATCCGTAAATAAATACCGGTCATCCAAGTACATACTGGTATTGAAGTGAATATAAAAAAACGAGCCTTACAGTTAGTCGCATATGATGTGTAACATTTGACATAATTGGATTTTTTATCAATGATCTGCACTTTATTGAGGCATATCATCAGTAAATTTATATTTATTAATCTATATTACAATATAAAATAGAATATAGAAATTAACAATGACGTATATTTTTTACAAATCCTGAAGAGAATGCAGTAAAGACTCATTAGAAGACATTTGACATATCAAAATGATGACACAATATGTCACTTACAATAATCATGATTATGTCTTGTTTTTATTACCACTAGTGGATCCGGCGGACTTCGTACGGCTTTGACAGTTTCAAAAGTCTGTCAAAATTTCAATAAAAAAGTATAAAAAACTACCAAATAGGTTCTAAATCAAATATATAATAAAAATATATAATAAACACATACAAACAATTATAATATAAAATAAACATCAAATCCAAGACCTAATTAAAAAATTATGAGTTTTATTCCTGTGGGAATATCGGGATAAAAACTATCCTATGTGTTAATCCAGGTTATACACTATATTTGTATGCCAAATTTCATCCAAATCCATCCATCCGTTGCAGCGTGAAGAAGCGACAAATATACACACATACACACAAACTATCGCATTTCTAATATTAGTGTGATTATGTACAAAATTTCATGATTATCGGTTGAATAGTATTTATACGCGTGAAAGCATAACAAATAAATAACAAACAAACAAACAAACAAACTCACTTTCGCATATTAAGTTAGGTTACTATTAGTTAGGATAGTTAGGGTATAAACTCTGATTTAGACACACATCTGCTTATAACGTAAGTACACCACTAAAAGGCCATCCCAATACTATCCAAAATACTCGAAGAATCGGAGTAGAGTGAGGGAGCACGCTTACGCTTGCGTGATGCCATTCCCTCTAGAAACCTTCTGACGTTGTTTTTATCGTGATCAAGCAGTGTGGCTTGAGGAACCCTTTAGGTTCCTCGCCGCCCCCAAAAAAGTCCGGTGACGCTGTGAAAGTCGTTTACAGATAACAGCAAACTTCAAATTAAATTGTCGTTTCTAGTATTTTCCGTTACTTATTATATATGTTTCTCAGCGTTTAAACCTTCCCTGAACTTCCACAAATATTTTAAAATCAAAATTAGCCAAATCGGTCCAGCCATTCTCGAGTTTTTAGCGAGACTAACGAACAGCAATTGATTTATATATATATATATATAGATTTTAAAATATGCGCGCTTCTGAATCCATATATATTTTTTTTAAATCATAAAGAGAGTGCAGTAAATACTCATTAGAAGACATGTCACACTGACACATCCCATGAACAGTTTCGAGAAAATAGATCGTAATGTCAGCACCTCAAATATCATAATCACAAACACAGTAAGTTATGCTTAATGCGTTCATAAATTGTGCGGCAGTATCACACTGTTACGATCACATTTCTTCGAAATCACTCCCACAAATATTACTACCTACAACGGACATTGAGCGATCACTGTGTCGATCACTGGTGGCTGTTACGGTTCACACTGTTACTTACTTCCGTCCCTTTTCTACGAAATCACTCCCACAAATTGTATATATAAAAGGCGAGCGGAAAGATATTACACATCAAAAAATATATATTAATGATAGCCTTAGATAGAACCATGGATCTATAAAAGGTATTCTGTAATGTCGCTCAGTTGTTGCTACAAAATGATTTCTTTCAGAATTATACGGAAGCTGTAAAGAGACGGCGCATGACGAATTGGTGAGGGAAGATTGTTCCAAATCTTAGCAGCGGCATATTTGAAACTACCTTGAAAAGTATTTGTCTTGTGAGCCTGCATGGCAAGGCGACCGGTACGAGAACGGGATGACCAAATGAGCTTTTCCAACAAATAAGGTGGCTTACGGCTCTTTCTAACGCCAAATAATAGAGTGGCTAGATGGATGTACCGGCGGAAAGACATGTTTAAAATATTTGCGCGGTTTATATAATATGGAGATATGTGGCTTAGGAGGAATGTTGAAACAAAACCTTGTACCACACTGTGATGATTTTTACACAATTAGAATGGGAAGACTTCACCGAATGTTTTAATGTAAGTTTGAGGCAATAACATTAGAAAAACTACACAAATAAGAATTAAATAGCCAGAGCACACAGAAACACGTCTATAGCGAGATATTGCTCGCTACCCTCTCTAAGTACTAGTAGATCAAAGTTTTGTTCAAAGTGATTTCAAGTTTCAGTAGTGGATTTAGAGTTGTAATCCCTCTGATGTAGTCTGGTCCCGTAAGCGGCGGCGCGACGGCCGGCGTAACAAGCTCCGCTCCGGTCCGCATTTCAATCTGCGGCGTGGTGAACCGTCCTTCCGTTAAAGCATAATGCCTCCACTCCGACGGACGGAGGGTGTGAATACTCCGCTCTGGAATTGGAGCGATGTATTTTCCAAATACACAGATATTCGGCTCTTAATTTTCTTCAATATTAGTAACTTATCGGTCATCATATGGCAATAAAAATTGATCTTATCTTATCTTATCTTATCATTTTATCTTTAGCATAACCGTCCCACAGCTAGGCTCCTTTGCCTCAGTAACAATAGCTATAAGGGGTGATCAACAAATAAACTTCTTAAAATTCGAAATATTCTAAAAGTAAATAAAATTCTTCGTTTCCGAATACCGAACTTTCAGTTTTTAGATGCTACAAATATTTTTGCTCCTACCTCTTATATTTAATAAAAAATATTAATAGTACCTAAGGCTTTTCACTTTCAAAAATATTGTGTTATTTCATAGTGTAAATAATTCTATAGAATTCTCTAGTTCAATAGTTTAAAATATGTAACAAGTACATTGGCTATTTTATAACCATTTATTAACACAAAGAAAGAACTCTTATATTTTTTATGAGCTTAAACGAGTGCACTTTATATCTAGTTTAAGCTCTTGAATCTCGATATTGGATGTGGCAAGCGTTCCATTGTAGAACTCTTATTAGCTCGTCCACTGGTGGGTGATTAGCGCAGTCATTTCCTCCGCACTCGACGTATGCAGATAGATGAACAGTGAAGCTTACTTTTTGTACAGCTACATGCGCTAACACTTTGCAGAAGCAGAAAATAATTGATCGAATGTTTATAACGGGGATTGACGCGTTGGCGTTAATGGAACGCGGAATGTTTCATCAACATCATTATCATCATCACCTTAGCCAATTGCGAATGTTTAAATTGTATAAAATAGTTGATGCTGTTTAATATCGACAGTAAAAATATTTTTTCATCGGGGTTATTATCGTAGCAGTGAAAGTATTGTTAATTTTCCACTTGTACACACTTTTACTCTCGATAGAAATAAAAATAATTTATTGTATAACTGTGTACAATATACATAATCAAAATATAATTATGTGTTGTCTGGCTGCGTGTCCTGTTGAAAAGAGCACTATACACAATTATTTGTTTCTAAATGCAGCATGTATAGTATTCCTGGTACAAATAAATATACTTAAAGTATTTTTAACAGTTTGACCGCCGCCGCCGCCGCCGGGCACAGACACAATAAAAATTCAATTGTTTGGCGGGCAAATGACTTTTTGCACAATGTATTCTAATGAAGTTGAGATCTATTTATACGTTTGATATTTATTTAAAATACTAATTTACTGCAATCGTACTGTTATCATGCTCATTTAGCCATATTTCAACGACATAAAAACCGCCAAGTGGTGATTTCATTTAACAATTTATTATCGTTTTATTATATTTATTTTTTGAAGAGGGTTTCATAAGGATATCAAAATGTTAATAAGATATGAAAATCAATTGGTGTAATACTGTATTTGTAACCCTTCTGTATCGATGAACGCCCGGAAGCATTGCAAGTTTGTCCGCGCACCGGATAACTACACAGCACAGGGTCCAAACCCGAGACCGAATGCGGAAATTGAATCGCTAGCCGGCGCCGATATGGTCGCGCACCACCACGGAATCCAGTTAGTCGCAGAGGCTACAGCTATTATAGGCTTAACATAGTTATTAGTGCTATTTACTAATAAATGGTGTAGATACATCTCTTATTTTTAAGATGGATCGAAATAAAAATAATTTTGATGACGTAAACAACGCTCTGAGCAATGTGCTTAAATGGTTTAACACAAACAATCTTCAAACTAAGCGAAGAAAACTAAATGTATAAATTTTACTCTTCCAAATGTTATGTGTGTTCCAAATGTTAGGGCAGTTTCCGATATTTAGCTACAAAATGGTTGGAATAATTTACCACCACCCTTAAGAAATTCCCGTAACGTTCGTATATTTAGAGATAAATACAAACAGCATCTACTAGAATTGCAGAAAAATAGATTTAAATAGAATAATAATTTTGTATAATTTTCTTTTTGTGGTTTTGGGTTAATATTTAAGTACTTTTAATGTATTCTTATCAAATTGTGTTTAATACGTCCGTCCACTAGTTTATGCGTTATTCACTTAGTTTAATCTTAAAATTCAATTAGTTAATTTAGTTGTTACTGCGTGTTTGGTTGCGTACTGCTGTGCTCTCACGCTAAGGTGTTCGCGGAAGACCAGCGTCAGGTTACATGCTGAGTGGACACCTTTCAGTGCCATACTTAAAGTTGTATTGTGTTGTGCCATAATTAAAACTTAAATAAGAATGAACTACATCCAAAAGCGTAACACTTAATTATTATACTATTAACAAATATTTTAAGTTTGTTATTGTGAAATTTTCTATTGAAGTTAAAGGTATTTTTACGATTTCCTGAAAAAAAAACAGTTTGGTTGGATCAACTTCATGATCATCTTCCATTTCCTTTAATAATAATAACGGATAAACAATCCATAATTAATATTCAATTACAATCCAAATAATCATAAAATTAGAAAACAAAATACAAATTAAAAACAACATAAATATTAAAAACAAAAATTAAATGAGGACTTAATTAAAAACGGATTCAAAAATTTATAAAATTAAAACTTTAGATTCATAAATGAAAATAAAATTAAATATATAATAATTTTATGTATGATCAAAATTAAATGTTTGATAATGTTATGTGTAAAATAAAATTGAATGTATGATCATTTAATGTACGTTTTTTTTTATAATAGAATTGGAATTCTTGAATTTGACATTGACTTAGTATTTTGTATACGTTTAAATTAAGTTGTACTTATTTTAATAATAAAGGAATGTTTCCTTTGAGTAAAGTTTATAACCTTAACATTAAGGGTACGTTCCATTCCGATAACGTTCTATTTATAGCTTCGGCTCCGTATATTTTTATGAAAAAAAAAAAATAAACAATACCGATTTGTTTCTGTAAGAACACAAAGATAACAAGCAGCATTACAACACAAATAATAGCAACTCAGCGTTTAAACCATTTTTATGATTTTTCCACTCCAATGGACAGCTACCGTAGCACATAATTTATTTAATGACATAATTCATTCTGTTTCAGTGAATTCTTCCTTGATTAATAATTTCCAGCTTTCAGAGCTTAATAACATCGTCTGGGATAACGGTTTTATATCCACTTTCCGCCGACGATGCATTCATTAGTTACCATTTAGATTGTTGTCTTTGAGGTGCTGGAACCGATATTTAATTTTGTATGCGAATAAGTGACATCAAATTTTATATTCTCAAAAACGGTGTTATTTTTATATCGGCCGTTACTTTAAACTGGAAAGGAAAAGGGTTCCTCGAGCCATATAATCGAGACATCGTTAGAAGGTTAAAGATGGGATGGCATCATATAAGCGTGTACGGGGACACGCTTGCGTGATGCCATCCCGTCTAGCGAGGAGTTAGAGGAGTAACTAGCCTCAGTAGTTCTGGGCTCCGGGTGAAGTGCGCTTTCGCCTTATCGTCACTTCACATCAGGTAAGATGTGAAGTGCTTATCCAAGTCAGACCTTAGACTTCAATATATTATCCTAAGTTATGAGAAGAAATGATATTTTAAGTCGTTGTAAATAAAATATATATAAAATATAATAAATTGATAAAAATTTACTATTTGAAAAAAGACAAAGTGCTGAAAAATTTCCACGAGTGGGATTCGAACCCGCACCCCATGACATGCCGAGTCAGGTGTACTACAAACTATGCTATCGTGGGTCAATCCAACTCGCCGAAATTAATCAACACTATCTACTCTTACTCTGTAAGCCAAAGGAGCCCTATTCAATGTCGACAACTACGTCGTCAAAACATCCGATCTTAACAATATTTGCGTAAAATTATATGTAAATAATATAATTATAGCTTGCCTAATTTTTAACTGAAGACCACAGGGGAAAAGCAAGGAATGTCAATTGCAAGTAAATTTTCATAAATTAAAAATAAATGTAATCAAAGTCTATATCTTTTTATCTTTATTGTTAAAATCAAAACTTTCATTCCTATTTTATCAGGATTATTATATGTTTCAACACAAGACTATTACAAAAATTAAAAATAACAAAAAAATTTTAGAAAAAGTTAATAAACTAAAACAAAAAATCTCAAATGAAATGTGGGGGAATATTAAAATAAACTTGAGCTCCTGCTGTACAAAATTTCTTCAGAACTTGTAAATCAATGTACTTTTCTTTTGATATTGGTATCAGTCCTAAAATATATAAAAAAATATAGTTTTTATCTTATTAAAATACATAATTTTTATAAATGAATACCTAAATTCTGCTTTAGCAAGTCAAAAAGTAAAAAATACCTTCAAATGCAGCAGTTGGCAAATAGAATTCCTCGCCATGACATGTTGTTAACTTTAACGATAAAACCCTACAAACAACCACCGAAATAAAACGTTAAACCAATGACGGCGGAGGCCGAGCTGTCAAAGTCACATTCCCGGTATTTGCATTTTTTCGCGCGGACGTTCAGGATTCTTGCCAAATAACTGGCCATAGACTATAATAACGACGATTGTTGCTTCTTAAATTTTTACAAGATTTAAGTACACACGAATGCCACTAGATGTCATCATTAGTTAACTTTGTACTTTTACTGACATTCCTTATTTTTCCCCTGTAGTCTTCCTGATCTTTCAATATTTGTAAAAATATTAAGATCGGATGTTGAGGTAGTAGGCACCTGATCCGGCATGTCATGGAGTGCGGGTTCGAATCCCGCTCGTGGAATTTTTTCAGCACTGTGTCTTTATTCAATTTGTACCTATCTGGATACCAAATTTAAACTTTCTAGGTCATCTGGAACTGGGTTAGAGTTTTGACCTATCTATAGATCAGGCAATCAAGCAGTCAGTCAGTGATAAAAATGACGATTTTTGGACGTTCATATTTAAATAACCGTTTGAGGTGTGTTTATGAAATTTGAAGCACATATGTATCTCGGAAGTCTCAATATATGAACCACATTTGATATGTTTATGTGAAATAGTTTTTGAGTTATGAGGGGTGACAGACGGTGCTGCTCGCCAGTTCTGTTAGCTTAACTTGGCTTGACATGCTCTAGACATGTGTCTAGACCCGTAGGTAATAAAACAAAAAAAAAGTTCCAATCGAAAGTGGAACAGCCCTTTCTAGATTCTCCGAGGAGTTCAGATCGAGAGCGGAACAGCCCAAGGGCGCCCTAATGCTAGGACCTCGACTCGGGTTGACCGGGTCGCGAGGGTAGGGAAGGTATGTATAAGGTGTGGCCGCTCTGCTTACATTGGACGATATGAACCGCCGGACACCGTCGTAATGGGGTCCTAAAGTGACACATTGATCGGCTGACCCGATCTGTTTCTGTTGGCAGTCGCGCATTGATTGGCGCGGAGCTTCATTGGGGTGGCTTGATGAGGTTTTTGGAACTACTTCAATTGATTATGTGGAGCGTAATTGCTTTTGTATACTCCATGAGGACATTTGAGAAATGTTCATTAATTCATTCTGAATGCAGTGCAGTAATTGAGCAATGTGTATAACAATATATAATAATAATAATAATAATATAGATATCACCATACCTCACGATAAGAACCTTGTGAAAGCCGAGAAGGACAAGCTCAGTAAGTACCTTGACTTGGCTCACGAGGTTACCGCCATGTGGGATGTGGATTCAACCATTATTGTACCGATAGTCGTTTCGGCAAACGGTCTGATAGCGAAGAGCCTCGATCAACACCTAGAGAGGCTCTCGCTGAAAGGTTGGGTTAAGGGTCAGATGCAAAAGGCAGTACTCCTAGACACGGCACGTATTGTCAGAAGGTTCCTCACTCTGCAGCCCTGACCACCGGTAGCTTGGGCCCTGCCCCGCTGCTGGTGGTACTCTAGGATTAGGTTTTTATAATGTTTTATTGTTTTTATATTAAAATATTGTAAAAATCTAGTTTTAAGAAAGAAAATAAATAACGGAGAATAATAATAATAATAAAAAGTATTTATTTGTTCAAAATTACAAGTTTCACAATTAACTTAAAAATAATAACATAAAGACATCGACCAACTATCAATCAGTCAAGAAATACTTATGTTGCGAAAATGGCTGTTGGTTTACACTTTTATACGGTAGAGGATTTAAAAAATGTTAGTATTAGTTTGCTTGTTACTATTTATTTATCATCGATGTTCATTATCATAGTTAGTTACCACAGTTTTATAAGTTACTAGCTTTTCCTCGCGGCTTTGCTCACATGGGCTACACGACTTGTGATTGTTTGTAATAAATGCCAAACTATTTCAATGTAAATTCTTAATTTCTGACCAGGCCAAATACCAAAGGATTTAACTTTTAATATGACAAATTTCCATACAAACTTTCCACCCTTATTTCACCTTAACTTATTATTTTATAAGCAGATGATAATGATGGAGATGATTATTAGCACGTGGGGATATAATGCCAGAAACTGTTAGTGTTGATGAATGCTACGAGTATCACAGTTTTTTCTAAAAACGCCAAAACACGTCGTTCTTTATTTTTATTGAAATATCTATAGATCGATTAAATCATTCATTTAATTCCAAAGACAAGTCATTCTATAATTCTTTTTAAAAAGCTAAATACCAATTCCCATATATTTTGCTTCAAAACTGACGGATTTTCATACAAACTTTCACCTCTATTTGACCACCTCAGGGTATGATTTCCGTAAAATCCTTTCTTAATGGCTGGTTACGGCACTCAGTTAACCTACAGTCCAAATTTCATATGTTCGGCGATGATGAATCAGTCAGTCAGGACAAGTCATTAAACCTACATACCTGGACGAAGCAAATAGGGACCTGAATTTGGAAAAAAAAAACTGGTTGTCTGTAAAGTCGGTTTACTGACGATAGTTGAACGTGACAACGTCTTAAGAAGGTGTCGGGAGGTGTTGGGGGTGTCGGGGGGTGTTGGGGGTACGTACCGCGGTGGCGATGCCAGCCACGGGCTTGCACAGCAGCCTGCAGCAGCCCGTCGAACAGGTAGGCGGGAGGAGTTGGGGGTGTCGGGAGGTGTTGGGGGTGTCGGGGGGTGTTGGGGGTACGTACCGCGGTGGCGATGCCAGCCACGGGCTTGCACAGCAGCCTGCAGCAGCCCGTCGAACAGGTAGGCGGGAGGAGTTGGGGGTGTCGGGAGGTGTTGGGAGTGTCGGGGGGTGTTGGGAGTACGTACCGCGGTGGCGATGCCGGCCACGGGCTTGCACAGCAGCCTGCAGCAGCCCGTCGAACAGGTAGGCGGGAGGAGTGGGGGGTGTCGGGAGGTGTTGGGGGTGTCGGGGGGAGTTGGGGGTACGTACCGCGGTGGCGATGCCGGCCACGGGCTTGCACAGCAGCAGCAGCCCGTCGAACAGGTAGGCGGGAGGAGTTAGTGGTGTCGGGAGGTGTTGGGGGTGTCGGGGGGTGTTGGGGGTAAGTACCGCGGTGGCGATGCCGGACACGGGCTTGCACAGCATCACGGCTAAATTTCTACTCAGCCGATTGTGCTTCTTTGTCGCTCGTTCCGCGCTCTCGCTTGCACTTCAAACCTTACATGGAACGCCTCAGAGCGAGGTAACGCCGAACTTTTTCGTGCGTGCAGCCGGCTCTATCGAATTATAAGACGTTGTCACGTCAAAAATATTTTAAAATACTTTGTAAATAACCTAATAATCAATAGAAGGGGATCTCAAAATGAAGGATGGCTGCTTAATGATGTGGAAATTTCTAAGCTGAGAAACATTCATAAATCCCCCCCCCCCCCCCACCCCTTCTACTAGATTAGTCATGTTATCTGAATACTTCACGCACAGCCAACACACAATAGCAAGGCGATATATAATGACTACGAATGTAATCATATTGATTTCGTTCTACTCCGTTAAACTTGATGTGTATGTGAACTCCTCTGAAATGAAGTGCAAAAACATCAATTAATCTCTCCTTGTTGCCAGCGTTTGGCA
This sequence comes from Eudonia mercurella, assembly GCA_963082485.1. Classification (NCBI taxonomy): domain Eukaryota; kingdom Metazoa; phylum Arthropoda; class Insecta; order Lepidoptera; family Crambidae; genus Eudonia; species Eudonia mercurella. The sequence continues at coordinate 170,208 of OY720030.1, forward strand.
GTCGTTGCCGTCATCAAAACTATGGCAGAACATTTTGTTGAATCGTGACAAATGTTAGCCAAAATTCGCATTTCAAAGAGTTAAGACATTTCTCCAATAAATGGCTACAGAAAAACGCACCATAGTCTACTTTCGTCATGGGTTCGGATCGGACCCATATCTCGAAAACGTGTCAGTACCATATCGGATACATTATTTTCTTCACAGTAAGTTAGGTCAATATTTAGAAGTAACGGTGACTATTTATTGCAACTCCTATCATAAATTAAGTTAGAGCCAGAGGTAGGCGCCGTTGAACTGTGGAGTATCGAACAAAACCAGCCGCGGGCATGAAGAGAACGCACTGAATAATGGGACACAAGGGACTACGGAGGCAATATCGGTCACTCTTCATAGAAGCTTGCGGCTTCAATAAACCTTGTGGCAGTAGCAACACGTCGAGGGGCCGACGCGTTGCCGCCAGATGAGCAAAAACCGCAGACCAATGGAGCACCCGACACTGAGTAATGTGCAGGGGGGGAGACACATCGGACACTTTTAATTGGAGCTCGCGGCTTGCAGCAATTAAAAACTTCTGACCAAAGCCGCTTTGTTGTTTACAGGAATTACTCTGGCAAACTCACCACTATATTCCAAAAAGAATAGCGATAACCAAACTATGTGTCTGTGTACATTGCATAAAAATTTTTTGTTCTATTTCAAAATAAACGCGATGGTGAGTCCGTCATCAATCAGGTGCGTAAACTTATTATAAGCTTGGTTATCAATATACCTTTACATAATTTTTTTTCCAATCCGGTTTAATTTTAAAGACCAAATACTTTCAGCATATTATGATAACATACAAAGCACTAAGTGTTCGTCGAACAATCTGAAATCCCCGTGCTTTAAAAAATTGCCCGGGCAATATGTAAACACCTCAATAGCGCCATGAATTTCGCGATCAGGCTATCTGTCCGCTACAGTCGCTCTGCCTGCTGTTTTTAGGTACAGAGCGTGACTTTTCAGGCATTGTAGCCGTCTATTTATTTGCTGATTATTTATGAGCTGGATTATACCCCAGCACGGGAATGCGCCGAGGTATCGGATTAAAAGAAAATTATTGTTTTGCAGCTGTGGTTTTATTGCTAGGATTAAATGTAAAACCCACATTTATTCTTCTTATATTTGTGTTAAAAATATTCAGTCACCGATGATCATAAAAATAAAGAGATTATGCAATTTCTTATATTTTTAAAGTTTATAAATCAGAAACATCGGCAACAGCGACGACCGACAGACCGTCCATTTAAAAGATTCTTTTGCCGGAAATGGAAGTTAAGATAACATTTACGACCACCTATCACTAAAAGTAATGGAGGGAGCTCCCCTTGATACCAACCCGACTATTGGGATCCTTGGCGTCGATATTTCGAGTGATGTTCAGTTTCGGGGTCATTTGGAAGGTAAAGCTAAATTAGCTTCGATAAAGCTGGGTGTGCTTAATAGAGCGAGTCAGTATTTCACGCCGGCCCACCGCTTACAACTGTACAAAGCACAGATCAAGCCGCATATGGAATACTGCTCTTTGGGCTGGAGCACCCCAGTACCAACTCCTTCCATTTAACCCCATTCAACGCAGAGCTGCTCGAATTGTCGACAACATAGTTATTTCAGGTCGGCTCGATCCACTGGCTCTTTGGAGAGACGTTGCGTCTCTCTGTATATTGTACCGCATATATAATGGGGAGTGTTCTGAAGAATTGTTCGGCTTGATCCCTGTCGCTGCTTTCCTTCACCACACTACACGCAATCGACTGTCATTCCATCCACATCACCTTGATGGATGGCGGTCTACTACTGTGCGTTTTTCACGAAATTTCTTGCCTCGATCTACAGTGTCGTGGAACCAGCTATCGGCGGCGGTATTTCCTATTCCTTCCTTAAAGGCCGGCAACGCGTCTGCGATTTCTCTGGATTTGGGCGGCGGTGATTACTCTCCATCAGGTGACCCGCCTCTTTGTCTTTGAAAATGAAAATGAAAACCTCCTTCTTATATAAAAAAGGTCTTAAATAGCGTCAACCCTTCACTGCCATAAAGAACGGAATCCGTTTTAACATAGACAATTTAAAATTGCCATCAGCCACATATTTTGAAACCATTACTTGATGATTTCTAGAGACTATGTTTCCTTTTTTGATCTCAAATGTTGAATGTTCACACGCCTCATTTGGAAATCTTTGCTCTCTTTGATGGTTACGGAATGCCATTTGTGTGCGGCGTCATGAATAGTGTCACCATTTATCACATCGGCAGGCACCCCTTGTTGTTCCATCAAGAACACGTTATGTAAATGCTGCTCATTGGGCGCGTCGCGGGCTCCGGGAAGCCGCCCTCCAGTTGCGTAATGCGTTAGGTAATCCTACTTGAGCTTAGTTTTGGGCGGTAATGACCGCCCGCACTTCTGTTTGGAATGAAAATAAAAAACCACTAGAGGCTAAGAGGTTGGACTACAATATATTTCATGATATTTCCTATAAATATCAAATGTATTTATTGAGAGTAAATTTTATGCGAATAAAATCAATCATAGTGCATCGTCAATGATTATGATGTAAATAAGTTACCATACTCGTATACTATTATTTGAACAATATGTAAATAGTCCCGCAGACTTTCGTTTGTAACTACAGCTAGGGTTGGTTGGAAGAGATCTCTTTTAGAGATAAGCTCACCCTTGTATATGTTTTTTCATAATGTAATTTAGACTGTAATTTTAATGTACAATAAAGGATTAATTAAATTAAGTAGCCACAGATCGTTCATTGGCAAGCACTTGGAGAGGCCTATGTAGTAACTATTATTTAGTCCACTGCTGGACATAGACATGAATTAAATAATTAATGATGATGATGATGATGATAGGCTGATAGTGATGATGCATTTGTTTTTTGAAAGTGTTATGTATATCTGTAATTTTAATAAAACATTAACGTTGCTTAACTACATATGTGCCATCGGTCTTTCGTTTATATGCTTTTGAAATAAATGAATTACGTTTCTATCTGTGTTTGGACACAACCGTCCAATGGCTTAGCGGCAACGGCTTGTTTACTTCATCCTCTTTCAATTTAGATGAGATTGGGAAAGCGTTAAACCAGTTAGGTTTAGCTTGCTGCCACCGAATTGCGTTACCTCGCAATTGCGCTTTCATTAGCCCGCCACCCCCGATGAAAGGAAGCGCCCGATGCACCGAGTACGAGACTATTAAATTAAAGGGCTTTGTAACAATAATCTATAGTAAATTGGACGTGACGTTAAACATGTTTGCTTTAATATGGTTGAAATTGCAAAGTAACGTGTTATGGACGGCATTTGTGATGGAGCGAATTACTCTCGTGCTTCGTTCTCGATATTAGCATAATAACACATGTAGTTTCACACGTAAGGCTCGCCATTTCGCACTATATTTAGAGATAATAAAAAATAAATAAAATTAAAAAATAATAATCTTAATGAAGGTAGTTATGAAATCCTGCGCACTCCTCTTCGCTCTTGTAAGATGGCGTCGGTGTCATTCACAGTTTAGTGCTTCGCGGTTTCGCACATTCCGTTGCTGTTTTATTCGTTTCTATTGTATAATATCGTTAAAAACTAGTTAATACTATAATAAAATGCCTAAACGTAAACGAGATAAGTGTAACGAAAATGAATATGATTATCTCGCAAGAAAATTAAGAAAGTTAGAAAGAAAAATAAAACGTGGACGACGACGTCGTACGTCGTCTTCGGATAGTGATACGCCTTCGCTTCATAACCAAAGGGGTGAGTTTTAACTATAGTAGTTTTAAAAAAGTTACATTATTATGTGTCATTTTCCCTCATGTCTACATCACTACAACATAGTACGGCTACTATTAGGAAAAAGCGGACTGTCCATAAGGGGCTTTCCAATTCCTAAATAAATACAAACTGTTCGGATCTTCCAATAAGGTATTTCCATAGTTTTGTATATAGTTATCCATCGAGTTAAACATAGCGGCTATCGTGTTTCTCAAAAGGAGTCTCACTCACTGCCCGTCAGCATCCCAATAAGCATTTGCTTATTTGCTCACAGGAAGCGATGCCATCACCGCCGTTGATGATGACGTCACGGCTCCGAGGGCCGGGTGCTCATTCTGGAATGATTTCACGGAACCAGATGAGCAGAGTGACATGGAGGAACACCATACAAACCTAGAGTTTTCTTCTGTGGCCGCCCAGATGACGCCACTTTCCCCTAACATACCGGCTGAGTTTAATCCTGTTACCACTACCGTGCAACCTCCATCCGCTACCGTCGTCGCTGTGCCGCTTCTGCCCGCTGCTGCCGTCCCGTCAGTTGCGCCGGCTCCTACAGAGGTCGTAGAACAAATTATTTTTCCCACACTGGATCCGGACTTGTTGGAAATACTCGGTGAGGATCCCACCTCCATTAAAGAATACGGCGATGATATACATAATGATCTTGCGATCAGGTTGAACCATATTGCCACTACGGGACTTAATAAAGAAAGCCGCAAGGAATTAAAAGAAAAATACCTTGTTCCTGGAAATTGCAAACTAATAAAGGCACCTGGCCTTAATGCTGAAATTCGAGCTTCCTTAATAGAAAGTCAATCTAAGCGTGACAAGGGAATTGAACATAAGCAAACACTTACGTCGTGTGCCCTATCGTCACTTAGCAGAGCAATAACGCTACTTCTGACGGCAAATGATAAAAATCAAGAACTGCTTAAAATATTGATGGACACGGCAAGAATTTTAGCAGACGTTCAACACAGTGACTCAATGTCACGGCGATATTTTGTTTTGTCGACTGTCAAAAAAGAGCTCAAGGAACAGTTAGAAAAAACCAAGATCGATGAGATGCTCTTCGGCAATAGCTTAGCAGAAACATTGAAGTCAGCAAGAACCATTAACAAATCCGGAGCTGATCTTCGATCATCTTCCAATTTCAAGGCCAGCGCACAAAAATCTGTCGCAATTAGGCCTTTAAATGCACGAGCCCCCCCCGTGAACCGACGGCCGTTTCAAACGGGGAGGGCGCAGAGTGTTCGGCCGTCGTTCCCAGCTCCAGCTCCGAGACAGACGACGACGCTGACGCAGCAGAGAGGCTACAAGACATCGTCACGTCAGCAGCAGCCACGTCAGAAACGCTAGACACGGTAAAGCCTGCGGGCCGCCTTTCTTATTTTTACCGACAATGGCCTATGATCACCGATAACCCGGTAATACTATCATGGATAACAGGTTATAAAATTATATTTTCTAGTCCATTGTTTCAAACATTTGTTCCTGAGAACCGAAATATTCTCAGCATGAATATAACGCTTTTAAAGAATCTATAGAAAATCTTTTATCTATTGGAGCTATTTCATTGTGCCAACCATGTAAAGGCCAATATATTTCTAGCATTTTTCACATACCTAAACCAAACGGTAAACAGCGTTTAATATTAAATTTAAAACAACTGAATAAATTCGTAAGCACACAACACTTCAAGCTTGAAGATTTAAGAACAGCTTTAAAGTTAATGTCAAAAAATTGTTTTATGTGTACCATTGTCTTAAAAGATGCTTATTTTTTAATTAAAATGCATCCAAGTTCTAGAAAATATTTACGTTTTAAATGGGATGGTAATTTATACGAATTTAACGTTTTACCGTTTGGTCTTAACACAGCACCATATGTTTTCACAAAAATTCTCAAACCTGTTGCAAAACTGTTAAGATCCAAGGGATATTTATCTACTTTCTATTTAGATGATTTGTTTTTGCTGGGACAATCGTACAACGATTGTTTACAAAATATGTATGATACAAAATCATTATTAGAGTCTTTGGGATTTCTCATTAATTTAGAAAAAAGTGTAATTGTACCCAAAACCTCTTGCAAATTCTTAGGATGTATATTAGATTCGAAGAGATTAGAAGTTAAATTACCAGAAGAAAAGAAAGAAAGAATTAAGAAAGAAGTTATAAGATTTAAGAAATTAAACAGGTGTAAAGTCAGAGAATTTGCGCGGTTTTTGGGTTTAATTACATCTACTTGTCAAGCCGTTGAGTACGGCTGGCTTTATACAAAAGACTTTGAACGCTGTAAGTACTTAAATCTTAAAAATGACGAAAATTATGATAAAATTATGATCATACCGAAAAGTTTAACCCCAGCTTTTGAATGGTGGTTAAAGGTAATTGATAATTCTGTTCGGAAAATCGAAAGTGATAATTATTCCTTGGAAATATTTACTGATGCCTCAACAACGGGGTGGGGGGCTGCCTGTGGTGACGATACTGCCAACGGTCCGTGGAACGAATATGAACGTTCCAAGCATATAAATTATTTAGAAATACTGGCAGCATTCTTAGGACTTAAAGTTTTTGCAAAAAACCTTACTAACAGCCAGATACTGCTGCGTATAGATAATACGACAGCCATATCGTACATTAACAGAATGGGTGGGGTGCGATTTCCCCATTTAACTCAAATTACACAAGATTTGTGGCAATGGTGTGAGTTGCGAAAAATTTGGATTCACGCAGATTATATTCGTTCTTCTGATAATGTTATCGCAGATGCCGAATCGAGAAAATCACACCCCGATATAGAATGGGAACTCTCTCAAAATGCTTTTAAAAAAATCATTGACTATTTTGGTTTGCCCTACATAGATTTTATTTGCTAGTAGGACTAATCATAAATGTAAAAGATACGTCTCATGGTTCAGAGATCCAGACGCTTATGCTATTAATGCGTTTACTATATCGTGGGGTGATATTTTCTTTTACGCTTTCCCACCAGTGTCAATAATTTTAAAATGTTTACGTAAAATCATAAATGATAAAGGGACCGGCATTATGGTTGTACCACGTTGGCCCACACAACCATGGTTCCCTCTTTTTAAAAGCCTTCTTGATTCCAAGCCACTGATTTTGAAATCCCAAAGTGATTTAATAATTTCACATTGTAGCGAACGCGCTGTACACCGTCAGATTACGCTGGTTGTCGGAAGATTGTCCGCACGGCGTTACTCCGCAGAGGTGTCCCCCAATCATCTATCCCAATAATGCTGGCGTCTCTCGCGGATAACACAGTCAAACAATATGACACATGTCTTAGGAAGTGGTTTGCTTATTGCCAAGAAAACGATATCGATGTTTATGATTCCACGATATCAAATATTCTTGCCTTTCTAACGCACATATATGACACTGGGAGTAGATACGGCACAATAAATAGTTGTAGATCCGCTCTTTCGTTATTACTTGGTAAAGATATTATTGACAATGATTTAATTAAAAGATATCTAAAGGGAGTCTTTCGATTACGTCCAGCCGTACCCAAGTACAACCTAACTTGGAACATTGATGAGGTTTTAAATTTTTTATCTAACTGGTACCCTAATGAAAACCTTAACCTAGAAAAAATCAGCAAAAAGTTAATTACTCTATTGGCGTTAGTCACCGCTCACAGAATGCAAACCTTTTCAATTATAAATATAAATAATATTATTTTTTCAGAATCTGATATAACGATAAAAATCCCAGATTTAATAAAAACATCACGCCTGGGTTCACTTCAACCGATACTTTCGCTACATTTTTATTTACAAAGGCCCCAGATATGTCCCGCGAGTACTCTGCGGACATATTTGGATAAGACTAAGCACTTACGTAAAGACGTACATTTGTTATTTGTCTCATTTAGAAAACCTCATCGCAAAGTAACTTCTCAAACTTTGAGCAGGTGGGTAAAAAGTGCGTTGGAAAGCAGCGGTATAGATAGTTCTGTATTCACAGCACACAGTACTAGGCATGCGGCCACTTCCAAAGCGTTTAAATCAGGCGTTAATTTAGACAGCATTAGAAAGACTGCAGGGTGGAGTGCAACCTCTGCAGTCTTTGCTAAATATTATAATAGATTTATCTCCAATGATACTGTACATAATGATTTCGCCAGAAATATATTAAATACTTAATAATTACTATATACTACTTCATTTATTTTTAAATAATAAATATTGATTGTATATCGAGTAAAATTTAAGAAGAACCGGTTCATTGTATTTCTTTATAGAATAAATATATTTATGTTTTGCATTATCTATATAAACTATTATTTATTATAAAACTGCTAAAAGTAGTTATTATACCTACCTATTTCACGACGATTTCTATTATCTAAATATCTACATGTGTTATTATGCTAATATCGAGAACGAAGCACGAGAGTAATTAATGATCAAACGAACTTACCTGTACGTGAAGTTCGATCATAATTACTCGAAGTGCTTCGTTCGAAGATATTAGCATCCCTCCCTTCCCTGCCCATGTCGTGAAATATATATAAACAGCTCATAAATTCTCCAAACGTAATGACACCGACGCCATCTTACAAGAGCGAAGAGGAGTGCGCAGGATTTCATAACTACCTTCATTAAGATTATTATTTTTTAATTTTATTTATTTTTTATTATCTCTAAATATAGTGCGAAATGGCGAGCCTTACGTGTGAAACTACATGTGTTATTATGCTAATATCTTCGAACGAAGCACTTCGAGTAATTATGATCGAACTTCACGTACAGGTAAGTTCGTTTGATCATTAAGTATAGTTGTCAGGTGGTTTAGTAAAGTCAATCTTCGGCCTGTAGTATGTTTTAAGAAGAATTTACTTTTCACAAAAATTTAACTTCATTATAAAACTTTGTCAGTGTCTTTTATTTGCATTAAAACATTTGTTATTGTTGGTTTGTTTGTAAAAAAATGTTTTAATGCTACTATTAGCTATTGATGAACTTATGAAAGTCCAATCTAATATTACAGTATTTGGCAATTGGTTTTGTATATCTATATATAACTGTAATATTAGATTGGACTTTCATAAGTCACTAAAGCTCTAAGCGTGTTACAATAGCAGAAAAAGTCAACAAACATTTATCAGGTGATCAAAATTTAAGGTGACGTTTGATAGGTCAGAAGAATAACCCAAAACTCCTTAGAAACTATTTATTGAAAAAAATGTTAAATAAGGAGTAGCTTAAAAAACCATACCTTATACTTCCTTGAACAGCGAAAGACAGGGGCAAAAGAGCAACCAGTTGACGATGGTTGCAGCGCAGCAAAAGAAGGAGGCGCGAATAAACTTGAACAGGAGAACCCTCGAAGTACGGATGTACATTGTTATCACCGTGGAAGTGGGTCCTTCCGTCTCACAGTAAGCGGACAAAGGGAGTGATGTGTGTCGCAATGATGCTTTATAAGTGATTCGCGAGGGCGGGACGCGCCGCCCGCCCTGCAGCCTGTGACCAAGCGAAACGTAGTCATAAATGAAGCATAAAACAGTTACAAGTTAGTGTGTTAACTATACTTTTAAGTCCGTGTTTTTGCAATATGCACAAAGTTCTATTCCGACGTAGTAAATGCTGTCGCGTCGCAAGAGTAGAGGTGGCTGTATACCAATAGCGAGTTCAAGTTACGTCTAATGAATCAAGTCAGTTTAATTCGAGATATAATATGTCTCTAACCAAATAGGTACAAAGACAAACCAGTGTCACGGACTAAATCATTCAAACGGTAATATTCCTGTGGCCATTATAAAGAGAACAGTAAATTATGGCCATAAAAGTTTTATTGAAGGACAATAACTCACCTGTTTGTGATGCTGGGCGATCGCTTCAGTTTAGTTTACGTCCCTGGAACAAACAAATAAAACGTTTTATGAGACATAACGCGCACATACAGACGCGCCTACTTCACATTTTAATTGGGCTCTGGAAATAGAAATAAAATCCGATAAGTATCAATATTGTATTGTTATATTGTGAACAAGCGGAACGTGTTTCCAGGAATAGCTGGAATCTATACACGCATTGTAGATTAATGCGTATATACTTCAACATGTCCACTTGCTACATGTGAGAACCTGTAATTGGCTTTCTGTTGTTAGTTTCTAAGTAATATGTTTATTAGCTGTTGGTTTTCCAAATAACTAAATAAACTTTATTAATAGATACAAATATTTATATAAATAAATAAACATTAAAAACAAACATACTTAGATATCAAATAATCATTTATTCTCAGTTTTCCAAGAAGCACGAGTATAAGGTCGAAAATATAATATTTTTATCATGCTTGCAAGCCTTTTTAATTCATTCACCTCGCAGTGAATAATAATTTAAATAAATTTAATACCCTTAATATTATAGTTTCATAACTTTAATAGTTTTGTTGGTGTTGTAAATATCTATAACAATGAATAATCATGGCGTGATTTAGTTTATACGAGTAGTCTGCGAGTAAAATCTGTTGTCTGCCCGTTCTCTGTTCCGAACGACAGACAGACAGACAGACGGATAGGACGAAACTATAAGGTATCCTGGTTCACGGAAGCTCGGAAACAGATGTTACAATAGTAAGTATACAATTGTATTCACCCTGCGGCGGGCAAGTGTTGCCTTTATACATTTTAACAACAACATTTTGACTTTCATAAATCCGCTAATTTCAGCCGATCCGTCAAAACATAAATATGGAAATAACATTCGATGAATATATAATTAAAGAAAACATGAAAACCCTTTAAAAGCAGAGTAATATTTCTTTTGTTAATATATTTGTGTTTAGACGGTTTACATCTCTGTATGTATGTCGCCATAACAAGAATGTTGTAGCATTATTGTGTTGCGACAGTTAGAGATGAGGCAGCCAGTTCCTCGGTAGTTCAGGTGAAGTGCGCTTCGATCTTCGGCCATATCCCCACCTACCAGGGGAGATATAGTTTAAGATTCTGTGGCTTAGCCTTACTGATCGTTCATAAGTGCATATACAATACAATTGTACAGCTTGCTACGTCAATTCAACATTTGTACGTGCAAAGCGTCATTAGGACAGTCGGAGTAATTGTTAGAAAAGCAATCGCAAGCAATCCATCAAGAGGTATCAGGCGGCCATTTGCATATAAATTGTGTCCCTGCTGCCCACCGGTACTATGCGGCCGGAGTGCGACTGCCCTCGGCCTGATATTATTATCAAAGTTAGAAGTTATGTTCAATCTCCTTGTGAGCCACAACAAAACATATAAAAAACATATTTATCAGATAACACAGTCTCTAGTAGGGATTCTCTCTCTGCCGATCAAAGTATGTACATATATTCTGTAAAATATACCGAAAATGACACACGGAATGCTATTAAAAAGTTAAAATATACACAATCTGTTGGGCCGGATGGTATACCTACTATGTTCCTTAAGCAGTGCAGTAAATTCTTAAGTGCACCTATTTGTCACATCATAAATCTGATCGTTACAACATCCACCTATCCATCTCAGTGGAAAACTACAAAAGTTATTCTGATCCCAAAATCTAGTAATAAAACCTCGGTCGAGGATTATCGTCCTATAACAATACTCTCGGCCCTCGCTAAAGTATTTGAATCACTTTTGCATAAAACCATATACAGCCAAGTCCAACCTTTCCTTCAAGAAGAACAGCACGGCTTTAGGGCACACAAGTCAGTAAATACTAACTTGCTTACACTAGTCCAATATATTACAACCAGCCTCGATCAAGGAAAGCAAGTCGATGTACTGTATTTTGATTTTAAAAAGGCATTTGACCGAGTTGATAATAATATCCTTCTGGCTAAGCTCGATTCACTGGGATTTACTCCACAATTACTACAGCTATTAAAAAATTATCTCTCTGATCGGCGTCAATATGTTAGGTACGGCTGTTATGTCTCAGAGCCTTATGCTATCCCCTCAGGTGTCAATCAAGGTTCGATATTGAGTCCTTTGCTTTCCCTTCTCTTCGTCAATGACGTTGTGAAGGTCATCAAACATGCGAAATGTCTCTTGTGTGCTGATGACCTCAAAATTTATATGGAGATTACAAATGAAGGTGATTGTAGCCTCATTTAGCGGGATATAGATGCGTTGCATAACTGGAGTAGCCACAATAGGATGGAATTAAATCTCTCGAAGTGCTTTGTAATGTCTTTTTTATGTGGTAACATCCAGTGCCACAAGCTCCTTGAACAACTATCGCGTCTGAATGTGCCTAACAACTACGTTCAACGCCGCCTGTTCGCGCCACCCTTAAGCCGCACTATCACGTACGATCACTCGCCCATCGTTTAAATGCACACCGGCCTCAATGCGCTCCTGTGTCAGCAACCCTACTGTGATGTATTTGTAGATGGCTGGACAGCTATCCAGTCAGAGTGTTTATATTTTTGTGAAACTAAATGTCCTTTATAGCGTTCTTATGTATTGTTAAGTAGACCACCAGCTGGCTATTGGTTTGCGGGGCCCATAGCGCAAACGCCAAGCTGTCAATGTGGAGTACCCCGTCTATTCAGGCGATACACCGAGATAGACTTTTAGAGTCCTTAGCTGGCCCTCTGAGTGGCTAAAAGGACAGCACCCTATGCACAATACAAAGACCAGCTCGCGCCTAAATCGGTCGCTATCCTTGCCAGCCGCGTGTTTGGTGCCTCCAATTGGCACTCACTACCTGCAGGCGTCACCAGAACACCGATTCCGCCTATATTTAGCTTCTCGCTTCCACGCGCTAATACCGCGTGTTCACTTGGTTTAAGGAGCCACCCAAGTTTTTACTAGCACAACAACACTAGACCTGTCCTCGGCAGGACATTACACTTCAAAAAAGCAAAAATGTACAATTCCAAAAATAAAATAAATAAAATGATGATAATTTTATATTCTGTATGTTATTTATGTAATTGGGTTCATCCCGTGTAACTAATAATAAATAAATAAATTGCCTTTTAATTATATCAAGAAGCATTGCATAATTTAGATATATTGTCTGCAGAACAGATTTAGGGTTACTTGGCGAGATATTTACGTCACTGTACTAAGGGCAGACTCACGAGATCACGGGTGCGATTCCTATTGTGGTTTTATTTTGTACCAAGACTCACTTTGTAGCAAAATAAAATATTATTATAATTGTTATCAGAAACTTTAAGCTAGACGACTGACATTCGCTATAACGCGGCATATTGCTATAGGTATTTTCAAAAACGAAGCATGATTTCAATACATTAGGTATTCATTAAGTCATAATTAATAGGTTGAAGTTTGAATTGGAATTAGTTGATACTATATTCGGCACACGTAACTTGTTAAAGCTGGATTGATATCGCCGCCGCCGGCTAATTATGCCAATTACGCCGCACTGTATCAACGTTCATCGAAGCAGGAGCGCGAGCGCACATGCCGCTGCAGACTATCGAGCAGAAGCTCTTGGAGGTGAGACACCAATACACCTAGAACGTTCATAAACTAATAACTAACTAATTTCTAAAATTTTAATCTGGTTACCAGGTCATATTTTTCTATATATACTGCTTGGAATCCGTATTCAAATTGCAAATTCTAATAAACAATATAATGAGTCCTCTTCCCCCCTGCAGTAAGCTGTGCTGCGCCCAACAGGGTCCATAATTTGATGCCATTGTCTAAAGCCTTCCCATTATTGTTTGAACATTATGGAATGCAATGAAGTATTGAGCATTGAACGCCAACAAGGGAACAGTTACAAACCTGGCCACTGTTCTTCCAATTAAGCTACAGAGATTTTGAATTTTCGATCAATAGGTCTTTTGAATTGCGAACGATCATAGATTCGAGTATCTCACGAGGTAATTCTTTTTTAAGTTTAATATCACCAGCATATACTCGTAATATCACCAACTCGCGGCTACGGTCTGTCATAAAACTCTTTATCGCGTGTTCCGGGAACGATGTAACTATTTGACCGCAATCAAAATTAGCATATAGCAATTTCGGGCCAGTCAACAGTCGCAGTGCAACAAATCACGTTTATCTGTTTCACCGTGTTGGCGTGTGAGAAAGACAAACAAACAAACACACCTTTGCATTTATAACATTTAATTAGGATTTTTCACAACAAACTGTGTTTAAATAGTTTTCCTATATAAGAGTGTTAATCAGTGTAACACACGGATTGCTTTACCGACCCTGCGTGCGTTTGGGAGAAAACTGCGCTGCAAGCGCACGTGGAAAGCTTTCCAGATTACCTCTCTGAAAAATTAAACATCCATTAAAAATTCGCGTTTCATTAATTTGCATTGCAAATAATGACGGGAAAAGTGGAGGGCAAACCGCCTGCTGAACGGGCTAATATCATCACCAAGGCCACACAGAAGTGGAGGGCATACCGCCTGCTGAATGGGCTACTATCATCACCAAGGCCACACAAAAGTAGAGGGCAAACCGCCTGCTGGATGGGCTAATATCATCACCAAGGCCACACAGAAGTGGAGGGCAAACCGCCTGCTGGATGGGGTAATATCATCACCAAGGTCACACAAAAGTTGAGGGCAAACCGCCTGCTGAACGGGCTAATATCATCACCAAGGCCCCACAGAAGCGGCCACGAGTCCATCCACATCGCGGCTGATATGACCAGATGAAGAGCACTTGTTTCCACCACTAAGCGTGATAGTCACGATCCTCAGCATTAAGAGAACGACTGATTATATTGGATTGGTTACATTATTAACAATGCCTAGTCTTTAAATCCCGTCAAATTCTTTCTTTGGAATATATTTTTTTGTAAGAAAAATATCACAAGAACGCCGCAGCCGATAATAATAGAGCCATTAGGCAAACAAAAAGAAAGATCAGTAGAGTACTTAAATATAATATCGTTAAATGGCCAATAAATCCGGCGTGTTTGCGCGGCCTTCGCACCGGCAGGTGGGTCCGGGAGGTCGTGTCTGCGTTTGCTCACTCCGCATGGTGATGGAGTGCCGTGGGTCAAGCCATTGGCTGTCGACGGCCTGTCGATGGTGATGCATGATGAGCATTCTGTCAAACTAGGAAGTTATGAAACACTTTATACGTATCTAGGAGCGGCGTTTATTTTTAGTGCTGCAAAAGTGAAATGTTATATGAAATGAAACAACTTTTACGGATCTACTCGCGTTATTTTACACATTACTTTTTAATGTTTTTCCTGACGTTTCGAACCCTTTGCAGAGTCCGTGGTCACAGGGAGACTCAATGTATAGGGGGATTCATTGTGTAGTGTTCGCGTAAACTTTAATAAAGATGAAAGGCAAAATACAAAATAGCGATGTTCACGCGAATTTTAGATAACAATGTGTTACTAACTTTTTTTATTTTCTATTCTCTATTGTTGTCAAAAATATGTAAAAGAAGATTCTATTCTCTATCTCTACAATACAATACAATACAATACAATACAATACAAATAGTATATTGTTTAAACATAGAAATACAATATGTATAGATACAACATTTTTTTTGAAAATATGTAAAACTGGGTCACTACAGGGCTAAAGCTCCCCTTTCCTCTATCCGCCTGACTCTTTCCCTAACTAATTATTACACTTACACCAATATATTTAATCTAGCTTACCCCGCATCCGTCAATATAATAAACCTTATATTTGCCTTGAGTAGTCAGATAGTCGGTCGGTCTCTCGGGCGGTCGGTGCGAGCGCGCCTATACACCGGCGCGTGCTGATGTATTCCTCCCACTATGATCAGCCAGCTGAGGTAATCATACACCGCTCATGCTGATTAGCATTGATAGATCACAATGTAATTGCGAGAGCAGTATGCAGCGGCTTGATTTCCGACGCTAATAGGATTCGTGGTTGGAAAACGTGTACCGATGTGTTTCAGTATAGTGTACGTGCTCGTGAACCGAATATGCAAATGTCTGACTATCACTAGAACTAATATAAATGTAAATTATAATTAGAAATCAACATCTCTAAAATAAATGTTTTTAAGGCTTAAATATTCTTTCTTTTTCGTTTTTAAGGCACTCTGACGTCGTTCAATATTAATGTTTTTTAGCTACCGTGATTTTTCATTGGGAACAGTCTAACAGTGAGATCAAAAGCGCTACTTTCAAATTTTGATTTAATTTTCTTTTTTATTTACACAATATTGTTATAAAATTCGGTACCTATATTGAAGTATATTTATTAATAGCTGTTATAAATTGTGAACCTGTAATAGTGTACCTGTAATTGGAATATGAATGTGAATTTTAATGATAATTTTGAGAATGTTTGTACTTAAATAATAAATTAGTTAATGAATAATGTTCGGTACCTACTAACTAAGTAATCACTAACGTTATGATGACATCTCTGATTGCGGCGGCAAAATTGTACAGTTGTTAAATGACTAGTTAGTTAGAATAACGACTATTTGAAAAAGCTGCTTAGACCTTACTTAAATAAAAATATTTTAAATATACTTAAAAACATGACATCGCTACACACAACTCTATTGGAATGACTATTTGTCTCAAACGTAGCAACCGTGAATAAAATTGGTATTATCTGAAGAAAAGACTATAACACAGACCTTCTTTGGGATTTATTTACGTGACGTAAACCACAGGTATACCCTATACAGTTATCCTTTGTTCTTTTAAGATTTTGGAGCAGAGGTTGTACATTTTTATTTACTAAAGTGAGCCGTTAATACCGTTGTTTTTTATCATATTAAGTTTATGTCAATTATATGATTGTTACGAGAAATTAGGTAAGATAGATAGATAGATGGATAAATAGTTTATTAGCCAATTTAAATTAATAGCCAAAATTATAAATATAATATTTGTTAGTAGCTATATTATATTTGTCTAGATACTAAGTTCTCAACATTAATAATAATTAAATAACGTAATGAAAAAGTAATAATAGATGTAAAATATTGAGCAAACTCGGTGAGCGATAAAAATTATATCGACGCCCGCCGCCGCGCGCCGCACTGAACAGCAGCGTGCATCAACACTGCGTGCGCGCCCACACACAACTGAGTGTGCTTGCGCACAGGATAATCCATTCAAGACTGGCCATTCAAATGTAAACTATGCTACAAAGATGCAATAAAGTGCTTTTTAATTATTGTTTTTATATTATTTTCATTAATTATTTTTTTTTATAAAGAAGATGGGGAATTAAGTATTGCGAAGTTCTTTTACCATTTATTCATTATGACATTTTGTAACATTCTCATGTTTTTAAAGTGTTTCACGGGGGTTTTGCCATCTTCGTTAGAATATTGTTTAAGTAGTATGATACATTTAACTATATTATGTATTGGTATGACACCACAGTACTTGAACTATTACTTAAAGAACTATAAAAATATAGAAAAACTTCTTCGCAATAAAATTCATAATATTCATAATCGTAATTATATGTACTTCTGAAACCGTGTAAGTACTTAATAAATAGCTTGAAACCCTTCGCAATGACACGCACAGAAAGCCATTGATCTGTAGCATTCAGTAGTGAGACGTCTCATTTACAAGGTCAATCATATACAGGGTGCGCCCAGCGACAAGCATCACAGCGGCCGACCTTTTGTTGGTCTATTGACTGACAATGGGCCTATTCACGCACAGATACGAATCTCTTCGCATTTCTGCGTATTGTCAACGAAAACATATTAAGGTATTGCGAAGTAATCTTGTACGTAAAGGTCGGTAAACAGCGGAAGAATTATGTGTACGTACATCATAAAAGTAGATGTGTTTTGTGTTCACTATATTCATTACGAAGTTAATGGAATATTGGTTCAGTTTAAGAGGGCTATCGTCACATAAGAGCCACGTGCTCTATGTGGTGGCGGCATGTCAAAGCAATGGAGATCATTGAAATTAAACACTTTAAACATTTAAAAAAAAGACAGTGTTGAAAAAATTCCACGAGCGGGATTCAAACCCACACCCCATGACATGCCGGGTCAGTTGCACTACCAACTATGCTATCGTGGCTCAATCCAACTCGCCGAAATTAATCAACACTATCCACTCTTATTCTGTAAGCCAAAAGAGCTCTATTCAATGTCGACAACTACGTCATCAACATCCGATTTAATATTTTTACAAATATTGACAGATCAGTTAAGAATTAGGCAAGCTATATTTATGATTACGGTTATATAGGTATATGTATGTCTCTTTTCAAATTGTAAATTGTTCGCAACAAAATTTGCGTAAAATTATATATAACCAATAATCGCTTTTTAACTTGACTTACCTACATTTAATATAATTGCATAGGCTCGTATAGGTATGCAATTTCAAATTCCGTCTTCAAAGCTACTTCTATCTAATGAAATAATAATTACTTAAAGCACTATAACCGTAAGATTCCCTTAATGGCATTCAACGCACGTGTAGCGATCACAGCCGCTTTAACAGCGCACGCACCTCCCCGCCACCATAATTCTTTTTCGGGTAAACTAAGTTATCTACGCACATGGAGGTAAAGTCATCAGTTTTCTTAACTAGCACTTAACTCCTGCACATTAGGGACTGTTTTAGCTTGCGTTGTAAGAGTTCAAGTGAATCGCTGGCAGTTCCGCTTCCGTCGTGGGGACTACGCTCACTTAAACAAATTAGCAGTAAATCAAGAGAGTGGGCAATGGAGATTCCCAGTAGTGTAGTACACTGAGATGTATGACGAGAGGTGACCCTTATTATGTTTCCTCGTTGGCCTTATTTGTGTAAAGCCCTCGGGTCCTCCGTCGATGCCGACCGACGTCCCGGAGAATCTTGTAAGACATGGAACATTTCTACGCAGTGATGCTTCTGAAGTTGTTCGGCCAATAATGCTAAGGTCCATTAGAGCTGTCCCTTCTGATTTTGTTGTAAATCAAAGTGGGTGTAACAGCATGACATGCCAAAACATTTTTTAAAGTCGGGAACGAGATTCAAAAAGAGTAATGTACCTATATTTTTCAAATATATTTCTTTTTAAAATCTGCCATGAATACCATTTAATTATTATTGCTATTAAAATGATTATTAACTATTAAAATATTAGTGTTGGATTTGTTAGACGCATTTCCTGATATATATATTTTTTTGTATAAATAAATCCAATCGACTTTTCCTCAGATCGTAATATTTACTGATCTATATTTCTACTTGTAGAAAAATTTCCGAAACACCTTTAAAACAGATCTTATTATTGACTAATATACATTTTATATGGTATAAAAAATTTCGGAACTCCTTTACAACCGATCTTATTTACTATAGCATTATCCGATTTTTTTTTTTTTTTAGTTAAACATTTTATTTTTACCGATCTTATTATTTATGAAGCCTTAACTTTATTCAAGTGATTTTACTCTCTATCTAATCAATCCCTTAAAGAGGTTGTTCTTTTAGATAGATAACTGTCTGTTTCTATAAAAGGATTTAGATATCGTCTTTATCTTTGATGTTGTCATTTATTTTGTTCGTCTGTAAAAATAAGTTGACGTTGAATGTTAAAATATTATTGTAAGGTTAAAATATTCAAACATTTTTTCAAAAATTAATAATGGAGCCTCCGAGTCCCAGTGAAAGAAACGTACAGCTTCAATTCATTGAAAGTAGTCACGGCGGGAAAATTTTGATACGCGGTGGCTATCGACACCATTTGAAGAGGGAAAATAAATGTGGAACATCGGTATGGATTTGTACCAAAAAGATGTATAACGGAGCAATTACGCTAAATAGCGACAATATCACAATTTTAAAGGTGTCTCATCATGTTTGCGTACCCGACTATGAAAGTGTCGAAATTGAACGGAGCGTGATCAATTTAAAAAAAACGGGTTGCCACCGATTACCGCCCGTTACCACAAATTTACAAAGAGGAAATGGTTAAATTCATGTCTGAACCATATGCAGATAAGTTACCATCTTTTTATAAACACAGAGATACACTGTATAAACACCGGAATGCCAAGATGTCCAAGTTAAGTTCGAAGTCTTACGATGAAATTTTATACCAGAGGACCTAGCTAAGGACTTCTTATGTGCTAAAATAGATAAGATGCAGATCTTCATAACACCTGATTACAAGAATAATATAAAAGGAATTGATACCTTTTTCATGGACGGAACCTTCAAGATAGTTCCAAAACCATATAGCCAATTATATACAATCCATGGAGACATAGGTAGCAATCAAGAGTTCACTAAAGTCATTCCATTAATATATATATATTACTACCTGACAAAAAACAGGCTACTTATGAAAGTATGTTCGAGGTAATCAAAGAACTAGTGCCAAATTTTTCACCGAAACATATAAAAGTAGATTATGAATTAGGGGCTATAAATGCTTTTAAACGTTATTTTTCTTCGGCAAACATTTCTGGTTGTTTTTTTCATTTCTCACAAGCACTTTTAAGAAATGCGGACAAAATGGAAATTTGTGATACCAGAGAAGGCTACAATTATGTTAAAAAATGTATGCAATTGGCTCATCTCCCCAATTCAAAGATTATTGAAGGATGGTGTTGTTTACAGGAGAATGCACCAGGTGTCAAGAATATTGAAAACTTCAACAAGTATTTAGCCACTCAATGGTTCACAATAAAAAATAGAGATATACTCTCGTGTTATAACCATCGCCACCGAACGACTAATGTCGTCGAAGGGTGGTACAGAAAGATAAACAAAGTGATAAGGACCGACTTAAATTTGTTACATTTCGTGTCAATGCTTAGAGAAGAAGCAATTGTACAGGATTTTAAATGGATTCAAAATGCATTGCATGTTGATGTTTATCGTAAAAGGGGTACAAAATGTATTGATATAGACACTAGAATTCAGGAAATTGTAAATGTCTATTTAGTTGGAGATATAACCCTGGATAGATGTATTAAGAAGTTATCCTACCTGAAATATTAGATCGTTACTAAGATAAACTAGTGATACGTTTTTTTTTAAGTTCAACCTAAGCGTAGTAAACGTAGTTATGTTTATTTTAATAAAAGGTTTAATTCAAGACACATATTTCATTTATGCGAAACGCTTTTATATCCGTGTCAGAGCATTTCACGACTTTGCTAACACGCATAGGTGTATTTAACTTTTTTTTTACATTTCGAGTTCGATTTCCGATTGGCAAATCATCTGATTTCTAGTGATTTTGATTTTGATTTCTAGATTCGCCCATTTGGCAAAGTCGTGGGACGAACAAAGGAACAAGTACCTACTCAGTACAGTCGCCCACACACCTAACTGACCATTAAAGACGGAGCTGAGAATAAGTGTCAATGCTTGAAAGGGATGTAAATATATTTAATATTTTCATATTATAAATTATATCATATTTTTCAATATATCTACATCCCTGTCAAGCATTGATATTGTCTCTCTGCTCTGCCTCCAATGGTTAGTTAGGTGTGTTGCTGTTTGTACCTACTGCATCGTTTTATAAAAAAAAAACTATTCGGTTATTTTTCTAAACGTAAAAATTTATATCAGTAAATAATAAGATCGGTTATACTCGTAAATGCGTTTCGGAAATTTTTCTACAAGAAAAAATAATTATCAGAAAATTCGTCTATAGGGAAAGAAGGCGTTCGGAAATTTGTCTATAGGGAGAGATGGCAATCGGATTTTTTTATACAAGAAAATAAAAATATCAGAAAATACATGTGATCGGTCGTCTCAGCTTTCTGTTGGGAACTCGTAGGTTTACCAAAGAAAGACGATGAGGGGAATCTACAAATGACTGGGCTATTTTTAATAATAGGACTATGTCCGCTGTTTTGCGTCTTTCTTGAAGAAGCAGTAAATGGTGTCTTCGACAACTCGCGCAGTACCCGTTCTCGTAGGTCGAACACTAAAATTGCAAGAGCTTCGTGAACTTAAGTTGAATGGATTCTAACTTATTGATGTTAATAATATCATACTGTGTATTTCAAATTGGCGAACAGTAGTCAAGGATGCTACACACATATGAGCAATACAATATTTTAATTACTTTAGGTAACACCCGAGAACTGAGAGCATGATCTGATGACAAAGCTAAGGTTCGTGCTGGCTATTTTGGCGATATGATCTACGTGTTTTTCATGTGTAAGTTTTGAATCATGTATGACACAAACCTTATTCAATCCACTACTACTAATTATATATATATGTCGGAGACGTGGCGCTAGCATCGCTTAGAAACGACAAGTATAGTCTATACTTAGACTTCTTGGTGGGAAAGTGAAGAGTCATGTCTACGGTTTTGTTTTATTTTCGAAAATTTGTGTTATATCGAATATTAATGTGAAATAATGGTGGATTATTAACCGTTAAGTGTTCGTGAGTGTGCATGAGTGTTGGCAAATGAAACAAAACAGAGTAACGTCTCTTTTCAAACTCTCTCAAGAAGTCCGCCCGAGGACTTAGTAAAGTCCCATATCTTTACTGAGATACTCGAGGGGTTGGGGGGTATATCATTTCTCACTTCTCATTTTTATTATCATTCATAATCATCACACAGAAAAGAAATATTGTTTATTTATGTATTACTTGTTAGAAAAATTACTTTGACACTGGCTAAATGTGCTAATCACACAAAGCCATCAACAAAAAAAAAAAAAAAAAGTCTATACTTAGTGTGGTCTGCGCAGCCTATGCTCTATGGTACGCGAAACGTCAACGTCAGTTGGCGCGACAACGGACTGGGGACATTTGAATGGGAGCAGTCGGAGAGTACGCACGCGCAGAACTCACTTCGTTTCTAAAATCCATTTGCATCGGGCAACTGTTTCTAAATTATTACATTGTGATGTTAAAATAACATTAAAGTGACTGTAAGGAAAACGACTGCGCTTTTATTTTGAAGATCCAAGATGAACTGTGTTATCGACGAATCAGAGTTTGCTCTGACCGTCCTATCTACAAACCAACCTCGCCGCCGACATATATATAGAAATATATAAAATATAAATAAATAAATAAATGTTATTTTTGACACATAACAGGGATAAGCTATCTATAGATACCCACAACATCCGCAGAGCGCAACAACACGCTGGTTGCTCGTACATGCACCGCGATTTAAACGTTCGTTATCGTAATAAATATCGCGCCGTTTTATCTGGTGGGTGCGGACCGCGCGCGACAGACGGCGGCGGCGCGGAACGAATCTACGGATCTGCGGTTGCACTCGCCTATTTATGGGCCAAAAATGTTAATGCAGGATTTGGCATTTACTAAAACACATTGCCGTGCTTCGGAAGGCACTTTAAGCTGTTGGTCCTAATTAATGTCGTACTATGGCAGTCGTTAATAAATACAAACACTTCATTTTGTGCAGTAGTGTTATTGGCCTATATATGTTATGACATAGTTCAAGGAATAATAAATTGATTACTTAACGTATTCATTTATACGGGCACAGATTTTTATTTATATTAACTTTATTACCGACAATTCGCGCTACTAACCGAATCTTGTCAAATCAGAACAATCCGTTATATATAAAAAATTGCATTTGTCTCATTTGTTGGTAATCTTGTTTACTATAAAATAGTTTGGCAAAAATATCCTAAATAACTTCAACGTGACAATTAACAAAACGGCTTATGGAGTCGTTACTTCACAGTACAGTTAAATTTCAATTCGGAATTAAACGAGCCATAAATATTTTGTGTGACATTTATCTGTGATTCGGACCGCACCCGCAGGCCGTACATTTATCTGGCGGACGGGCCGCAGCCGCGACATTTGCGAGCGAGGCAGAAAAACACGGAATCGGTATCCATACCGATCCATACACCCGTATGGGATAGGCTTTACCGACTATTGACACGAGGGAGATCCGCGAACCCGCCGGCGCAGCACGAATCCAACGACATAGCGGCAGATAAACATAATCTCAGCTATAAAAATATTTATTACCAAAACAAATATTGCTCAATTGAGTTCTTACCAAGTCTACTTTAACAATTATTCTGTTTTACAAATAAAGACTCTTTAGAGTGTTAATGTTTCGTTTTGCGGCAGAATAAACGACGAATTACTTGTTTGTTTTTCCTTTTAGTCTGGCCTTTCATCATTGTAATCGTAATCGTATTGTATAGTTATTAAATTGTGTTAGTGTATAAGAAAATGTATTCTATGTATGTTTGATTGCAAAAAAAAACTGTCGGTGTACGAGTTGTACATTACGTTATTATTATAATTTAACCTAAATAAGTTACTGACTTATATCGTGTTAACATTGCATTCCGGGAAACATATTATTCCCTACATCATCATCATCATTCTAACATTCATAGTTGGGTACAAGCCCCAATAGTCGGCAAATCTAATTTAAAAAACATGACAGCGATATACCCACCTGCAGCGTCCGGATATCGGATCATGAACCACTTTCGCTATGGAACAAACTAATCGTGGAAAAACTTCCTGCCCTCGCATCGTAGACGAGTTAGATTGAAATGTCGCATGCAATGTCAAACGTTCGCAATGAAACGCTGAACGCCGCCGCAGCGCCTGGCATGTGCTTGATAAAGTTTTGGGCGGACGCGAAGGGTATTACGGCCGTACTCAAACCGTATCAACATACTTCAAATAGGGGATGGGTACTCATACAGTTGATGAATAGTTTATTTTGAATAATGTTAATGAGTTAAGTTTTAAGAGGGTGTGATAATTCGTGATAATTCGATAGTGAAAAATTAAAAGCACTATTAAAGCGTAACGAGCTTTTATCAGTTACTTCAATTTTTAACACGGAATCAAAATTAATATTAAAATTTCATAAACCTAAGAATAAATTATTTTACAATACCCAAAATTGTAAGCTACAGCTAAGTTATTTATTTAAGCTGTTTTACACTTTTAGTTTCAATTGAAATCCCCCTTCGTTCCAGAATAATCGACGCCTAAGTCTGCACTCGTCCTTTTCCCTATAATAATCATAAAGCCGGTCGGCGCTGCATCCGCATATTTGAAATATATTTTATACGAAAACCCAGTTCTGATCGAAAACAAATATTTCTCATAAACTGTCGGCTCATCCCTTATTCGTGCGACGGAATATTGCAGAACTTCCCTGAATACCAGCTGCGTGCGTTAGCTTGAAATAGAAATAAATAAAAACCGAATCCTGAAAAATAAATGGAAATATTTTTGAAAACTTCTATTTTCATTGCTGTATGATATTCAGAGCGGAAAAATTAATCGGTAGTGACGAATCAACGCATAATATTGCCCGACATGCGATATGTAGGTCACTGAATATTAAATCTTTTCACAGTTAGCAACGAACATTTGTATCCTATTATTGAAAGCCTTTTCCGTAAGGTAGTTAAGTATGATTTTATTGTTGGCCGATAAACTTTCCGCTGCCGAGCTTCACACATGACTATTAGCATTAAGAGAGAGAATGTGTCACAGCACACCACTATGATTTTTTCTGTGTCACAGAATCAGAATAAGAACAGAATCGGAATAAGAATTATCTGGGGGCACGGCAGTGCACCGCCAAGTCGAGCAAAAAAGCGGCACAGCCGTACCATCTTTTTCTCGAAACAGTTCAGGCCATTTTCGACCCCCTATAACTTCGTTGTGGATAAAATGGGTGCCCTTCGGTTCGCCTAAAAAATTTAGTCCTAATAGTACATGGCCAAATCGTATTGGCCTAAACTTAAAAAAAACGAACAATTATTGTTTCGCCTAACAATTGTTTTGCCACCATTATAATTTGGTCTAAGAATTGAAAGCCCTAATTTTAGGATCTATAATGTGAAATACCCTAAAATGTATTGGCATAACGTTATTTTGGCTTGGTTTTTATACAAGTTTGTTTTTGATGGTTTTTATTTGTGAGATGTAGGTTAATATTACAATGATAAAAATTTATAAATTTGTTAGTTACGCTACATTTCCACTTTAAATAACGTAGGTATACAAATAAAAGTTTAAACAAAATGGCAAATCTTAGATAAATCAATTACAAAAAACAAAACAATAATAATACATTAAATATTCATTGTAAAATCAATACAATATTATGCCACTCACTGCTCAGACATAATACCTATTATCAGGGCTTGGAAACCGGTTAATTTTTTGAACCGGTTTCACGAAACTATGCATGGAACTTTATTAAAAAGGTTACGTTCCATTGAACCGGTTTTTGAACAGGTTTACAAAACGGTTTTTTTTTAAATTAACCGGTTAAAATTTATAACGATAAATACTTCATTTACTTTTTCTACCCATGTTGATAGGATGCGCGCAACTATTAAAATGAGACTGCGCTCGCGACGCAACACTGGCGCGTGCCGCGCGGGTATTTCATTCAATAAGTTACAACAAGTCGCAGTCAGCGATCGCTAGAAATAAACCGGTTTATTTAGGTTTGAAATAACGCTCCTATTTGGTTCCGCACGGGAACGGTACTTTACGATAGTACAGTTTTACCCTAATGAAACCGGTTAATTTTGAACCAGTTTCAAGCCCTGCCTATTATATTAAACCATTGATTAATAAATTATTTAAGAATGCGCAGATGTCATTAAAATACGAATCAAATAAGACGAGTCACATAAGTTTAAAAAAGTTAAGGGCATTGCGAAAACGACTGCAATATAATTTGCTTGACGAGCGTTAAATTGTGATACTTTCTTAGTCTACTTTAAATTATCTTACATCATTACTACATTAGTTAATCTGTGATATGAATATCATATTAGCAACACAATGCCTATGTTATTGAACATCACACTAACAAGAACCTTGGCTTGTGTTAGTTAAGTTTTCCCTCAAAAGTGGATATAAACTTTTCGTTGCAGGTCACCCACCAGGATCAAGTCGCCAGACCGATTTATTACTACTTCGACTTATTGTCTCCATGCTTAGCTTAATTTTCATTAAGTTCAACATTTCTTTTTTTTCAATTACTTACGGGTAAGTAAGTACTTGACCTTCATCCCACCTGATGTTAAGTTATCATAAAGCCGACGGAGGAAGCGCCATTCACCCGGAATCCTCCAGCTATTGAGGCACTGGCTATATTTATAACTAACTACATTCATAAGTAATTAAAACACCGCAACGCCGTCGGTTTTTTTTTATGTTAAAAGGAGGCAAACTAGCAGGCACCCACCTGATGAAAAGCAATCACCATCGCCCATGGACGGGTGCCATGGGCGGTGGTGATTACTTGTTCTTGGTTATTACCGGTTGCTGGTTATTACCGGTTCAAGTATTCGGCATTACTTGTTGTTGGTTATTACCGGTTTAAAACCAAAATAATCGCAGATGCGTTGCCGACCTTGAGGAAGGAGTTGGATCTTGAAGAGGGAATTGGGAAGTTGCCTCAGTTTCGTCACCAGTCTTATTTATTTACTATGAGGCCTTTACCCCGCAATGACTCAGTGCAGATTGTTAACAAAGCATTGCTGTGTGACTTATAGCCTTGGTGTTTTACAACAAAACCGCTAGGAACACGTCGGAGCATCGTTTATGCAGGATGCAGCAACAATAAACATCGTGCGGCGCGCTTTACGAGGGATTACGCGGGAACAATGTTAATTCCGCGCGCCATTACGCTAGTGGTGTGCGCGCAGCTGCTGGTTGCGCAAGCGCATCGTGCGGCGTGTTGCGGTTGGGTCCACGGACCGAAGATTTACTGTACTTTAAAAAAGTTACATTTTTGAAATATAAACTCTGTAGGTAATTCTAAGACCACCAGCTTTAGACCCAGTGGCCGGAATTGATTCCCAGCGGGGGGTACAAGATTGTTCTTGGTTTGGTTGGTGGTAGGGCTTGTTTTAAATCCGTTTGGCTAAATACCACCATCTTATTTAAGTATGTAGCAATGACATCAATGTTGACAGCATTGTTGTGTTTTGAGTACGGAAAGTTATAAGATGTCAGTTCTCAGCAGTCAGTTGCCAGCCAGTTTGATACGCATTAAAGCTGTTTATTTATTTAACACCTGATTATATACATTGTGGCTTAGCATTGAATAAATGAAATGAAATGAAATACCTACCGCGTCCGCCCGCCGCGTCCGCCCGCCGCGTCCGCCCGTCGCGCCCGCCCGTCGCCCCATGTCAGGACACGCGTCTCTTTTTATTGCGTCGTTAAGATCTTGCGAATACGAGTAGTATCTTTATTGTGATCATTTTGGGGAACCTTTTCGTGTTGGTAGTGTAGCACATGATTTGTAAGTTTGTATTATTTATTATGCGTCCGGGGAGGTGGGCCAATTATGTCGCGCTCTGGATACCTGAGGACGGATGGCGACGCGGAATCGGCCGAGAAAGCGTTGGGTGGACGATCTCGACTTCTATAAAAGTGGTGGGTGGGAGACTGTCAAAGTACGAGATGAGTGCGAAAGTCGCTAGCTCAATTGAGAGCAGTTCAGCAGTCCCTTCAACTTTTTCAGTGCTTTGTTTTATATCATATATTTTCAAAATGGTGTTCATTTCACCAGTGTATTTTAATATAGTTTGTTAGTAGGTAGTCAGTGTCGAAATCTCATGATAAAATGAATACATGTACAGATGTACTCGCGTATACTTTGAAGCGTATCTTCATTCTACACAAAGTGTCTACAATATGTAAATATAAAAGTTAGTGGCACCCAGCTTATCCGTGTCCCGGAACGTTTCCCAAAGTCTAGACGATGCCGCCGCCGCCGGCCGCCCCGCGCCCGCCGCCCGGCCGCCGCGCCCTAATCGCCCGCGCCTTTCAAACTTTACCGCTTTTAAACTCGGGGTGTTGTTCAAGACACTCAGCCGCGTGTATTTTGGTTCTAAAGCCATCTCATAACAATTTAGTCGTAAGACGATTATTAATATTCGATCGCCTCAAAATTTGTCACGACTTGAATGTCGACTGCGACTGACATGACCTTGCCGCTTGCTTGTATAGCGCCCGCCCTGTACACTAGTGAACTAGGTATCGTCGACGTGCTGACTACGGGTAGGATGGCGGCGCGGCGGGGCCTACCTCATATAGTCATTGACATTTTGATTTGAGCTGCTTCGACAACTCGTGTAGGAACAGGCTTCCACGAAACGTATTAATCAGAGTGTCACACGCCCTGATTACTTAACAAACCACAGACCTATCTTATTGCTGAACACAATAATTAGAAGATCAAAGTGCGCTATTGAGACAACTTGCTTTTTCCTTAATTAACGTCCTTGTGAATAATCTGTAATCATTCATACATTGTTTGTTGTGTCTTATTTAAGAAAATGCGTAAGATTTCTGACTAAGATTCGATTTTTAAACTATTATAATGAGTTTATAGTTATGCAATAAAAAACAAAAATTTTGTATATAATAATATACACAACCGTTCGCTCTGTATATAAACTACCTATAATAAGAGAAGGCCTAGAATAGTGGAACTGTTTACTCGATTAAAACGGCTTGATATTTATCGAAAAAAAATATTTATCGGTTATTTAATAGCATTATTAAACATCCGAACTAACTAAACAATTAACTAATTGGTTTTATTATCTATATTAAATATTTTCCAACTTACAAATAGAAATCCTGAAAGTTTCTGTTGATACGAGTAAGTATGTAAAATGGAAAATAATTATAAAGGAAAATGTAACAGATATTGACTACACATTAATAATACAAATATTGTTCGGTAATTGATGATAGTAAAGCTTCTATTATCATGTTTACTTTGTAAATAGCCAAACAGTTTTCGTTCCGCCGCGTCAGATGCCGACATCATTACCAAGACATGTGAACTGAAAGACAATCATAATTTTGGAAGGAGCACAATGCCGGTAAGCCCACGCTAAAGACTGCTCGAAGGAAAATGTATTCCTCGCGTGATGAAAGCAATTTTACAGATTACGGACATGTCGCTTGATTACTCGCAGACGAACGAAACCTGAATATGGCAACGAAAGGATTTACTTACTTGTATGAATAAAATAAACGGTACATATTAAATTCGTATTAGATATATATTAATGGGAATTGATAACGGAAAAAGAAACGACATTTATTATTACACAATTTGATATCGAACTTAAGAATGATTTACTAAGCTTACTGCCTCTGTGGTCTTGTGGCAAGACATCGGGCACAGTCAGAGGTAACGGAGTCGAATCTCAACTGAGGCACTTATTAATCAAAGGTACTACAATGTAAAGGTATTATTAGGTAAGATGATGATTTTTATAATAAGGCAAATTAAGAGTGATAAAAAAGTTTTATTAATTGGAAAAGTTCAGAAAGAACTACTTAAAAGAGGATTATATTACATTCAATGTTATTAAATAAGAATTGATAGAAATTTGACGTCTGCCAAAATATTGCGTCTACATAACCCGTGTAGTCTCATCAAATAGGTACATGAGCTTTTATATAAGGTTGGGGAAAAAGTCTTTTCGCATATTATGTATGAACTTATATTAAAATCTCTTTGTCTATACTATTTGTATCTGGCAGGTTTAGGTATCATTAAAAGTTTAAATTTTAAAGAAGATAATTCCAAATTCAAATTAGGAAAATGTGTGATTTTCATTTGTTTTTCTTATTGTCAAGATCTAATGAAGAAATTCGATACATTTTAAAATTTTACTACAAAAAAGGTAAAAATGCAACGCAAGGTGCGAAAAAATTTGCGATGTTTATGGACCTAGAGCACTGTCTGTGAGTGTAGCACAAATT
The DNA here is from genome assembly GCA_963082485.1 of Eudonia mercurella. Taxonomy (NCBI): domain Eukaryota; kingdom Metazoa; phylum Arthropoda; class Insecta; order Lepidoptera; family Crambidae; genus Eudonia; species Eudonia mercurella. The sequence continues at coordinate 200,735 of OY720030.1, forward strand.
TGGGCTAACCGTTTTCAATCCGGATATTTTGATGTCAAAGATGCACATCGCTCTGGTCGCCCTATTACGGATGAAATGGATGCCATTTTTGAAAAAGTGGAGCAAGATCGGCATAACAGTAGTTACGACGTAGTTGAAGAACTATGAATTGACCACAAAACAGTTTTGGCGCATTTGAAAAAAACTGGGTACACAAAAAAGCTCGATATTTGGGTACCTCACGCTCTCACTGAAAGAAACCTAATGAACCTACTACTAATTTGTGATTCTTTATTCGATCCGAACCATTTTTGAAGAAGCTGATAAATGGTGATGAAAAGTGGATCACGTACGACAAGAACGTTCGAAAAAGGTCGTGGTCAAAGGCCGGTCAACAGAACAGTCAACAAAAGAGGTGTGATTTTTCATCATGATAACGCTAGACCTCACACATCTTTAGCCACTCAGCAAAAATTATGAGAGTTTGGATGGGAGCTGTTAATGCATCCGCCGTATAGTCGTGACCTTCCACCTTCAGATTTCCACCTGTTTCGGTCTCTTCAGAATTCTTTAGGCAGTGTCAGGTTAACATCACGAGAGGACTGCCAAAACCACTTATCGCGGTATTTTGATCAGAAGCCCCAAAATTTCTATAGCAATGGGATCATGTCCCTATCCCATCATCATCATCAGCTCATTTTATGTCCCCACTGCTGGGGCACGAGCCTTCCCTATGGATGGATAGGGAGAACGGGCCATAAACCACCACGCGGGCCCAGTGCGGATTGGTGGTTGTTAACGACTGCTAATGCAGCCGGGACCAACGGCTTTACGTGCCTTCCGAAGCACGGAGGAGCTCGAGATGATAAATTTTTGGTCACCCATCCGATGACCGGCCTTTGCGAAAGTTGCTTAACCTCAGCTCTCGCAGACCGGGCGCGTTAACCACTGCGCCATCGAGCTCCTCCTGCGCCATCGAGCTCCTACAAGATGGCAAAAAGTTATCGAACAAAATGGCACTTACATACTTTAGTTTAATGTAAATAAACTGTATTAAAAAATGTTTTGAATTTTCTTAAAAAATGCGAAGAAACTTGCTTGCTTTTTCCCCAACCTAATATTTTATGTGCCATCTGTCAAATATCGTTAACCTAGACAAAATGACTGATTCACAGTTATTTTATAACACACAATTCGAACCAGTAGTTCCTGAGATTAGCGCGTTCAAACAAACAAACAAACAAACAAACAAACAAACTCTTCAGCTTTATAATATTAGTATAGATTTACGCCTTATTTCGGTCAGGCCACCGCCCACATCTGTTACATGTTACGTTACAGAACATTGTAATTACGGGCGGTGTCCGCTTACACGCCATCACAGGAAATCAAATGAAAACACGACAAGTGATTAAACCGTAATCTGGTGACAAGCCGCGTGGGCCGCCGCCGATACCAACGGGCGCGTCGCGGCGGGCGGCCGCGAGATCGATATGCAATTATCAATATAATAAAAGCTATAAGATAATAAGTCAAATTATGAAAGCTGTTATTTTTTTTTAATTGGAACCCGCTCTTTCTGACCCTCCGTTGGCAGCGCCCTACCAGTTAGGCCCGAGCAAGTAATCACCAAATTCTAGCTTGTGGATTTTTTCTATATTATCTATTCTGAACAATATAATAATAATAGGTAATATATAAATCAATTTTTTCGTAAGCTTTATAAATTATTAATACTTTTTTATTTTAAGTACTAATTGCTTCACTGAAACTGAATTAAATACTTATAAAATACAGTGAAAAAATTAAACGCCTACCAAAAAAATATAAAAAAAAATGAAAAAAAAGGAGTGACAAAATTCAGCGCTTACGTCAGCCGGAGTTCCCGGTAGCATAGCGGTCAGTGCAGCCGCCCGGATTGCGGAAAACTCAGGTTCGATTCCTGGCTACCCAGCCAATTACTTTGTACGGGTAGGCGTTAAATTTTTTCACTGCATTTTATAAGTATTTAATTCAGCTTCAGTGCATCAATTAGCACTTAAAATAAAAAAGTAAAAATTTACTATAGCGTTGTGTTATCAAATTTGTGGTATTTCATCTGTAAAGATGAATCTACATGGCCATCGGTTGCAATGACCGTTGGACAGATGGCACTCTTCTGCTATAAAAGTATAAAAAAAATTAACGTCAACCTTCCCGGCAGCATAGCGGTCAGTGCAGCCGCCCGGATTGCGGAAGACCCAGGTTCGATTCCTGGCTGGCTCGGGTAGGCGTTTAATTTTTTCACTGTATTCTATAAGTATTTTATAAATATATTTATTAACAGTCAAGTTTTAATAATCCACAACAGGTAAGCATTTGAAAGACCTGATGAAAAGTGACGATATACCCGAAGGTGACAGTAGCCAGACCTTAAATACATCAACCACCATTGACATAACAACCAACAAGAACGGTTTGCACACCGCTTAGAGTTGAACCTCTGGAAGGTCTTGGCTTTACTTTCTAAATTATGTGAACCAAAAACATTCACCACTCAATTGGAAGTTAGAAGTTCGATTTACATAATGGGTACGCCATCGTATTTGGACTCCGAAATGTGACGTTGACGCTAAGCCAATCACATCACGCGCTCACGCCGGGCGGCGCGGCGTGCGTCGGGGCCGAGCCTCCATTTTATTCAAGTTTGTATTTTTAACGTATTTAATCATCCTTTTCTTCTTCTACATTACTAAAGATTAAAAAAAAGTTTTAGACTATTGCAGATTTTTTATTTTTATTAAGTGTATATATTTTCTAACTGCCACTGATAAATATGATTGAGTATTGCTTATAGTATAACTTATAGTATATATATTAAGTTCATTATCATTTTAAAATATCTATTGATAGTATAGAGACATCATCTACGTAGGTAATGAAAGTTAGCTGAAGAAGTGTTTGTATAAAACTAAGTTACTAATGAATTTGTGATTAAAATAATATAGTAGATAACATATTTCTTGTGGTGCATGGTGTAGGCTTCACGCGAAAGCAATTAACAAACTAATTTTCATAAATTGTAATGCTGTAGGTACTTTACTTGACTTACATGTTTTCCTTTCATTTGATCTATAAGTACATTATTATGTTAGTAAATTTTTTGCTGAAACTTTGTGTTATTATTTGTGTCCTACTTTGTACTTTTAAAGATCACTCAGACCAGTATAATTTCAAGTCTGCCTCGTTGCAAGCTTTACCTAGAGTGGGTCAATATTTAATCAACAATTGCATTTATTGGTTCTTAATTAAGTTTCTTTATGCTTATTGTTGTAGTTTTCGAACAACAAAACCAAATGTAATCTCACTGAGCGTAGGTACACTTAAAAGTATTACAAGCGGCAATACAAGCGTAATAAAGTAGCTGTTCAATTACTTATTGTGCAGAACATATCCGAAGCACATTCTAGATTATAATAGCGGCCATTTTGGCGCGGCGCCACGGCTTTTAGTGCTTTTTGTTAACGAAAGGTACTACCTACACGTGAACAATCGAATCAATATAGTTTGGTTAATATACCTTAGATTAATATGCTTTTTTATATTAATTGCAATATCTAACATTCAGATAAGGTAGGTTTCATGTTTAACAAACTGTTTAGTTACTTAAGTATACCTGTAGACATTATCAGAAAACGATGTATGTTAAAATTAGGAATTAATTATGTAACCCAATCAAGCAGGTTTTACTACAGTAATTGTGCTTGACTTAAAGTCACTATTTTCTTATGGTACCTAGCTAATTAGGTATTAACTGAATCGAGGGCTTCGAAGAGTCTAGTAGGGAATGGAGTCACGTTTGCGTGTTGCCAGTCCTCTAGCAATCCTTCGACGATTATTCGGCCACTTCGGCTAGAGGAACCTTCAGGTAAAACCGGCTATGTTGTAAAGACTATAAGCCAGACCAACTACAGTTAAATATTAATTTAATAAAACAGCGTTTAAAGTACTTATAAATGTTATTTTACTGCACACTACGAAGCAGTTTATATTATGGTGTTCTAATTTAATTTTAATGCATTTTTAATGTATTTAAATTTTATCCAAACCCATTCCTGACTTTCAAATTAATTACCAGCATTAAGCGTTTATCACCCTATTTAGCTGGTTAAGTAGTTTGATAAAATACCTATAATATTTCCACTAAAGAACAAAAATTCAAAACAAGCTCTACAGTGCAATTACTAAATATAGTCTAATTTACAAATTGGAGTCACCGCGATTCAGTGGCCATTTTGTGAACAGTCGCCATCTTGACGCGCTGTCCGCAACTGTCAATATTCAATACTTATTATACATTATAAAACGGAGTAAAAAGTAGTTAAAAAAAGGTTAAAGAAGTTCTAAGCTATTATTATATTATTATGATCAACCAAATGAAATAAAACATTTAGGTTGGTACTGTTAATTTAGTGGCACAAGTCACTTAACTATCAGAATCCAAAGCTATCCCTGCTCTAACGAGATAATCCCGCGGATCAACATGACAAATATTTGTTACTATTAGTTGGCGGCAATCTTATTCATTTGTCATTGATAAATCACTTTAGCAAATCCATTTTGCAATGGCTGTTTAATATCAGAAATATTCGTTTGTGGGATTTGATCATCAATCAATCAAGTAGTTGTGGTAACTTATCAACAAAAGGAAAATCTACGACTACCCCCCTCCCATCTGTTTCCGCGGACGTCGCGGGAGGAGGTACTTACGTAGCTAAGCAAATTCGTCACCACTCTACTCTACGCTCAAGTAATTTTACAATTAGTCTTTGACTGGGTCGTTAAAGGGAACATAAATTGTACGCTGTATTTATGTAATTCTATTCAAGTTGTATTAATCATAGAATCTAGAAACTTAAACTAGTAATCAAGACTAATCAAAAATAATTGTCAAGGGATTCTTATATCATTCTTATATCGTACATTATCAAAGGTTAAATGATATTTCCTTTTTTCAAATATGCAGAAATATTTTTATTGTTCATGTTCATGGTAGTCGAGTGTGCATCCCGCTACCGATATTATGTTCACATTTACAATGACAGTACATGTTTAGAATAAGTTTGAATAAGTTTAATAAATGGTTATATTTATATGTTATTTATTATGTATTTATTATGTCGCATTTTGTGAACTTTGTCTATGTCTCGTTTACATTTATTATAATTTTATGTGTCATAATAATAGCTAATAATGTTAGTTGACAATGAACTATCGGTTTATTATCAGAACGTTCGCGGTTTGCGAACAAAATCTAATATATTCTTTCGCAACATCATGCAGGCTAATTATGATGTCATATGCCTAAGTGAAACGTGGCTACTACCTGGTATTTACGACTCAGAGTACTTTGACAGTCGATATAATGTTTATCGGGTTGACCGGGACTACGAATCTCGCGGGGACAGGCTGGGTGGTGGCGTATTAATAGCTGTTCATCGTCAGTTTTCGGTGCGTTCATCAAATAAAATAAATATGCATAGTGCAGCGGCAGAAGTAATTGAAGTTGTAACTTCAATTACTTCTGCCTACTTCTGCCTACAATTACTTATTGTAATAAAGCATAGCTCACACCTCAATTCGAAGCAGCTCCGCATCTATTGTGGCTATTTTCCCCACTGTACTTTACAGTTTGATAGCCTGAGTTGTTTTCTCGAGATTTTGTCAGATACTATGATCCGTAACCCTGATGATATTTACCTAGTCAGCGGCGATTTCAACATATCATCCGCGCAATGGAATCGTAGCGGCAATGCTGCAACTCTTGGTACAGGTGTTGGAATTAACTCTGATAGTTTAGTACAGGCGTTACAAAATTTCTTAAGTTTCACAGCTCTAAAACAGTATAATTGTGTCTTGAACGCTAACAATAGGTTGTTGGATCTCTTAATGAGTAATTGTGAGTGTACAGTGACCCGTAGTGTTGAACCTTTGATCGATGAGGATGCTCATCACCCGGCACTGATCGCAAGCGTTAAGTCCTCACGTCCCTGTATTTTAAAATCTGCCTCTCGTACGGTGCGTCTGTTTCGATTAGCGGATTATGAACTTATTAACAGTAAAATTGCATCAATTGACTGGCAAGATAGTATTAATTGCAGTGATATCAATGTAGCCGTTGATAGGTTTTACGATCAAATTAACAAATTAGTAATTAAGTATGTTCCAAGTAAAGTGGTTAAAGAAGACAATCGATATCCTCCCTGGTTTACGCCACCTCTGAAAAAGATTATTAGAGAGAAATTGAAATTCCATAAGAAATGGAAAATTTATGGAAGGCGAAGTGGTTACAATACATTTTGTTTACTTCGCGACCGCCAAAAACGCGTACAGCATGAATGTTATGATAAATTTATTGACAATGCAGAAAATATCATAAAGAAGAATAGCCGATTTTTCTGGTCGTTCGTGAAGTCGAAGAAATCGACTTCAGAACTTCCAGATACTATGTTTTTGAATCATGATTATACGTGTGACGGAAGAGAGGTCTGTGCTATGTTTAATAATTACTTCAGTTCCGCTTTTGATCCCCCTGTACAGGGCTCCTTATCATCACCCATTATACACAAAACTAGTCAGACTGTGACTTCTATCGGATCTGTAGATGTCACAGTGTCACTGGTTGAGAGATATCTTAAGAAGCTTGATGTTGCGAAAGGATGTGGACCGGATGGAATTCCATCATATTTCCTAAAAATGTGTTATAAGTCACTAGCATTTCCATTGTATCTTTTGTTTAAACTTTCTTTAACATCTGGTATAATGCCTATTGTTTGGAAACAGTGCCATGTTGTCCCAATCTTTAAGACTGGCGACAAACACAATATTCAGAACTATAGGCCAATTTCTAAAATTAGTATTATCCCCAAATTATTTGAAAAAATAGTTTATGACTCTGTTTTTCCATTACTTAGGCCTGTTATTGTGAATCAGCAGCACGGATTTATTAGTAAAAGATCTACTGAAACTAATTTATGTGAGTTTGTGCATAGAGTTGCCACATCAATGGATAGGGGTTGCCAAGTGGACGCTGTGTATACTGACTACTCCAAGGCCTTTGATAAAATCCCACACTCTATATTAATACATAAACTCGGAGAAGTCGGTATACATGGCGATCTGTTGCGCTGGCTTGACTCTTACCTTAGAGATCGTAGTCAGGCTGTTACGGTGAAGGGTTACTGCTCTACATTTGTCCCGGTATCCTCGGGGGTACCGCAGGGTTCTCATCTCGGTCCCCTCTTGTTTAACTTATTTGTTAATGACATTGTCATGATTTTTAAAAATTCAAATGTTTTAATATACGCTGATGATATGAAAATTTTTAAAACTATTGGCACGTCCTTGGACTGCACTTTACTACAGAATGACCTGAACGCACTTTCTGAGTATTGTGATACTAATTTATTAAACCTTAACCCCAAAAAATGTAATGTTATCACCTTTACCCGTAAATCTAAAGTAATTAAATTCGAGTACAAGTTATACAATAAAAATATTAATAGGGTTACCGAGGTGAGGGACTTGGGGGTTATTTTGGACAGCAAGTTAACGTTTATAGCTCATTTTGACTACATTACTACAAAGGCGTTCCGGATGCTTGGATTCATAATGAGAATAGGTAGAGATTTTAAGCAATGTTCTACTCTTGTGCTCTTATACAACTCTTATGTTCGAAGTGTCCTGGAGTATGCATCTGTAGTATGGAATCCAGATTATAAGGTACATATAGAGTCTATAGAAAGAATCAATAGAAAGATGCAGAAACATCTATCCTATCGATCGCTTCGAGATAGACAACAACCTATTAGCATTCCTCCTTTGGTAAATCGTCGTATTGAAAAAGACCAAGTTTTTCTTTTTAAAGTTTTGAGAAACATCATTGACAGTCCATTCCTATTAGAAAGTATCGGTATAAGATGCCCTCGGATAAGTTCTCGCCTTAATAATTTATTTTCTTTACCAACTACCCGCACTAAATATGTAGGTAATACATTTTTATTTAGATCTTGTGATGTTTACAATAAAAAATTCACATCAATAGACATATTTAATTGTAACGTTTTGAATTTTAAATCTAAGGTATGTGAACTTCTACTTAATGAATTAGAATAATGAACTGTCTTAGAGTCCTAAATATTATTATTTTTTATATGTGTCAACTAGTAGTGGAAACTTTACTGATTACTGTGTAACTTGTCTGTAACATTTTTTATATTTACTATTTTGTATTGTTTGTTTCCCAAATAAAATAAAATAAAATAAATAAAATAAATTATGGTATTAAAAATAGGTAAATGGCAAACAATGTCGGCGACGCAGTTTCGTCCACGCGTCAGCAGCATAGACATCGGGCGACGTCCCAGCGAAGACCTGCAGGTGCTCGAAGACAGAGAAAGAAAAATCAACAACATCTACAACGGACTCCTTTCCATCAACAAGATAGCAGTTGTTGCATAAATCTGTTGCCAGCTCATAGGAACGAAATTAAGAGAAATCGAGTGGAATATATTTTTGTCCATTTCTGAAAACGACCGACCAAATATTTAAAAGGAAATATGCTGGATGTTATTAAGATTGAGACACTTAACGGAATAAAAGATGTCCATTACAAGACGAATGGAAAATAATAATTCAGGGTGCTTTCCGAAAGAGATTCTTGAATTAAGACGAAATTATAGAAATTGTACGTTTAAGGACCAAATATGATTGTACCGGCCTCGGCTGAAGGAGTGCTCAATTAGCAGCGTACTTCTGGCCCTAACTGTATTAAGTTTTAGCGAACAGGGAAATTGGTGGAAATTAATACTTTTTTCTACATAGTAATTATTATTTAGTTTTAAATACCGATCGTCAAATTTTACTACTCTGAAGTTACATCTGCACGAGTATAGTGGTTTATATGGTAGCCGAATTAAATACAAAATATTTCTAAGTAACATAATATTGTGAGTAAATGTACTTCAAACAGCACCTAATGCATTAATATATTTATTATGTAGTAGGTATGGTTTATTTCTTTTCTCATAATTAGCTAAAAATATTGCTATTGTTAAAAACGAAAGGCCTTAAATTTTCAAAAGAAAGTAGAACACACATTTTTCCTAAGACGATCCTATTGTTAACAGTATAAAATAATGTAAATATTTATTTTTATATAAATATATTGATTAATAGAACCTGTATACAAAGTTACTAAGACATAACTATTAACGTTAATTTGTTATTTCATTTTTAATTAAATATTTCTATTATGAATTTGTGACGTCACATCAAATTAAACAAGTCACAGGCAGCCCTAGTGGTTTAGTAACCTCTGTGTACTAACATTTATGACCACTGCTGCTTGAGTATGCACGCCTGACGCGCATCACTTCACAAATATAAATATTTCATTAACCATTGCACGACAAATTAAAGTTAATAATTATGTCTTAATAACAACGCACACAAGTTCCAGATGGGATACACTTTGGATCTGTTCATTTTAAACACACTTTTTGTTGCACATTGTCGTTTGTATTGCTTTCACAGACAAGCAAAAGTGATAGTTTACCATCAAACTATTGTGGAATGCCATCCACCTGAGCTGGATGCACCGGCCCCTGCCGCTCTGATGCTTTGATAACGTATATATATAAGCTCTGATTGGAATTCCGTGACATTTGATGCCGACAGCCATTGATGGATGGCGGAACAAACTGTACCGCGCGACTTTTTTGGACTTTTTAGGAACACGATGCTCTGTGAGCGACTGTGTTAATTGACAAGTTCAATGAAAGCTTTCACAATTTCAGGATTCATTTACAATATCAATGAACAAGAAGTTTCTGGTTTCAATATGTATTTTGTTATATCTGATTAAAACTTTGTCAGTGAAATAAAATAACTTTTACGGATCTACTCGCGTTTATTCTACACATTACTTTTGAATGTTTATCTGACCGACCGTAAAAGTTGTTTCATTTCAATGTGTAGTGTTCGCGTAAACTTTAGAAAACAATATGTCAGTAAGTCAAGAGTTTCAATATTATATTATTAGACACTAAAGTATTAGAGTAATAGGTAGGGTAGGTATTGTAACAACCCGCTGGGTCGTTACTTAAGGTACCGGGGGTTTTATAGAATAATAACGCTTTACTCTTTGAAATGGTTGTATTAAAACATTGAATTAATAACAATTATATCCATTCGTAGTCGCGGTCCGTCAAAGAATCCGCGATGTTCTTCTTTTTCTCTTCCACCTTTTTCTTCTACTGCGTTTGAATGCAGGCCACGGCGGCTGCCAGTAAGCATGCCCGAGCAAGGAGTTTCGGTTGCTACAGTATATACTGGTGATGTAGCTTTGAAATGCCACATACTCGTAATACTCGTACAAACTTACGATTTCCATTCACGCCATGAGAAAAGAACTTCTCTTCTCGCTTGCAGCGACAAGCTAACAATACTTAGTTAAAACTCAGCGTTATTACTCATACGGTAACTAACTAAGTTTCTAGGAAGCTATTCTAATTTAACGTCATGTTTGTTCACTTAGTGTGCAAATAAAGTTTAATTTTATTAGAGTTACAAAATAAAAGAACATACCTAGTAATTTTGTTTTAATGTAACCTTTTTGCTTAATTATGAGACCTTTGTAGTGTTTACTCAATGTAAATAACTTCTAAGAAAAGTACTACTATATATGTAAAATCAATTGCTGTTCGTTTGAGTGGCTAAAACTCGAGAATGGCTGGACCGATTTGGCTAATTTTGATTTTGAAATATTTGTGGAAGTTCAGGGAAGGTTTAAACGGTGAGAAACATAAATAATAAGTAACGAAAAATACTAAAAACGACAATTTAATTTTTCAATACAAAATTATTTGTTGGTTTTGTTGTCATTGAAACGGCATTATTTGTTTGCTTTGTTGTCATGGAAACGGCTTTATCGATTTTTATAAAATTTTGTATGTATATTCGGTAGGTCTGACAATCGGTCGTAATCTATTTTTCATACCCATCTATACTAATATTATAAAGCTGAAGAGTTTGTTTGTTTGTTTGTTTGTTTGTTTGAACGCGCTAATCTCAGGAACTACTGGTTCGAATTGAAAAATAAATGATAAGGGTTGTCCACCCCAAACATTTTTTTTTACAATTTAATTTTCCAATACAAAATGTTCCACAATTTGTTTGTTTTGTTGTCATAGAAACGATTTGTTTGTACCTATTGTTGACATAGAAACTGTCAAAGCGATACGAAGTCCGCCGGGTCAGCTAGTTTAAGATAAAACAGAGAGACAAAGGAAATATACACTTGAAAGAATGTAGATTATACCATGCTCGATAACATTGAAAATTGTATTTGAATGGAGATACCAAAACTAAAACGTTATGAGAAACTTTACGCGTATCTTAAAGCTCATTGGTCTACAGCTTTAGAAGCCCTCAATTTGGAACCAAACACCTGAGTCGCGTCTCCTCCTCGCTCGTCGCCCCCTCGCCCCCTCGCCCCCTGCCAGCCCCCATTAGGCTCTCACGTTTTAAATAGAATTTGTTATTAAATCCTAAGCATGCACTCGATATTCAATGGTTTCTGTATGTAAAGTTATGAGATGTTTTTTTCGAGTTTCTACTCTCAGTGATGAAATTGCAGTGGTAATGAATAATAAGTGTTTCTTCCATAAGCAGAAACTACTGGCGTTCCATTATTTTAAATTAACAAAACTAGAGACCTAAGTTATTTGTGAGGAATTTGCAGCTGAAAACAAAATCTTGTTGTGGACATGCAAGGCTTTCAAGATAATTTTTTTTTTTATTAGCGATGTTCCGCAAAGCCAGCAACAAGCTTCATCAAATAATAATGCAGAATATGCACTTTTAAATTTCCCAGCAGAGGCGCAGTGCAAGGATTCGCGCATTATTAACTATTCATGAAGCGAAGACAGCTTGTTTCACCGCCGAGATATTAGATGGCGAATTAATGTCCGATTCATACCTGCTCGAAGATTCTGCGGAGATTTCACAGTGCAATCTCAGCAATTCCAATTTTCACAATTTTAAATACAGATTTATCATTCATTTTGATAATTCTACGGTCTCTCAACTCGCTTCCACTCTACATCCAACTATTATTGAATAAGTACGTTGCACTTTTATTCAAGAGTACAACTTTTAGTAGAGGAAATCTCCTTCACGTGGGCGACGTTAACGGCTCCGACGTTCAATTTGTTATTTTTATAAATCGCCCGCTGCGCAGGCTGTCAAGCTGGCGTTGCAACTAGTTATTATTTCTCAAAGTGTTTTCTGCCTGAAACCGACACTATAATAATCATTATCTTTTCATTTACTTTAGCAAAAGAGCGAGTGCTATCATTGTAATCGTCATTTTCAGCCCGTATCATATCTACTGGGCCTAGACCTTTTCCATATTAAGTCATTCCTTTCTGTTTTGAGCTGTTTCGACCAACTTTATCTTTACACTGGCCGCTGCCACATAGGCCAGTGTTCCGCTTGTCCGTCCAAGGCAGCTATTCGATTGAGGGCGACTGCTTTAGTAGCTGTAAATTGGAGCAGGATAAATAAAAAACGATCAACTAACGAGACTGTGTTTGCGGACGGAAATCGGCGCTAATCTTGACACGGCGCAGGTATCTATAATATATCGGTGGCAGCACTCGACGGCCTAACTAATTAAAGCGCGTATCTTATCGCTGCTGGAGCGCCGGGGCGCCGCGCTGGCCCGGCTCGCTGCTCGTCTGATGCTGGCCTTCGATCACAAACACCTCACGCGAAATTAAATACGGGAACTATGTTATTCTTTGAAGTTGAAAAAGGATTGAAGTAAACCATTTACTGTCTCCTAGTGTTGCAAGCGGCGAAAAGCTGCGGTGGTCTCTTTCTATAAGGCCGTATGCTCGTATATTTAATATAAAAATCAAAAAGTCAATCGACAAAAAGAAGTATTTAGTGACTGTTTAATGTTGACTTTAAGTAATGCTCAGACGATTCTATTGGCCACTCTTTTGGCGTGGCGCTGCAATTTAAATCCACTCTGTGTAGTACAAAGTTCAATCAACTCAACTTCAACTCCCAGCAAATTACTTTGCTGATCACGACATGAATGATGTGACATCTAAATCTGGCATATTAATAACAAAGAGCTGTGAGCCGCTTTGATTTCCATAATCATGGTTATAGCAATATTGACGTTAGCTACAGTTACTAGTTAATACCTTTTACATAAGTCTATTTTAGAAATTGGAATTTCGTTTGTATGTCAGAAAATTACCTACCAATTACCAAAATGAGAAAGTTACCACATTTTATCATAACTTATCAGTTGATTACGTGCTCCTCGGTTAATAGATAACATAACATTTAACACAGTTTCATCAGTTTCCAAAACACATTTAACCCCCTTAACTCTCCTCCAACGAGCGTAAAATATAAATATACAGGATTTACGACCGCCTCACATCGAGGGCCAGCGTTTGTTTTCGCCATAACATTGTAACTGCCTCGCTAACATCCAAGCCAGTGACTCCAGATAGTTTTTATTTTTTATTTTATTAGTGTAATAACATGTTTAAGTGTATTTATCAATATTTTTATTATTTAATTTTTATTTCACCAATCACCGTGGTTTTGGCCCGTTCTCCTCCTGGTGTTTCCATCCATAGGGATGGCTCGTGCCTAACAGTGGGGACATCAAAATAACCTAGTGATGATGATGCTGATGATCAATCTATACTAATATTATAAAGAGGAATGCTTTGTATTTTTGTATGTATGTATGTTTGTAACGAATAACCTTACAAGACTATTTATACAATAATAACTATGTAGATGTTGGAGGGAGGATGCCGTGTCTCATCTTTATCAGATCTACACGCGATTAGAAAATCGTTTACAAACTCTTCAACCATACGTGAGGATAAGAAATTATGTGGCGACCGCGTGCCGCCACAAACTCAAAAACTACTAGACCGATTTAAAAATTATTTCACCATTAGAATGCTACATTATCGGTGAGTAACAGCAGAGTGAGAGTAGCCGCGGGTCGTGCTCGGTGGCGTGCACTTGGTGAGGCCTATGTCCAGCAGTGGACTAGTATAGGCTGATGATGATGAACCATTTATAATGGAATCTTTTGTTTCCTTCCAAGTCCAAATATTTCCTTAGTGTGTTCCCGTCTAGCAACATGATATTTTTAGGCTTTTTGTCAATCGATTTCTAAGAGGCGTTTAGGTAAGTTAACATCAATAAATGAATTAACACAATACAACGTGCCATAGCTAAGTCATCAAGCGAAAAGCTTTTCTAGTGCATGTCAAGAGCTTAGCGACGGAACTTCGAGTACAAACTCCGTTAAGTAAACGTTTTCTATGAGAATAAATGACAAAGTGAAGCCAACTGCGGACGCTATTATTACAGTCCCACCTTTGTGGCGGTAAAAAGTAAATAAACTTAGCCGAGAGGACAAAGAATTTCTAAACGAAACATCATAGTGTTGGCCGCCTTGAAACTGTGCACTTTGGACTGAAAAACAGACTTTTGAGCATCAACCACATCTTGTATTTTATCGACACATAGCGATCATTATCAATTAGTGACATGAAAGAAAGAAAGTGTCAACTACTGTTTCCGTCCGTAAGTGACAAGGTTGGTGACAAGTGTCATATATTTTATTTGAAATGTCTTCGTCCATAGTATTTATTTGATGCCGCGCGGCCATACTAATTTTGTATGGGGAATTTAACGTGTTAATTTGAAAAATAGTCATTTAAAAAACCGCTCGATAAATCAAAAATGTGAGAAACACGATTTGTAGTTAAGACATTGGTGATTGTTTAGACATAATTAGAGGTATAATAATTTAGATAAACTATAAGATACTAAACGCTACTAACTAAACGCCGCCACTCGTTCTCATGAGTTTTGCCCGACTTTAAATGATATTGTAGAAAAATTATAGTGTGTTATGAATTTATGGGTCGGATTAATTGTAAACACGTTCCCTTTAATACTAAATATATAAGTATTTTGTTTATGTAATACGATAGTTTTTTATAATTATATCAACTTAACTGGGACTACACTACTGGCTTTCTACCGTCTCTGTGTTCTAAAGATTAGAACAATCTTAGAACCGGTAGTCGCGGGTTCGACCACCGAATTAATTATGTATGGTATTTTTGGTATTCACCACGCCATATTGTGTCTCAGTACCTCAGTTGAAAAAGCGATGGCCCGGATTGTGAAGGGTTTACTACTTAAGGCGTGACGTTAAAGGACGTGTTACATAATTTTTAGTCTTAGAAAATTTTTGCTAATTAATTTTATTCTCAGACAGTTTTTTAAGTAGCTATGTAAAACGTGCTTGGGCCTTGGCATGAACACAAAATTGATTTAGTCTATCGTTATTGATTACTTTTGGGCCTATAATCTATTAAAGGGAAAGAGTCGACCTAAGAGCATTTAGGGAGCTGAAAGCTTCTGTAGACACTCACTTAAAAGAAGTGTACGGACCTGATCCTTCATATTTAATTGAATAAACTTTTATCTTAAGAACATTGGAAAAGTTCAGCCATAATTCAAGCATAATTTCGTATGATTCACGGTGTTCTCGTCTATATTTTGCTGGCTAGGTTTATAGAGCAGTCGCTGTGTGATAGGAAGACGCAAGCAAAGACTATATAAGGTTCGAAAATATAATTTAATCAAAGACTCTTACTTAACACTTTATACTTATTGAGCAACCTACATTACTTTAGATTTTCGCGAAAGAACTGAAATAAAAACGGCCTTATCGTCTAAGTATTGTTAATGCAGCTTTAGCACTGAAAAGAAAGGTGGGGACGCATAAAATTAATCGTCTCGCCAATTCAAAGTAACTGCCTTACCGCTATCGCACCTGGGACTCGTTTTCTCGTGGCTCAACTTTTTGCACAGTTACTGATTCCGAAAAGCAACTCTGGCTTTGACCAAACTTTTTTCTGTTTCACAAAAGCATCTTGAGAAAGTTGTCTATTTTCTTTATTTCACAAACAAACATTACACAGAAAACTATGTACAAACAATTGTGAACAATTGCACGCTTTGTTTACTTTTGTGGATTCAAAGTCAGCCTTTATGTTTACGTACCAAAAGGTTCCCATCCTCGCATCGCGTCTAGTAATCTCGTAATGCTATTTACATGTGGAAACTGTACACATCCCATTTTACTAATGTAAGCAACAGCTGTAGTGTTTTCTGCTCTAAACCAGATTTCACAATCTATATGTATATTAATACGAGAAGAAAAATCTTAAGTACATTGCGCGCGTCGGAATGTGAGATTTGGCAATGTTAAAGTTCATATGGAAATCCTTATGTAAATGAATTTTGTTTTGTTTTAGTGGAAGATCAAGATGCAGACGTTCCGTCACCGTGCTGTTACTGTACCGTTACTGTATTATGTATATTATGTACTATATTATATATTTTCCTATGTTGCAAAACCACCATTCTCATTCTTTTTATTTACTTTTGAGATGTTAAAATTATGATCATAAACTATCCTTGCAAAGGTCGGGTATTTCATTTTCTTCGTATTATTTTATCAGTTTACTCAGTGGCTGTGAGTTAAAATTATTTTATAACTTAATTATATTATTTTTACAACAGACAACACAAATAAAGTGATATGAGGTTCAAGAGCAATTCTATGTATCCTAGAGCCAAAAACAATTTAATACATTAAGGGCTTTCAGCCAAATTACTGAATAGTTCCATATGATTATCAACCACTCACCCGCGATGGAGCTGATATAAAAGTACTTTTGCACTAATCCAATGCATCACATTTACGATGCTTAACTACACACTTCACCGAAACATTCACATCAAAATATGAGGGAAATATTTATTTTTATTTCAGTAAGTTTTCATTGAAATAAAACTATTTTATCATCAAACATTTCCTTAAATTGATACGATTCGGCCATGTGTATTGGCGTGTATTTTAAAAAATTTGAAATTAGCGGTATATCTATCCAGCAGACAAGAACTGGAGGAATGTCCTATTCATGATTCTTTAATATTTACATAGGTATCTACATACGTAATCATCTACAGTAAAATAGCTAACGTATATAAATAAAAGGAAAATCCTTTTCATATGTCAAACAGTTGGTTGGTCGCGAGCGGTTGTGAAAATACTAATATTATATATAATACAAATACACTAACCTATTAACCAACAATAGACACGAGTATATGAAGCATGTTATAGCGTCCATTGTTTATGCAAGTGTGCATCCGAAGTCTCATAGTGACCTATGAGACGTCCATCAGAGTCAGCCCGGCGACGCCAGCGCCACCTGACAGCTGTCGGCGTCACGCACGTCGCCGTCGCGAGTGAGCCTACCTGGGGCCCTACCATGTGCTCCTAAGGCGCTGACAACCATGAAACAGCGCTCACTTTCGATCTGCATACAGGCAAAAGGAATGCAAATAGTGAGTTATCCACTAAATAAAAAAGCGTTTTTCTAACAAGTATTACGAGTAATTACTTACATCGAAGTACTAAAATCGTCAAATATTTATGTAGATCATAATATAATATATAAAAGTATCATATAAATAGATACTGTTTATAAGCGACTTAGGATTGTTTATTATTGAAGAAATTTCATAATAATTCTGTATTTTGGAAACAATAACATTGTTACAAATATACTTAGTCTATTATAACATTATATTTTCTTGGCGTTGTATGTTGTAGTGATTACATTTCATTGTTAACAGCGCCAATATTAGGTAGTCTATTTTGCAAAAACGATGTCTTAGAACCATAGCTCTAGCAGGCAGTAAAGACACAATGTAATGTTATTTGCAAAATTCCAAGTTTTAACAGTAACTTCTTTTCTGATTTTGATTTTTTTGATTTTATTTATATTTTTGAATTATGCCGGCTTGTGAGGAAACATGCTCACTACTTTCAAAAGATCGCAGATAGGCCGAGTCGCTACGTCTCGTGTCACTATAACAAGGTCCTACCCCCAGCGCATCTTACGCTATAAAAAATTAATCGTATAATATGGCCATTAAAGTGTATAACCATTTGCCAAACTGCTTCAAAGATCTCTAGGGTAGTAAATTTGAAGGGGAGCTCAAAAGTATTCTGTATCATTCTTTTTACAACATGAAAGAATATTTTAAAAATAAATTCTTATTTAGTTTGAATTTTAAATATGTATAGTTAGTTTAATATTTCTCAGTGCCTTGAAAAGGTAAATTTGTAAAACACAACATCTTAGACCCACTTTTATTGTTCTTATTGTTTTAAATTTATGGTGATTAAATGAATATGAATATTGTTGCAGTTGTGAAAACACAGCAACCTATAGCAAATATACGAGTATATACATGCGTCTCGTCGTCTCGTTCGTCCTTCTACAAGTAGGTATTGGGTCCATACCTATGAAGTTGACGTTTTTTTCTTACTTATTAATAGGTGTATTACTTCTTAAAGTCAATACCGGTTGTTAATATTATTATACACCTTTAATTAGGACTATGTTACTTAGACTTCAGTAATAATAACAATGATTATTCATTTTGTGTCTTTATGGCCCAATTTTTTTTTTAATGAGTTCTTTTTTGTTTCGCGGAATTTACTTTTTGTTTCAATGTGGCTTTGAAGGGACTTGATTTTCTTTCTTTTTAATGTCTGCTATATTTAGCTAGTGAAACAAACACACTACCCTTAAATTTTTATAGTGTTAACATAAATAGATGTTAAGAAAATTAAAAAAAACGTTAGTATGAAAAATATAATTTTATAAAAAACCTTCATACAAAACGTCAATTTCATAGGTAAGGACCTACTATAAAACTGCAATAATTCTGCTTTAAGAGCTCATAATAGGGCCCCTGGACGTACTTAAGGAGGAAAGGACGTTTTAACTACCGATAACTTATTCTTTTGGGTTTCCTTGTACCTACAAGGAAACAAATTGACTGGTTTTATTTACAATGGAGAAGACAATTATATTGCACGAGTAATTTTATTCCATATTTATTGCTTAAAGTTATCCTCTACCTCTGGTTTTGTAGTTTGAGTCTCAAAGCGGTAGACCAAAACTCAATTTCAATAAATTTTACAATTAATTGACTCTGTGGGGAAGGGGACTTGTTATATTGTACCCTTAAAGTTGAAGATAAGATCTCCAGCTTAGCAGTAGTCAGTAAAGCGTCACTCGGTTGCGAAAGACTTTCCAAACTCACTTCCGTGTACAAGATTTCACGCAACAGACCACAAAATTCAGTAAGTTTAATACCTAACTAATCTAAATGATAGCATAAGCTGACGGGTCCAATACAAAATTTCTAATTAATTTAGGTTTATCAGAGATCTGTCAATATCACTAAACACTCGGCACCATTGTCGGTTATATATAGGTATAAGCGACAAGTGGAATTACAGTAGGGTCTGAATAGGAGTCGGGCGATTTGCTGTAGCTGTTCAAAATAGGTGCGAAAGTTAGGCTAACTAGACCGACTAGTTAATATTGAAATTCCAAACTTTACTAAAGACCAAAGGGATAAGACAAGACAAACTCGATTTATAGATTTCTATGATTTATGTTTGCGATTTTAGACAAGACAGATCTCAAAGTCGTCATATCATCGTCACATCGGCTGACTACTTGTGTACCTATGATTATATATAGTTTTACGCAAATTACGATTTGAAAATAGGCAAAGTGTTGAATGTCGGCGAGTAGGGTAGAGCCACGATATCATCGTTGGCAGTGCACCTGACCTATCACGGGGTGCGGGTTCGAATCCCGCTCGTGGAATTTTTTCAACTCTTTGTCTTTTTTAATACTGTGTACCTATTCATTTAGTTATATAAGGTCACATTTTATCAACTGCAAATATTTTGACAAAACATCTAATTATATCAGAGAAATAAGGCCCTAGCATTAAAAAAAAATTTAGGATAGTTTTTTTTTTTACTTTTCCTGACACAAAAATTGTTATATTTTTAAGAGCGCCCTCTCTGTCGGCCCTTTTGAATGAAACTAGGGGCACGTGTAAGCGGTGAAAGCATTGCGGCCTCTCTGTTTCGGCGCCTTTGAATTGAAAGTAACGAAAGTGCTTTACTTTTCTTTTTAATCGAAATGTCTTTTGGCGTTTTTCTTGAAAACTAGCGTATAAAAATTTAAGGTTTTTTCATAAAAATAGTTTATATATGATGTTGAATTTATCTTCAAAATATTTGCAGTTGATAAAATGTGACCCTATATAACTTATTAGCCGATTACTTTTACCTCTCATAGCAATTGTACCCCACAAGTTGTCCTGTTTCTATGAAGTAGTTTGGCTGGAGCACCTCCGTCGGCGCTCGCGGCCACTGTGAACTCCCCTTCCTTTGTTTCCACTTTTCCCGATAAACTTCGCCGGGAAATTGGCGCGTTATTATGTTATAGATTTGGTTGACCAAAGTATTTGATTTAGTGATGACTTATCAGGAAACTATTTGGTAAAGGCGTTCTGGCTATGTAAGGTAGACCGTTTAATATAATACTTATCTATAAGTATACAGGGTTATTTAGATACATGAACAACCTTATAACCATGTATTCTCCACACCAAACATATACAACTTTCGGAAAATCATCATCAATCAATTTTCAATTCAGAGTATGTTTGAATGACTTAAGACATGAAAACATGAGCAGAATATGTATTCCTCAATTCAATGGCGCAAAGGGTCGTTAGAAAAGTAAGCTTCAAGAAAATTTGCCTTCCGACCCGCGAGAGACGTCTCACGTGAAGAGCGCCGGCATCACAATGGAGACACTTTCCCATTGCCCAACTTTTGCGTTTCCATTGACGGCAAATGGCCACGTGACTTTGGGATTCATCCAGAGCAACGCCACGTGACGCGATATATCAAATAAGCTTGATATCTATATCTATTCAAGCCTATTTGACATATGTTACAAAACGAACAGAAGACACGTTTGCTATATACTTATAAAAATATTTAGGTACTAGCAGTTTGCCCGCGACTTCGTCCACGTGGATTTCGTATTTTTTCGTAAATAAATCAATATTATGTTTTCCAAATCATTGTAGAAACTGATTCATTTGCATGCATTTTGCTTACCACCGTGTTTGCAAAAACACGGCGGTTATGTGAGACTCATACTCCCCCAAGGTGTTACGGGAGGGGCGGGTGGGGGGGGGGTTTACCCAAAGCTCAGGATGGGTCATACATCCAATACAGCTTTAACTCTTATCAAAACTACTCATCACATAGCGATGCCCAGTTATGGACATTACTACGCTGGCCAGCGAGAGGTCGGAGCCAGTCACCGCTGTAGGATGCGGCGTTTCTGCTCCCAAGTGCACTTGTGCACTCTTGCAGGCAATGCTGAGCAGTATCGGTGGTCTTATAATATGTGGTATAGTGGTGGCACAATGGGCTTGCTTCTCTCTAAGCGAACTAATGATGCAGGTACTTCAAAAAACATCCGTGTCCTGACAGTACCTGCACCAGAAAATATGTTAGCACTCCATGTTTGCGCTTAGTTTAGGAGTTAAGAACTGGGCGCACCGCGTCCAATCCTATATTAGTACCTACTTACATTTTCCACATATTTCAGTTTTTTGTTTTACTTCAATAATCTATGTTATAAAGCTTCTCTATTAACATTATTTATTGTTATAGTCAGTTGTAACAAACGTTACCTCTTTATTTCTCTTTATAGATATATTTTACAAAATCGACTGTTTCAACTCAAACCAACTAAACTACGATAAGTAAAAAAAAATGTACAGTTAGATTTTTTCTAGAAGCTGAAAATATTTTTTTAATAAAACAGCGAGACAGCCATTAAATTCTTCACTCGAGTAGAAAGGCTTTGTTTCGATTATTCGAGAATCACATTGTCTCGTCCTTAAAAATACATTTTCAGAAACGAGGTACAATATATATAACGAGCCCAGTGTTAAAGATAATACCGTCGCCTTTCTTTTATAAGAATTAATTTATCGTTAATAATGTTAATTTTATATTATTAATTAATTTGAAATCTCGAGAGCATAAATTGTATTAAATCTGATATTTTCTACTACTGAAGTGATAACTATGACTTACGTTACATTGTATGTTCGCAAACAAATTAGTCCTACAAATTGCATTGGGCCAGCGCAGCGCAGCGAAGTGGTATAAGGCTCAGTCTTATGTGGGAAGACCAGACTTAGCACGTTTGTAGGCTGAAAATTATGATGATGAATGAGAAAAAGCAAATTTCATAAAATGGTTTTCTTACGAACTACCTAGCTAGGCCGGTCGCGTCCTAGCCGGCCGTCACGTTCCCGACCAGTTAAAAAGGGCTCACTTATATCGCTCTGCTGGGCCATAGACTACGAAACTACTGTTCTGCCCGCCTTTGAACCTGAGAGGAACTGTGCCTTGTGAGCATAGCTTTAATTTATATTGCAATGCTTTTCGTGTCTTACAATATAAATAAAAATTTGTTTATTTGTCTCAAACATAATAAAATAAAATAAAATTACAACGCACATTGACCAACATAACTTGAAGTTAAGACAAAAAGGTCTATGACTCAGTGGCTGCAACGGACCCGCAACCTCTGTTATAACCACCACCATAACCAATAACAATAAAATAATCGGTATATATAATATGTATATACAGGTCGTCACAAATAACTAAGTAGTTATATTATCACCTCCATTCATATTTGTCAACATTGACGCTATGTATATTTTACCTTTATGTTTTACCGCAACATTAGTAACTGTAAGTACGTTAACATAAAAATATTTATTATGAGCCGGAGGCAGAATTCGGTTTTACAAGCAGGACGTTTATCAATATTACCTTCCATCACTTTCCATAATCACATTGTTTACAACAATCTTGAAATTTAATAATTAAACCTTCTGGTTTACTCTTACTTATCAACGTTGAAAGTATATATTTAGCAGGGAACTAACAGGGAGACCGTTTGCAAGTGCAAAAACAAATCAAATGGTGCCGTTGCAATATAACACAGTACAGGTCTATGGCGCAGACTTGGACGCCGGCCATTTGTTCGCCGTGCAGCCATAGTTTCGGATTAGATGTAAAATAAGAGGGACCACTCTCGTATTTTACCATGCATTATGGCCGGGAGTTGGGTCTTTATGGAACGGGGTGAATAGGCACCGTAAACAACTTCTAATATTTCGTATTACTCAGCAGGACGAGCGTATACGATGACTTGTATTAAGTATGTGTTTTGTGATTTGTGGTAAAAAGTGAGGAAAGTAATTTGCTGTTTAGTTATATATTAAGATTTGGTATAAAATCATATTAATAATGATGTTATCTCTTAAGATAACCCTAGTAGCCCAGTACGGTAATGGCCGCCTAAGTACTGGCGTACACCTTGGCGAAAAGTGGCCTGAGTCTGAGAGCCACTCTTCTGGCTCTCGTTATGGCAGATTGTAAGAAGTCTTGTGATCACATCCTAATTGGAAAAAACTAGATCGTAACAGTAGCAATCCTACTGTAGCAGGCCTGCTGCGTGAAAGTCCAGTCGCATTTCAACTATGCGAAAGTTAGGATCTTTTTTAGAAATTATTAATGCTCTTGAAAATTGTATGTTATCTACCTTTTTTGATATCGTCACATAGCTGAACTTGCCAGCCACTGTCGCGTCATCAAGCAACCACAAACACGGTACGCACGTAGGAAACTACCAGCCGGATCGTTCACTGTCCTAGCTACCCTAAGCCTTAACTTACATCTGCTCCCTCAACATTCAGTGACGCTGTATCAAATGCTAATAAACACAACTAAAGTTCATTAGAAATCCTCGAGTGTGCTCTGAGCATATTTGGAAAGCAACTCATGCTCGCATTGGAGAGGCACGTGTTTGATTAGGGGCCGCCGCCGGTGACCTGGGCGACAAGGTTAAACCAATTAAAACTTCAGTCGCGCCGCACACGGACATAATCCCTTTTTATCCCGCCGGCCGCGCCGCGTCTCCAGATTCCATTCCATATTTCTAACTTCAATTGTGAGCTCTTCTTCGTTTTCTGTCTGTTGCTACGAGCGAAAACATTATTTGGAGGAAGTGCCTTAACTGTTATTTTATGTCAGCAATGAACAGTTAGATTGAATTTAGGTTACTTCTATGTACGAGTAATATATCAGAAGATAGTTTTAAAATACAATAGGATAATAAGATAGAAATAAGATGAGAGTAAAAATCTCAATGGCTATCGAAAGCACAAAAGAAATAGCAAATGTCAGACAAGGATTCTGTTTACAAATTGTAATCGAGAACATTGTTAGCGGTGAGATTAATAGATGTTATCTTCCCTCTCGTCACTCTTTCCACAATTGTTCCATTATCAATTTGAGTGTTATCACTGCCAGTAAATAGATAGATGGGTATCTTCATAGATACCGACGCGGATTTATAACGACGACGGCCAGAAAAAGGTTTTTTCATTGTTGCGGGCAGCGGCCGACGATAAAGTGTTATCATTTTTTACGTACATAAAGCCGCTTCACTGCGTACATTTGAGACGTCCTCTCTCCGGACTGGTCAACGGAAGTTGTGGACAGAAAGAAAGAGGAAAGGGAGCCCAACAGTGGGATCCAAATGGCTACTTAGATTACATTACATTTGATATGCTAAGCTTAGTGAATTAAAGTAGTTAAATTTATAATGATATGCAGCCACTCTATAAGTAGGTTCGCCCCACGTTCGCCCTAAATAGGCTTAAGTGATAAGAAACATAAAAATCATTGGTACCAAATTTCTGTCATAGTCATAACTACAAATACATACCAAAATGTTAATAGTCATAACTAATTAATAGAAGTACTGCTTTAATCATTCTCCTTTATAAATTATGACCTCCTCCTTCTCTTTCTCCTTTATAATTTAAAAATTAGGCCAACGACTTATACTCGTTGTCATTAGCCTATAACTAAACCGCCTTTGTATATAAATATGTAAATATTATTATATTATTATTATATTATATATGTAAATATTATTAAGTCAATAATTTAAATCAGTTTCAAATTATCAATATAATTTATCACCTACATATCTCAAAATTGAAATAACTTATTGATCAACATTCGTTGAAAGGTGTCACTCAATTAAGTTGTTCATTAATTATAATTAATTAAATCAAAAGCATCTTGACTGTGTTACTCAAACGTTGAAATTCGGTCATTGGAGTATGGACAAAGAGCGCTCTCTTTAACAAAGGTTGAAAAAGTGGCATTCCCCCCATTTGAGTACAAACGAAACAGTTTTTTCTGTAGCGGAGTGCCTTTAAAACAAGAATGTTTAATTAAAAACACGATTAAAGCTAGCTTTGTGAATGTTTTAATCTGACAAGATTTTATAAGCGTTAGGTTTTAAGATAGGACTGCGTTGTCTTAGCTCAATACCTAATATTCAAATGCCAATTACATCGCAACTTTGCAAAAAAAGTTGTATGAAGATATTTATTTTTACTTAAATATGTAGACATGAAACAGGAAATGTTCATGACAATAATTTATTACTTAAATCATTTGCAAGAAGATCCATGGTAGATTTCGCGACGCATTAGTTGAATAAGAATTATCTAAAATATTGTATGATAGGTTTATCTCTGTATCGTCTTTAAGCACAGAAAATATAATTAGAATTGGTAAATTCTTCTTCTTATGTTGACATAAAGTACACTTAAAGTACACCATGAGGCGTAACCTGCCTAACGCGCTTAGCGCGATCGCCTGAACATAGCCTTAGGTGGTTAGTCGTTAAAGTAATTTCACAAAAAACGTATTTTCCTGAAAGTGTTAAGCCAATGGCTGCTGCAGATAAGAAAAAGCTGCGCCAAGACTGAAATAAACTTCCGTGTTTTTGACCTTTTATACGATGCGCTGCTAATTTACGGTGTCTGTTGGCATTCTTTTTGTTATTGTTTCTTTACTTTAATATAAATATATAAAAAAACTTTATAATATTTATAAAATTAAAAATATTTGCGTTTTTATTTTTTATGACGTAAATCAAATCAAACGAAACACTTCTGAAAGAATACTCTCTATAGATATATAGATAAATGGTAGAGTTAATTCCAATTCGCCGTAATAGCTACCAACATCTAATTTAATTATGTCGACAGAGCAATAATGTTAATAGCAGTATTGTGTTTCGTCAATTTGGGATAAGATAGCCAGTGTTCCGGGCGGAGTCAGTCATCGTTCCTATCGTCACTTAGCATTAAAGGACAAGATGGAAGCCAGGCGCTTAACTGGTATTTGTGAAATAACAACATAACCATAAACATGGTGTAAAAAGACCAAGAAAAGTTAGACCAAAATTAGTTATTAATGCTTGTGTGCAAATAGAACATGAACAATATGTGCACAATGATTTGTGATTGACTTGCATTCCTAAAAAGTGATATTTTAATTTATTCACAAACAGAAATGACTACAATAGTTTTAAACACTAACTTTAACAAAATCCTTAAAAACTGTTGTTGGTGCTAAGGTGATGTTGAGACCAGCTAATGACAGTTGACACGCTAAAGGGCGGTCTAGACGCGGCAGGCGCGGGCGGCGGCGGCGCCCTAATGCGAGCCACACAGGCCCGCCGCGCCGCGTCCACCCGCGGCTGAAACAACCTGAACCACTAAAACGTTTCGTCTACGAAAAATGGCTGACACTTGGGTTTATTAAAGTGTTTCCGAAGACCTGTGGGGGAAACTGCTCATAAAACATTAGATTTCTAATTTCAAAATTGTAACTTGCACCTGTTTTAAGAGGTATTAAAATAAATTTACTTCTCCACACTCCACTTCTCTTATCTAGCACGTATATTGTAATAAAATACCATTCACTACCTGGATAATGTTAGTTTTCATCGAGATTATCCATAGACTAATTATATTATTATTTTTGTACACAGAGGTGCACTACAAAGAGAGGGTTGACTGCTTTAAATAGCAACTGCATGTACCTATTTACAAACAGGAAACAAGTTACACTGATTGTGTTACGTCATAAATACAATATTTCAAGATCAACATTACTGGCTATCTATTTAAATACATGTTGAGCTGTTTTCATGTGTATAAACAAGAAAGATACTAACTAAAACCATGTATTTTCTATCGTATCAGCATGTAAATGGTCCTTACATAAATTAAAGGTCCACATATTTAGTGCAAATGCAACAAACTCAAGTGTAGTTCCCAACTGCGAAATGCGCGCAAACAAAGTCGTGGCAACACCAAAGTTTGCACCCTTACGAAGATTCAACAACTAGCCGTGTTTGCTTTACGGCCCCCGCCGTCAGACAGTCTCTTCTTTATGATTATTTGGTTTGTTGTTCGAAAATTCGAGTTGAAAGAATAAACGAGAATTAGGGGACGCTTAAAGTCTTAATAAATTTTATTTCTATTTGGACCACTGAGTTGGCAATTTGTTTTTAAAGGAAATATTAAAGTGCTGGAAAATAGTCCGCTCCGTCGTGCGCAGACGGATTTGAGCGCAACTACGGTGCATTCTGGCGGACACATTATACGGGCGATAGGTCTTTCTCGTGTGAAAACGAAAGCTGTTTTCTTTCTTCGTAGAAATATTATTTTAGTGTTCATTTTGCTCAACGATAGTACTTAGCGAAATGCAATTTATTTTCGTCGAATGAATTTTCGATGGTTTATTTCAATTTCATTCTGTTCAGACAAAATATAATCTTAAACATTAAGGGTGCGCCGTCCGTAAGTGACAAGTGTCTTATATTTTATTTGAAATATCTTCGTCCATATTTATTTGACCTCGCGCGGCCATACTAATTTTGTATTGGGAATTTAACGTGTTAATTTGAAATATAATAATTTTAAAAACCGCTCGATAAATTGAAAATGTGAGACGGATCATTTGTAGTTTTTGGTGATTGAATAGACAAAATCAGAGGTAGGTACAATAATTTAGATAAACCATAAGATATCAACTAAACGCCGCCACGTTTTCATGATTTTTGCCCAACTTTAAATGAAATTGTAGAAAAAATAATAGTGAGTTATGAATTTATGGATCTTGATACTAAATATATATTTTGTTTATGTAATACGATAGTATTTTCAATTATATCAACTTAACCGTGACTGCATTTTGGTCGGCGCACACTGACGTCGGCGCGGCGATTTTTTAATATTCATTTGGACACTTGTATTGGTTTGTCATTTAATATTACCCATTAAAAATAAATAAAAAAAGATTACGGTTTATTAAAATATTATAATTAGGTTTTGTTGTACATTAATTAAATAGATGTTAACCTATTGCTCTATACTTATCTCATAATTTAGTAATTGACAATATTTCCTGTTGACTTAACATTTGAGTGCTTTGCCACTTTCCACCGAATAATTAAAATATTGAAACTTTAAACTAACACGATAACTACTTAATCTTAGATACGTGAATCTCTATTGTCATATAATCAGTGTGTACAAATAGTGGCGGTTACATTAGTGCGATGCTTCTGGATGAATGGAAGCACACAAATAAAATTAATAACTTACATCATGGACTAATAATACTATACTTACGTCAATATCAGTGTAGGTTGGGACATCGTCGGGTATACTACGTGGTTGGCCTTTTGGTGGTACATCACTTATATGGCGTAAAAGTGCAGTGACTTTAGTGCTGTGTAGTAGCAATCACAGCGATTACTATAACTATATCAAATACTAAAATTTCAGTAATTAATAACGCTAAAACGTAGCGCTGCCACCCGTCATTCAGTCGGTGATAAGCTTCCGTCGCAGGTCGTAAATCAAAGACGGTTGGAGCAGCCCGCGTCCGCGCGGTTCAAAGGCACGGTTTACTTTGTGGGAATTATTTCACCGTCGATATCTAGCATCAACGTTATTTTTATTTTCATAAATCTCTTTTAGGAGCAAAAAGTGATGTTTTTATACTGACCTTCCTTTTGCGGTTGTGGATTTCACACATATTTGATATTTGTTTAACATCAACTCGAATCGCCAGGGCAATCCCTGTACGCCTGGTTTAACTTCATTAACAATTTCGGAGCGGCCCGATCAGATGGTACCTACTACAATATGAGTAATTAATTTTCAATTATTCCTTTGTGTTCGTTGCGGTTGATATTATATGAGTATTTCTAGAGCTGCAGTACAATTATCAATTTCATTTCGGAAACGGTTTTGTGGCTGAATTTTCACGTAGACCAGTGAGTAGACATATAGAGTATAATATAATACACCATTGATTGCATATAGAGCAGCTTATGGACAGGCGTGCAGCTGAGAATTGAACCCTCTGGAATTTTAGGTATTAGATCGGTAGTCTAACCAAACCTCTGGGTCATGAAGAGTGAAAAAGAATGAAAAACCGACTTCAATTAGCATTTGGTGATGAATCACCTTGTCGCAGCTCTGTGTATTCGTGGTTTGGAGAATTTAGATGTGGACGAGATCATCTACATGACGAGGTACGTGAAGGTTGGCTGGCGACTGCGGTTACAGACTCTAATATTGACACCGTATGAAACTGACAAAAAAATTACTTGCCAGCAAATTCGTACTTTGTTAGGCAACGGAATGAGTCAAGTGCAAAACATTTTACATGTGCATCTGAAGGTTCGGAAGCTTTGCACTCGAAGATACCGCATGATAAGTCATGCGGTATCTTATCATGAAGGACCAGAAACGACTGCGTGTCCAGTGGTGCCGTAAAATGATAAAAAAGTTTAACGGAGGACAGTCATTGGCTGTCTATTATATCGTGACAAGGGACGAAACCTGTGTGTACTGCTTTGAACCTGCTTTGAAAGAAAAAGCCAGTCGGCAGAGTGGGACTTTCCTTTTGAAGATTTGCCGACAAAAGAAAAGTCGAAGCATTGGTAAAAAAATGGTTGCTTATTTTTTTGGAAAATCAGGACATTACACTACAGTATCGCTTCGTCAGTGATGCACGCTAGGTACATAAAGAGAAATAATAAAAATTGAACTCTTTGTGATTGACATAAGTCCTTAAACGCGACCTTTGCCGGATCTGCTGTCCCTGTTCCGCATGGTATTGCATACATAATCTCTCGTCCTTCTCTCAAAAAGAGGTAGACAAACCGAATCGAAATCACCAATTTTGAGTATACTTTAGTGCCGGTATCGTACGGCGAAAATTAGAAACAGCGCCGCCTATGAATTTCCCGTTTCTAATTTTCGCTGCCAACGGTCGAAACTGGAAAACTGGAAATCATTCGAGTGTCAAATTAGGAGAAGCAGCTAGTGCTACTCCACGCGGGAAGCTGGAATCTGCAAATGATACTAAAGTCAACATCCAAATGCGTGACTGGTTGCTGCCTTGTCGTATATGTTTCTTGGGGCAAATTATGTCACGAGTTCCGAGAAACACATACCTACATGATTACGTACAGGCAGTTTAGACAACAGGTCTTGTATCCTTTCTCCTCTGGTTGTTTTATTATTTGAGTGTTGGTTAAGTCTGTTTTTAAATTGGTTTATGCTTTGTGCTGATACTACTTCTTCAGACAATCTGCTCCAGGCTTTACTTTACAATTACTCTGCTGCCATGAAATTGTCTATGTGGTTAAACAGATTTAAATAGCTTTAGTCTCTATGGAGATATTGTTTATTTATTTTTAATATTATTGGCATTCAAATGATACTCATTCATTCTGGTATAAAACGTGGCGTTTGTGAACTAGCACGGCTACTATTGCTTTTTGAAAGTTTTCTAAAGTTAAAGATAAAGTTTCTTAGCTTTTATCAATGCCAACGCGTATGTGCTGCGTATGTGACCACTTCAATTATAATTTTAGGCTAGATTTATATTGACAGCGAATCCGCACAGAACTGGTCGGGATTCTTACCTCTCCAATAATTTTTATTTGTCCGGTTCTCCGGTTCAATGTGCAGTGAAGTTCTTTTTTTCGGAAACGACGATTTCACGCTATCAGGCTACAAAAAAGCCGGCAAGAAAGCATGCGTGTGACCGATGCAAGCGCTTCTAGTTCCAAGCGACGCGACTTGTGCTCCGGTAAAGTTGAATTCTTTAAACTAATTTCGCCCATGACTCCACAAACATTTAAAAAATCCAGACACTTGTTTTTCATAAAAGATTTATTATAAGTGTTTTAGTAACTAATAGCTACTCCGCATTGTGCAATATACTATGCGCGACGAATAACTTAAAAGCACTTAGTTAAACAAATTTAAATCTTAAAAATAATTAAAAATAAAAACGAAACTCATTTCATTCGACATTTTTAATTGAACACAATTTTAAACTTTGATGAAAACCGTTGTTTCGAGAACGATTTCTTTAGAATTTAAATAGTGTTTGTATAAAACGTGACACGCATTATTTTCTTAATGATCCTATTAAGAGTCTCCTTGATTTGGCTTTACAATATCAATGTCAGGGTTTTGAAACAGTATTTGAAATCTCGCAATGCTAATAATCTCACAATATGATTGAATTATTATGACATTGCCGACGGACCAATTGGCATGGGGTGCGATCTCTAATCCTACTCGTGGATTTTTTTCAATACTTTTTCTTTTTTTTAATTGTAATTTGTTCGCAACAAATTTACGTAAAATTATATATAAATAAAGAAACAAAAATTAACTTAACACACAAAAGAAAAACAACAAATTTAAATTAAATACCTAACTTTAATAAAAATAAAAAGATGTCCTCCAATATATATAGTGCCTTACAAATAAACAAAGAATAAGCTCCGAATAGTTATTCCGTGTTTTGTCTCTTTTACTCTAATTTGAAATGACGTTTACATGACAAGAACAAAATACGGAATAACTATTCGGACCTTATTCTTTGTTTATTTTTTATTTTTTTTATGTTATATTTTCCAGTTGTCTAATCTCAATCAACCAACGCAAAGGGCCGCATGACCGGAGCGCGGATCCGCTTTGGAGGACCGACCGCGACCGCCCGCTCAGTGGCGCGCACAATTATCCTATCTTCCTATTATAACCAAAGCTTGTGAAATTCACGTACAAATGTGAAAATCGTAATTGAAGTTGTAGCAACGAAATTGGTTTTTGGCTGAATGCATTCAGTGGCTGTATCAGGTCTTTGTTTTTGGTTTAATTAAGCTCGTTTCTCAAAATAATATTAACAAAAAACTACACTCAAAGTTTAGAATTTTAAGAAATCTAGGTCAGTATAATGTTCTTTCAATCAAATCAAATCAAATCAAATCATTTATTCGTATTAAATGCGGTACATTATAGTGATGGTAAGTGTGAGGTTGAGAATCGCACATTTAGCTAACATGTTAGCATACAAATATTAAATTAAATTAAATATAATTAAAATGAAATGGAATTAGAATTAATTAAGTATACATGTGTTAAATATACAACCCAAAGTCCTCCTCAAAGTGTGTGATATTAAAATTCGAAAGTACCAAAGTTACCATAACACTTGCATGAGCCAACCTATTGAACATATAACATTTGGTATTTTTATACACATAGGTAAGTGGCGTGCATTTGGAAAGGCCTATGTTCACCAGTGAGCTAATACGTATGGGCTGATGATGATGATTACACAAAACTGTTAGTGACGCAGCTCTTGTACTAATAAGAGTAAACCTACGGACGAAGCACGGATAAGCTCGAAATGATACATTTTTGGTCACCCATCCGATGACCGGCATTTGAGAAAGTTGCTTAACCTCAGCACTCGCAGATCGGGCGCTTTAACCACTGCACCATCAAGCTCCTCGACATTAATGAGGGTTAAGAATCAACTATGAATTGTATAAATAACTTCTCAAGTTAGGTTGGATGTTTCTAAATCATATCTACATTGCCCCAGAGGACATTGAAAATGTAATAGTCCCGTAAGATGCTGCTCTTATTACTATTTGCACAATACGTACTACTTCTCATGATAAGTACAGAGACGATTTCCCCTCTCAGCCGAGACTAAGCGCCCCGTCGGCATACTAACTAGTGTTTGCACCGCCGCGCCGGTTGCCGTCTGCGGGAGTTTGCATTAAGCGCGCCGTTATTATCTAGGCATTCATAATTTTAGCATAAGCGTGTCGCTGGCAGCTGCCGGCGGAATCAGCAACTTCACATGTTGCTATAATAAAATTACGGAAGAGTCATTTCATCGGCTTAAATTAAATCCCACTACGATTTACCGACGAGAACTTCGTCGATGCTGTTATGTGTTGTTTGTTAACGTCAAACATAATTCTGTCAACAAAGCTATTGTTGAGAGTACAGCAGTGTTTGTAATCGAATTTATATGCTTTGTTAATCAATGAATTGTGTAAATAATCCTTTTATGCAATAACGTTTGCTGGCACCGCAACACCAAAGGTCTTTAGGTAAAGGTTCTTAATGCCGTTGTCTTACCCCTTTTCAGAAAGGTTCGTTTCAAAGGTTGTCGAGAAGGTCGAGCCCTGGATAGTACGGCAGTTTTCTTGGTAGCTTATATGCCACCAACTTCCACGTTAATATTTAGTGTTCAAAATACAAATACAAACAAATTTATTTGATAAATGCTTACTTACAAACTTAAAAATACAGTGGAAAATAGTGTTACCTAAATATAAGCATAATTTTCAAGGAGGCTGAGATTTTCTGCGAGCCCACACTAGGCCTGACCTGTGGCGGTTAAGTAAGATGTTTTCAAAAGTTAACATAAGAAGTTGGAAATCATACAAATATTTTTATCTTCATCAATCTGCTTTGTCAAAACCCAGACCAGAGTGTGGCTGACGTGGCTTAGGTCATTTTACCCAAGAATTGGGTTCCAATTATCCAATTGAAATTTATTTATTTTATTTATTTATTTATTTATTTATTTCTAGGAAGATTTACAGACAAATAACATCTAAAGTTAAGGAGAATAAATAGACATATGCTATTAACAAATCTTCACAATTATAAACAAAATATATTTGAAACAAAGCATTATCACCATCGCCTTCATATCAGCCAAAAAGCATGAAACCTTAATTAAATGGCTAGAAACCTTTTGATACCTACAAGGTGGTATGAACTTTTGTCAAGTGTTTGTTTGTTGTTATCTATATTAAAGCAAAAATAAGAAATTCCATAACAACCAGCCAGCCACGAGACATAGACCTAAACTAATATTCCCACTTCGCTATGTACCCTTCTGAAATAGTTATATCTTCAGAAATCTAATTCCGAAGTTCTGACATCGTACACCCATTATGTAATATTGCGAGATGATCATACAACCTGCAAAAATCAAATTTCTTTGCAGACCCTCATAAGTCGCAGATGCGGCTTGTGATAGCTGACTCGCCAGTTTCTCGAAGGGTCGTCCCGCATCGACAGTATGGGCCTGGATTCAAATATACAATCGTGTGTCGGTGGCCTGATTATGACAATTTTCCCATAATCTTAATGTCGAAATCAGGCTACCGACACACTATTGAAACGTTATTGAATTGAGACTGGCTTGCGGCTCTATAATGTGAACCTGCTAACTTTGTAAACCTTGTATCAGTGGACTGAAATCCGTCCATAAGAATAAGCGTCAGGAGGCCTAGTTCGTAAATCAAGCTCTTGATTTACTTTGATTGACAACCAGGCGTAGGGTCAATGCTCAGGTTGATCAAAGCATAAAAATGATTATCAATGGTTTTATTGTTATTATCTACTAATAACAATAAAAGTCGATGACTAGACTAGGTAATAATCAACACCAGAGCAAAAGCTCTCCGACAAATCAACGTTTCTTAGTCATTTACTAATAATCACGACAATAATTTACTTACAGCATTATACGAACAATAAAATGTCTCCAGAATCAGATCTAGTACAGTCGGCCAAAGAAATGTATCGTTTCAATTTAGTCCGCAGGCTCGGCCAATGACTCACTGGTTGGACGTGTTGTATATAAATTTCTTTGTGGGCACATTTCTCTCCGATAATGGCATTACTTATTCATGGAGAAAGTTCTCGGATTGATGGTAAAAGTTGAATTCCATGGTGCTTTCACAGACATACCTATCTACAGTTTGAAATAATATTCCGTATCATTGCAAAGAAGCACTAAAAGCAAGTGGCTAAGTTTTTATTAAAAGCGAATCGTTACGTTTTTCCTTATCTGCCGAATAATGCCGACCCTAGTTTGTGTGTAGAGCGCTTATGTAAAAATGAACAATGCTCTCCAAGGCAATACGAAACCATTCACATTATAACGAAGCAATGACAGTTTATATATTTAATGAAGTATTAAGTAACAGTCTCCGTTAAAACTTATTAATACCCATTAGTTAATTTGTTAATAAATTAGAGTAAAGATAATAAGCGGCCGGGGCGTCGTTGGCTCCCTAATAAATCGGGAACACAAGTACCCTTGTCTGGGAAATTGAAACCGAGCACCCGATGCTAAACTCTCTAAGATTGAGATTAATACGGGCGTGCAAACCTTTCACAATCAGTACATACCAAGACTCCGAAAGAATTGTATTATTCTTTATGTAGTTATTGGTGGAACTTACAAGGCACAACCGCAAATCACGAATGCTGATTTAAGACAAGAGCTCGAGCGCGCGAATACCAGACACAATAGATTTTAATTGTTATCGGCCACCTGGTGGTCGATCGACGCTCAAGGGGTTATGTAAGTTCAAAGAACGATTTAAATTTTCAACTGTAGGTCAAGTTTTTATTTTAAAAAATCATATTTATATGATCTTTTTGTATTAAGTACTCGTTTTCCATTTATCGGATTGCGATGAAATTTCTGTAAATTCCGGTACGCACGATATACCTAAATCATTACGAGATGGGATTATTGTGTTCACGCGGACGACGCCGACGGCACGGTGGGATTGTTTTGAATTAGGCGATTACAGCAAAAAACGCTAATTTACAAATAAAAAATTACCTATTCTAAGTTCAAATGGACACAACAAGCGATAACATGGCGCTATCTGTCTTCATAATGGCTGCTATTACGACCCTCTTGCTTTTTACTGAAGACCCGCTGCAATACATCGAAGCATAAAACCCAACAGCTCATGGTCAAAACAGAATTGCGATTTAAAGGGTTATTGATGGTCACATTGACCCTGGCTGGACCTTTGCCAACGAAATTTAGGCTCGCTATGACGCTGTTCAGAGTTAATTAGATGATGTAAACAGGAATTGTCCCGCAAAGAAGGTAGTGTAGCTACTAGTGTAGTGTAGTTACTAGTTGCTGCCCTCAGAAACATAAACATACTCGAGCTTGGATAACGAACACGTAGTCCACTTCACGATATTATTCATGCACTATCATACGCATCGGTCATGGAAGCGGTAACTAGCTGAGACCAGTACTCAGCATTATCATTTTAGCGATTCTGATATATCTCATGAAACTTGCAACTGACACTTGCAAGAGCGATGAGTTTCTTAGGATGGCGTTAAAAAAAGCAATTTTCAATAATTTCCTTGCTGCCCATGCGCCGCTAGTTTGCTTTGCAATGATTTTTAAATTTTTCATTTACCCAGGCTACTCTTTTATAGGAATTGACTGAACCGCCAAGTTAACAGTTTATAAGTACATTGTGCTTTTATAAGTGGAGGATATTGAATAAATTTTCCGTGAACGAGAACTAGCTAACTAACTAAGTCGGCGCACCAACCCAAAGTGAGTCTTGGCCTCCGATTAACTAAAATTAAACTAACTTAGATGAGAAACTAACATTAAAATATGAGTGCCCTGGTAGCCTGATGGCAGACCACGAATAGACGAAAGGCAGATTCAAATACGGCTAGTGGAAAAGATACTAATTATTTCTCTGTCATAAAAACATATTCACAATAAACAAATTGCAAAATTTTAATTTATTTACATTGTGTCTTTGTGTCCAATACCCCCGTTAATTTTATTTAACTATCGGGATCCAACGACAATGTTAATATTATTACTAACTAGCTGCACGGACAGATTTCGTTCTGTCAAAAGCATTTGTTTATCTCTTTATTAAAACTTTCCGTGTGCCTTAAGAAATATAATACTACAAAATATGCCATACTAAAAAAAAATTGCCGAATTGTTCGAGCCGTTCTCGAGTTTTGCGCTTAGCAACATTTATTTTTATTTATATAGAAGATTACGCAGAATTAATTACTGATTGCAGCACCATTCTCTACATTTTCATTGAATTTTAAGAGCACTTAAATGATGTTTTGTGAACTGTGATATTCATTTAAATATTCACGATTTCAATTATTTTGACATTTGCAATTGAATTTATAATTCCTTTTGCCGTATCTCTTTTGTATTGTTTGATTGTAAATACGTGTTTATTGCAAGATTCCTAAGCCGTTGATGTCCCCGTAAACCAATTAAATATATGTATTTGTAAAATGTTACAGTATAGATGGACAACTGTTTGCTTGTTGTTTAATCGCGTTGAAACAGCTGAACGGTCTACGAGGGAGGGCGACAACAGGCGACCCCGCCGAAACGTGGGCTGCCCCCACAACAGCAGCTTAATGGAAATCGAAATTACCGACTGAATTACTAAATGAATTTGGCACAGGTAAGTTTCAAATTGTAAACATCAAATTCTAAAAACCAATTTAAAATTTCCATCGCGATGACGAGATATCCCATGCTACTATGGGTCTACTACTAGGACAATGAAGTCGCGAGCGGGCTGTTAGTAATATAAGTAAGTTAGTGAATAGTCTATATACTATCCCACTGCTGGTCAAAGGCCTCCATTACTAAAGTCATCGACCTAGTATAAAGTAAACGCAAATAAAGTGTTAATTTTTTCAATTCACTAAGCAATTATGAAAAGAGTTATTGGTATCATAGCAAATCCTTATCGCAAACGATTCACCTGTTGTTAATTAGATCTCAATTGTGTTGTCATCCCAACAATGGCATCGCGTGAGGCCGCAGTCTCGGCTCGGGCGGAGGTTGTATCGCTTCCTGTAGCCATTAGCAGCCGGTTAGAGGATGACGCCACATTCCATTGACACGAGATCAATGGCTGCGTCTCCAACAACGGATTGCAGTTTCTTAATTGGCAACGTCTTCGACAACATGTAAATGTCTGCTTGCAATCTGCAGACTCAGGATTCATCTAATAACCCAATAAAACCAATGTTGTTTAACAACTGACATCATACAAATACAACAAGACTGGTTTAATCTGGTTTTGTTATAAGTACAGAGGAGAAAAGTTCGAGATAATTTAATTTGGTTCACCTATCGGGGATAAAAGCATTGCGAAATACGATCTCAACCCGAGCGTGACAGCCAAAGCTTCAATTGACTATAAATTGAACTCTCAAATGTACCACTTGAAATATGTAGATGTCGCAAATGGTAGCTTCAGAGACGACAATTAATACAGACACCCGTTCCTAGCGTACTGAAAAGTTATAATATGAACCCCCGACACAAGGACTCGAACAGCAATTGCAAACAAAGACGAACAATGCTCATGTGTCCAGGAATGACTGATTCACGAGGTACTACAAAGTTTGTGTGACGGATTATAGTCAAAGTAACAAATAAAGGCATAATTCTGCATCGTCAAACAATAACATTATCTATTTCACAAACAAGTAATTATATTCTTTGAGAATTGTGAAGAGGAGTATTTAATCTCCTTTCTTACAATATACTAAGCGACAGTATCAAGACAGTAATTATTTAGTATCTAGTGGTGGGAATCTTAGTATCCGTAAAGTTGTATCCGTAAAGTACACTGTCGCGAAGAAAGTGCTCCGTGTTCGCAATAAATCTCAGCTAATCGCCGTCGCGCTGAAAAACGCTTGTAATTAGTTTTAAGCGAATCATGCCAGAGAATTCGATATTGAGTTGGGAAATTAATACAATAGGCTCGTCTCTGGCGACTGAAGAGTTTCTGGCACTCGATGGGAAGTTGATTGAATATTAATCTGCTATCCGTTTTAATTTGAAACTTGACGTTATTTTGGAAAACAAAAACAGAAATTTAATTGTTTTTAGAATACAACCTATTATATTATATTTATTTGCAATGAATGTAGGTACAAATAATCAGTTGTTACATTATATTAGTGAAACCTTGTCCTCCTCGTTTTGTTATTTTTAGCTCTTGTATGTTTATAATTTAAATGTGATATAAGCCGCCCGCCGTTCCGAACCAACTAAAATTCTATATATATATTTATCATTCCTTTATTTATTTTTCCTTATATAAATTTACATTTTTAAATATTTTCTAAAAACAAAATAAGTAAAACATTTAAAAATAAAAAATAGGGGTCCGCCGGCATCACCAGGATTTATCATTATTATTATTATTTTGCTTAATTTATAGAATACACATTATTCTAGTATGTTTTCATAGTTTCACCTCTGATCTTACAGTTTATTAGCTCTCTCCATCCGACTGGTTGTCTGGAAGAAATCGCTTGAAAGCGATAAGACCGCCAAATTGTAACTTTGTAATATATTTTTTTCATGTTTATGTCTTATAGTGTTGCAATAAAAGTATTATCTATCTTTCTATCTATCTATCTATCAAACGTACTGCAAAGCCTACTACTCCATTCGTTGGGCGAATGTTAGACAAATGTTTACTTATCAGAAATTATCAGAAATAGCGTGTACGCCACGGTATCCGTAGGCGTGTGTCAGCTCGTAGCACGCCGCCGCCGCGCCGTTCCGCGCCGTATCCGATGGGCGTAGCGGCGCATGCAGCCGCATAATGCGACCAGATCTTTTTACCGCGTTAATTATTTACTGGCAAACAGGAAAATTACCAGAGTCTGGCGGATATTGACGCTATCTGTGTTTTATCTGCCCCTCATTGTTAATGGTGATGTCATCATTGTTATACGACGATGTGACCGAGAGTTCTCGAAGAAAGTAAACAGTGTTTGTAGTATTGTTTTGTTTTCTAAAATAGGTGTACTGCCGAGTATTGATGTAAAATAATGGTGGATTATATTTTAGCGTCAAGTGTTCGTGGTTGTGCATGAGTTAGCTTATGAAACAATACAATGCAACGTAACTTTTTTAAGATGTCCGCAACATGTCTCAGACAGAAAAACATCATTTTATCATTCAGCATCGATGAAAAATATTAACAATTTCGAATATTTGGAAACATGGCTTTAATAAAGTTCAATAATAAAGGATTTTCCTTACCCCTAAGAAGCAACCAGCATTTGGTAATCTGTAACAAAATAAACATTGCATTATTGATACGTTACATTATGTGTCATAAATAGCCTGTCTGTCAGTATCAACTCTTGCTTTTAAAATTAAAATATAAATCACACATAAGTATGTAAAAAAAATATAAGGCATGCAACATATAATCAAAACGATTAATATATTCTCTTAACACTGCTGAAGCCACGTAAACTTTTTGTTCCCAGCTTAGTGTACTAAGTTATAGCCTTATAATTATCTTGATAATTCAAAAACAAACAATATTTAAATTGACTAAAAGATGTTTCTCTACAATATGTAAGTAAAATGTCAAAGCCGCGTGCCGGAGTGAGGTGCCGGCGACACCACTGCCAATACGTACACCCTGTGTATCGGCGCAACGGGGTGTTTACGTACAGGGTGTTTAAGTTCCATGAATAACAATGCTAAGTGACAGCGCGTCCTCGGCGCAACACATTCTGTACTCTAATGCGGTCACCCTCCTATTTGAATACACCGCTAGTGAAGATGACAAACTACATTTGAAACCAGAATTCTGAATACGATAAGCAAGCAAGCAATCATTTCATTGTCATGCCACTAAATAATGGAATGCTCTCCCAGTACACGTTTTTCTTTATTCCCACAACATGGGGTCCTTTAAGCGAGGTGTGAAGAAGCAACTTGCAGATCAGCAAGGACGTCTAGGTCTAGTGAGGCACAATTCTTCTCGACTAGCAGCTTCCTTCGCACCTGAACTCTGCTTCTGCTTAACATCAAGTAGAACAGTGTAATTTGTTTTTTATAAAAATATGCCTTCTATAAAATAATCTCTCAATTACCTTATTGTTTCTTTCAGTTTGTCTCCGAAAACTGATTTCTAAACCAGTCCTAAGATAATAAAAGATTACACTGAATTAAAAGCGTTTTAGTAGGTTCACATATCAGTAGTATTTGCCGGCCTAGCTATTGTTTTAGGAAACATCCACAGATGGCTTTTTATAGTATATACTAGCTGACCGGCGGACTTCGTACCGCTTTGACAGTTATGCATGACAACAAAACAAACAAATCATTCGTCCGCTTAAGAACGCCCGTATCCCATGATGGACCCCTATAGCAGCGCCACCTACCGGGTTCAATTGTAAATCTAAACCATTCTCGAATCCACTTGAACACACAGAGAAAATTTCATCTAGATCGGTCCAGCCGTTTAGAAGCAGTTCAATAACATACACACGCACAGGAGATTTATATATCTAAAGATTTTAACCGAACAATAAAAACAAGTAGTCAATAACTTCCCAGTTGTTACGCCAGGCTCCGTAGTAGATATTCAGTTATTCATGATAGTTTTCAAAGTATAATACTTTGTTTGGTAATCTCTTTTCAACTTCGTTTCGTAAGTCAAATATTGTCGATAGCATCTGTGGTGTCCTTTATATGTCAGTACAATCGACAGCTGAACTAAATATTTCAATTTAAAACTAAAATTATAATAGCTTAAGTTATTATTCTGAGTTGAATACCTTATTAATCATTATTCCTTAATTAATATGGGATTTTCTATGAATTCGGAGATTGCGATTTTAAAAGTGTTATTTTGTTAATTCCAAGGAATATTTTAGCAATTAATTTGTATCTTAACTTAAGTTTAAATAGTAAATAAATAAAATAAATAAAAAATAAATTTAACTTTTAACTTTTTATCGTAAGCTTTGTAATAACTTGATCTGTTTATATTTTGAACTAATTATCAATCACCAAACAAAATCTAAAAAAACTGAAATAAAGATTGCATCCCAATACTCGCCTACGACAACGAGTAACTATCAGAGATGATCTGTATCTTTCATTGAAATTCAGAAGATATTCAATTTGAATGAAATCAAAATACCTAGTTGGTTACTTCCCACGTGCAAAGTCCTAATCATAGCAATAAGACGTGCATCATAGGCTGATGATAATGTTTATTGTTAAATGGTACTTAAAAACAACTTCTAACTGTAACGTCACCCTCCGCTTCTGTTGTGCAAATGAATGGTAAAGTAGTAGCTGGTTAACGCGACAAACTAATTAAACAAAAACCAGGGTTCGTCTCACTGCGACTGGATTACGGGAGGCTCCGCAAATGTTTGCGGAATAGATTGCTCCGTCGATTGTTTAGCCTTACAGCTTCCGGTGGGACAGCTCGGCACCGTCCAGTGGAGTTGTGGCGAAGACCTTTGCATTTAGCGTACCTTGGTGTTTTTAAATCAAGTTCATTTAATTGTTTAAGTTGAAGAAATTTATTCCTAAAAGAAATTTAACATTTCACTTAATAATAAATTAAATACTATCTGACGTAAATAAAATATAAACAGTGAACAAGCAGGAATTTGTAAGTAAAGTAATAAAACCAGTAAAATAAAATATAAATTGCAACGTTTATGAGCTAAAAATAAGCTAAAGAGCTAAACGCAAAAGGGAGCCGTGTGAAATGTCGTTGCACCAAAATAATAAATAATGCTTTATTGAGATCCCTACATAAATATTGTTTATTAAATTCCCCTTTTTTGTGCTTTTGTACATATAAACTTTCACATTCATATTCATATTCATATCATTTATTGCCACATGTTGGTATGTACATAGATCATAAAAAAACAATCCCATAAACATGACTCATGAAAAGGTATCGCAAATTTCAATCTTTTAAACAAAAAAAAACTTAAAACTAAAAAAACAAAAAGAAAAAAGTTGGTAATTATATTTTATCTAAAACTTCTTAAAATGAATAGCAACATTTTATACAACGTGTCAATGAAATAGTGAATAAAATGCTCGCCTCCATTGCGTTATTATTATTTAGAGCTTTTTTTCCTTTCTTTCGAAATATTCTCTTATATTATAAAAAGCTTCTTAAAAATCTGTTTAGCTCATTCTCAAATTTACTGTCTGTCTGTTTATAAATGTGAATATGAATAAAAGGATTTTTTTCATAGACTTGCAACTTTTCTAATCTTTCAGCAAAGTAATAATCAAATCTCAACAATTAATATGAAAAAAATAGTTTATCTACTTTAGGTAACACAACTTTTAAAATCTTACAAACTAAAAATCAAGTTATTATGCTACGCCTTGTAAGCAGCCCTGACCACAGATCGCAGATGCCATAGTCCCCAGCTCGGTTAACACGAGCAGTGGGCTCGCAGTGTATCAACCCCGGGAGTTATTAAACCACCCCTGCTCAGCGGCGGCTCTGGCGGCCGGCCAACCGCCCCGCGACGAGCCGAGCATGCCGCGCGATCCACTCACTACCAGCTCATTTATATTATGTACTTTATAGCTGTGTAATGCGGCCTTATGAACGAGTATTACTAACCCATCTTTATCCGCTTCTACAAGAGGATGGAGTGTAATCAAACTATAAGTATTTCAAGCGCCTCCGTGCTTCCGATGGTTTCGGTTGCTGTCGTAGTATTCATGGCCCTCGTTGAAACACACTTTCCCGAATTGGGCCAGCGTGATGTTTTATTCATTTATGATTTATTTACATATAATTTAAACGCAAACATTGTTGCGAACAAATTACAATTTGAAAAAAGACAAAGGGTTCAAAAAATTCCACGAGCAACAATTGTTCGCACGCAACAATATTTGCGTTAAATTATATGTAAATAATCATAAACATAGCTTGCCTAATTCTTAACTGATCTTTCAATATTTGTAATAATCTTAAGATCGGATGTTGATGACGTAGTTGTCGACGTTGAATAGAGCTCCTATGGCTTATACAAGTAAAAGTAGATAGTGTTGATTAATTTCGGCGAGTTGGATTGAGCCACGATAGCATAGTTGGCAGTGCACCTGTCCCGGTATGTCATGGGGTGCGGGTTCGAATCCCGCTCGT
The DNA here is from genome assembly GCA_963082485.1 of Eudonia mercurella. Taxonomy (NCBI): domain Eukaryota; kingdom Metazoa; phylum Arthropoda; class Insecta; order Lepidoptera; family Crambidae; genus Eudonia; species Eudonia mercurella. Next base: position 244,891 of record OY720030.1, read on the forward strand.
GGAATTTTTTCAACAGTCTTTTCTTCAATTTTTTTTTTATTCACTTTTATACAAAAACATTACGAAACGAACTCTCCATATAAATGTGTTCTGAGGCCTTTGCCCAACAGTTTGACGTCATTAGGCTGATCATGATGATGAATAAAGGAGAAATATTTTCAAGAGGTGGCAGTCACCCACCGCCGTGCCCTAAACTAGACACTGCTTTTTAATTGGTGACCATGTCTGGCTGTAATGTTTACCGTAAAAGAAAAACTAAAGTAGTGAGCACAGTTCTGTACATTTACTTCACGAAACTCGTTGAATGCAGACTATTTCGTTTATCCATTATTACTACTGTTCCCTGGGGAGTTTGGCTCGTGCCCAGGGTCCTCTGGCTCCCTGTCGCCGGACCTGGTCCCGCTGCCGGACACACGACACTTCTCCGACCTGTGCACACTTACGTTACAAATTGTGGCTTGTTTTAACCGAGCAGCGTCGCATTTATTCGAGCTTTAAAACTTTTATTGAATGATAGAGCTTTTATTACCGAACGCCACTGAAGCGTGCAATTGCCTTAGCAAAAATAAAATTTCCAGTGACATCCGCGTATATTCAGGAAAATCCAATATTATCCAGAATGAAATAACACACATTTTGTACTCGCTCCGTGAGTTATTCATAAGATTATATTCTCGTCAAACATTATGTTACGCCGTGTAAGGGTGAAATCTGCTGATGCCGAACTTCCCCATATGTCATAATATTAACCTCCGACATCACAGAATATTGAATAACGTTAAGTAATCATGCATCGATATAGAATAATGTTTGCACATACAACTCCAAGGAATATTCCGCAATATATTTCTCCATTCATGTAAAATATAAAGCTGGGGAGTCGCGCCATAAATTGTGCCTTCAATTTTTCCTGAACTCGGTCAGAGCGCTTCTTAACAAATGGCCTCTAAATATAAGACTACACAGTCCTTACACAGAATAAAGAGACCCAGAAGGTAAGCCTAATATACATTGAAAAGATACAACGCAAGTTTGCACGCTGGTTATACAAGAAAAGGTACGGATACTACTTTATTTTACTTTACAACCTGGAAAAAAAATAAGCAATAAAATTTGAGCAGCCTATATGTTTGGTGATAACTATTTTTTTCACAAATATTAGGTAGCTGAGAAATTTATATTTTTTAGACAAAAAGGGCGGGCTCGGGCGGCCTGCGAGCGCGGCGCGGGGGAGACGGCGCGGCGGCGCACTTGTACCCCACAAGCGTGCCACGTGGTCACTCATCCGGCACTGCGCTTGCGCTTGTCAATCAGTAACAAAATAGGGTTGTAGAAAATCTTGTACAAAATGTTAACATTATACTCAAGTAAAAAAATATGTTTTTTTTACCACATTTAATGGTGATATTTAAGCACCTTCATCGTCATCCTTAAATATTATTGCTCATTTTTTTACAGATTGTATATCCATACTTATTTGTGACCGGCATGGTGGATTTAGAGACCCTTAAACGTAGACGGGTAATGCAGGTCGTTTTACACTATCTAGGTATTATTCACCACAGGATCGGTAGCCCGTCCGTACTAGAGAAGGTGAGGTTACTAGTTCCTAAACGCATGAAGCGGGATGAGGCGGGGGCGGTTGAGCCTCGGCGGCGCCCACGCCTTCTGTACTCGCCAATGAATTTTTTCGTTTATTTTATACCTTTCATTTTGACATTTTTGCAATTGTAAATTGTAAGTTGACATTTTTGTAATTTTATCCGAATTGCATTATTATTTATATTCATTTTAATTTTAATTTTGTATAATTAATTATTTTTATTTTAACACTGTAAATATTGTATTTAAGGTACATAATTGATCTAAGTATTTAAGTGTAATAATTAGTTAGCTGGCGTCTTGGTCCAAGTTGTACGCCAGTAGACTTGCATGCTTATAAATAAACTAGCGGCCGCCCGCGGTTTCACCCGCGTGGTTCCCGTTCCCGTGAGAATATCGGGATTCAAAGTGTCCTGTGTGTTAATACAGGTTATAAACTATCTGTATGCCGAATTTAATCCATATCCATCCATCTGTTGCAGCGTGAAAAGCAACAAATATACACACATACACACAAATTTTCGCATTTATAATATTAGTGTGATAAGTAATAAATAAATAAAAAATAAAATACCACGTTCGAGCAACGCATACATAGACCATCACACGGCCACGGATCTCGGAGCAGCTCGAAACAGTTCGAGCGCAGCTTTTGTCCATATGTTTTATATCCGTGATAGGTTGTCTATGCGTGCGTTACTCCTCGATCACGGTATGTATTAAGCTTATCTTCTGGGTTTCCTTATTTTGTCTAAGGACTGTATGAACCTCACCCTTCTGCAGTCTCCTTATTTTGTGATCCTCACGCGCCGCCCGAGCGCGGCGGCGGCGGCGGCGGCCGGCTCCAGGCATCACGGAATATTCAGACAGCTTTGAGCTTACAGACGTGTCGATGATCGCGGAACTTAACAGGACACGTATTCCAAGGAGCGCATTTCAGATATAAGAGGTAGATTTTACACGCTCCGGAGTTAAGGGCGCGCCCCGACCAAAACAAACCAAAATGTAGTCACGGTTAAGCTGCTATATGATGAAAAAACTATCGTATTACATAAACAAAATATATATTTAATATCAAAGGGAACGTGTTTACAATTAGTCCGACCCATAAATTTATAACACACTATAGTTTTTTCTACAATATTATTTTAAGTTGAGTAAAAATCATGAAAACGAGTGGCGGTGTTTAGTTGATATCTTATAGTTTATCTAAATTATTATACCTCTGATTATGTCTAAACAATTACCAATGTCTTAACTACAAATCGTCCGTCTCACATTTTCGATTTATCGAGAGGTTTTTTAAATTATTATTTTTCATATTATTATTTTTCAAATTAACACGTTAAATTCTCCATACAAATTAGTATGGCCGCGCGGCATCAAATAAATATGGACAAAGACAAATAAAATATATATGACACCTGTCACTTATGGACGGCACACCCTTAAAGTACTTGGACAATCGATTAACAGTTATTTTGATTCAATTATGAAGCGCTATCAATCGGACCGAATGGTCGTTGAAACGTTGTTGTTTACTTAATACTAAAGATTATCATCACAAAACGACAATGTTCTGAGTATGGTCCATTTATAGGTTTATTGTATACATTACACGAGCCTTATTGAACATTATTGAGCCCTTATGAAAAAATCTTGTGGCGTGTTCTTTGTCATTTAGTAGATACTTTCATCTGTGACGTGTAAAACAGTTCATTGCAATATAATTTCCACTAGAGATGAATTAAATAAGAAAATGGTTTTTATAAGAAAAAATAACTTTTGTTTCAATTTTTTTTATTTTAGGTACATTAAAAGACAATATCAGGATCACACATTTAGCCAAATTATTGACATACAAAAATACGTAATTTTTTTGGTAAAATTTTTATTGGCATTAATAACGAAACTTTACTCCCGACACAACAGAATACTTAAAGTTGTGTATTTGCATTTTTTCTGTTCGGTTTGTATGACAAGATTTTAAACAATTGACGTTAATTTTAGCAAATTTTTGTTTTTTGGAAAGGAGTAGACCTTAGAGCATTAAATTTGGTTTAATGCTCTAAGGAGTAGACTATCACCTCCTCCGTGGTGCTTACAACTTTTGTTTTTAAAAATCTATTGGCATAAACTTAGAGCATTGGTTTAATGCTCTAAGGGCATAAACGACTCGAACAGCAGTCATGCTCAAAAGAAGGCCCTACTTTAAAAATTACTATATTCAATCCGTTTTCTTATAAAAAAAAACATTAAAAATTTTATAAATTAGAGTTTCTCAAATAAAAATTCCAGTGAAAAGTTTTTTATTAGTCTTGTTTCGGTAGCCAATCACTTAAAACACCCCACGTCAAACGGCGTCCGTGTTTGCGTTTTCACACCAATAAAAAGGCGAAATGATCGGCGCTACAAAAGCGTACCACATATATCGACTGTTTACTGGCAAAAGGTCCTAAGTCATTTTCACCAACTTTTCAGGAGGGACATAAATGTGTTTTATATTAGTCTGAGGTACGTAGGGGATAAATAAAAAAACACGTCATTTTTTATTTTAGACCCTTTATTGAACATAATATATAGCTTTTTTATATCTTTAACGCAGTCTTCTGAGCGCTACTTAGGACTTATTACATGAAAATTCTGTACACAATAGGACATATTGAACCCAAGCAATATGTACTATTTAATACTATAACAAACAACACGCAATAAAAAGTAACATTTCTGGTAACAAAATGTCTGATAGTATTTCTTGCATTTAAAATCAACAAATTATATAAAATTTTTTGGTACGAGTACTGATTGTCTGTACAGTATGATGGTAGTTCCTAAGACCAGCACGTGTAGTCTGGGAGAGGAAAGGAGAAGGCGGAATTAGATCGAAAAGTTCTTCAGAACACTCACCGTAGTAATTCCGGTAGATAACACTGAGAGAAGCAATGTCTCCTCGCAGCTGGAGGTCCTCTAGAGAGGCTGTAACCTAAGCATCTCCAATAATGCGTACCGCCCGCCTTTGCAGTCTATCAAGTGCATCGAGGAGGTATTTAGCGGAGCCGTCCCATAGATGGGAACAATACTCCATACTCGATCGCACCTGAGTCTTGTACAGCAAACAGCGCTGCTCGGGAGTGAAAAACCGCCTCACCTTATTGAGAATACCCAATTTACGGGAGGCCGTTAAAATAACACTCTCGATGTAGCATTTTGGATTCAGTTCCTGGCCGATGTCCATGCCAAGAATGCTGAGGTTCATCGAAATGGATAACGGAGAGTTCTGAAGAGAGGGAGGAGTAAGGAAGGGAGTTACCTTGGACGAAAATGCACAAACCTGAGTTTTGCTGGCATTAAACTCGACCAGGTTTTCAGATCCCCACTTAAAGACACGATCGAGAGCCAGGTTCAGTTTGGCAACCAGTTCTTGCCTTTTCACCACGATATCGGCTTGCTTTGCCGCAGGCTGTCCCAAGTACCGCTCATGCACCGTACTGTCATCCGCATAACAATGAATGTATGTTTGCAACGAATAAACTCAAAAACTACTAGACCGATTTAAAAAATTCGTTCACCATTAGAATGCTACATTAGCGCTGAGTAACATAGGCTATATTTTAAAAAAAATGCTGCACGAAGTTCGCCGGGTCAGCTAGTGGTAGATAAAGAAGAAGGTAGGCAAGTAGGTTGGTAGGTAGGATGTAGGTACCTATCCCCGAACTTAGGTTGATAGGATGTGGGCAGGTAGGTAGATATGTTGGTGCTTGGTGTACAGGTAGATAGTTACCTGCTGCCTTTCATCTGCCTGATTTTCTTTATTGATCTCATTTTCTTCTGTTTGTGTTTAAAAATAGGGCAAGTAACTGCTTGCTTGCCGCGACCACTGCGTGACATTGCTGCCTATAAGAAATGAATAAAATATTAGCATTGTAGAACAGATTTATAAAACAAAAGTGAGGAAAAAACAGGCAAACTCATACATTTGCTAGATGTAATTAGTGCTATCTGTAATATTTCTTCCTTAAAAGTAAGTTATAATTAGTCCTATCTTAATTTTTTTTCTAAACTTAGATTTTGATAATATAACACAAGTTATCTTACCTTTGTTTTGTTTCCGATACACAGTTAATACAGTTAACTATCACTGGCATTCATCAGAATCACATTTCGCGAACAATAAACTTCAGTTTTCTTCAAATACTTACGAGCACTACACACACTGCACGAATAACAAGTGAGAACATGAAGATAGTACTTGTTGCTTCTTACTTCAAAAAGGGCTCTGATAGGATGTTACGTTTGACGATGATTTTAGCGCGAATTTCAAATAAACCAATACTAGCTTAGAATCTCCTCTGAACAAGGGAGTCGGATAGGATCGATTGCAGTAATAATACCAAAACCCAAAAAAATCAGATAGGACCTATTGCCAGTAAACAGTCGATATGTACTCGTGCATATACAACAACGTATAAGGTTCACTTGGAAAGTTCTAAGTTCTAGTTAAAACAAATAAGCACAAAATTTAAACTTTACCTTATATTTTAGGTATAAAACCTATCCTAAAATTTTGTGACTACCATTTAACTCTGAAAAGAAATTTTATCATGAAAATGCAAATACAGATGATGTATACCAATATATTTTGAATAACATATGACACCGACATTTCCCGAACCGTCTCACCTGCGTTACTGGACTAATTGACCGGTATTTGAATTTCCAACAAATAATTTCAATTGGTTTTGCATTTGTTAATGAAACCGCAAACTGCTCATTTGATATTGAAATATTGAATTGACTTTCGAAATATTAACAACGGTTTTGCTTATATTATAGTAATTGTAGAAAACCGCACTTTGGCGCGGCCGAGGCTGCGAATGTGAATATTCATATAAGTAAACGGTTAGCCCTTTTATATGCACGAGCCTGCAGTATACAATACAAGTAGTAGGCCCGGTATCAACGAAAGCGGGGGTGGACGGACCCAGTCGCCGCTTATTACTTAACTAACTGTGCCCCGCGGTTTCACCCATGTTAATTAGTCATACCATGATGTAATATAGCCTATAACCTTCCTGAATAAATGGACTATTCAACACAAAAATATTTTTTCAATTCGAACCAGTAGTTCCTGAGATTAGCGCGTTCAACCAAACAAACAAACTCTTCGGCTTTATAATATTAGTAATACATAATTAGTACACATCGTATGTCCAGCAGTGGACTAAGATAGGCCGATGATGATGATGATGATGACACATCGTATCTCTGTGTCCATTAATAAATAGTCGAAAGAGATGTTGTTGATTGTTGTTCACTTGTGTCTAGCTGCGCTTGCGCTCTAAATGAGTTTATCGTATTGTTTATTAATAATTATATTTCATTGTAGTTTAAGGGGGTGAAGCGCGGACGCAAAACTGCGAGTTTCAAGTTTCTTTATGATAGCGAGCGAGCGGCGCGTGGCAGTGTCGCACGCACACTAATATCTGTATAGAGTAGGCTGGTGATTTAATTAGAGCAATGTTTACTTTCGTAAAATCATAGGCGTTTGGGTAAAAAATAATAAAAGTTTTAATATTTTCATATTCATGTTTTTTATTAGAAAAATAAGACAACAGTGACCTGCGGAATATCAATACCAACATTTTGATGTCGGATCATTGTTTCATTTGTGCTATATTTACAAAGTTTCTGAAGAAATAAGTTTTTAGATATCATTATTTTACGTATTGTTTATGCAGTTTCTGGGTATTTGTTTCAAATTCCAAGACAATCATGACCTTGTGAAAGGATCAAGCTAACCTACACTAGTCCTTTTAATGTATAAGACCATACAGCGCCTAGCACCACAGTGACTTAAAAACACGTAAATTTTCAAATTCCGCGCTGCACCCCCTTAATGAATATAGCAATTATTTTATATTTTAAGCAGGAGTATAATGATGATGGCGCTACAGTTCAAAGTTAAGTTCTCACCTTCTTTGGCGTGTTATATCAGGCAAACCCAGGTGTTTTATACCTATGGTATATGTGTATGTATGTGTGCCAATAAATGTACTGTTTCTTTCTTCTTTCAAATTCATTTTCTTTATTCGCTTTTTTTTACTAAAATTAATAACTGTTACGTTTTTCGCGTCATATTTTATATATTGTGACCATTACATCCACATTTTTTCCCAACAAGTAAGAAAGGGCACTACCAATTAATACTGTACCGTTATTAAAGCAATGTTGCCAGTTAATAACGTAAATGTACCGCCGAGGTTTAATATCGCACAATTACGTGTGTTGTGTGTTGTCTGCGAACAAGGCGAAATGTTTGCAGCTGGTATTATTTGGCTTTAGCCCAGGGTGTACGAAAATCTCGAAAAACCAACAAATAAAAGAGACTATTTATTCAATATTACTTTTTCAAACGTATATTTTGCGATTAAGTACACTTTATAAATTAAAATGTACATAGTTAAGTAACCTTTAAACGAGCAATTCTTGTACTCGTATATATTGTATAATCTGAATCTCGGAAACGGCTCTAACGATTTTCTTGAAAATTAGTATGCAGGGGGTTTCGGGAGCAATAAATCGATTTAGCTAAGTTTCATTTTTAGAAAACGTCGTTTTATCCGTAAAACAATACCGAGCAAAGCTCTATCATACAGGATAAATTAAAACGTAAGTCAATTAGGCTTTTTACTTACTAACGTTTTAATTTCGAGTAGCTTGGTAGGTACGCAGAGCGTCTGCGAATCCTACTGAGTATCACGTAGTGCGACGATTTTATACGATAAGCAGCCAATCAACTGATTATAGCAGCACTGTCTACTATTACCTACATAAATACGTTGATATATTAACTCTACAACAGCCATTCAGAATACGAAAATTCGATTTGCCTATAAATTAGGGACCAATCTAACAAGCATTAATTAATTATTATAATCACAATCGCGCTAAAAGCTTTATGATAATGAATCCAGCCAAAATGGTCTTAGTTGGAACACGTAACCCGCGTAGTCGGCAATTACGCTCCATCAAAGCACCAACTGCTATAATAAATCGCTCCATTCCGAGGAGTATCACTAATCGTTATTCAATTTGGCGTCGCGGCAGACTGCCAAGAGAGCCAAGAGTGGCAAGATTGCCAAACGCCATTCCCTTTACGCGTTTCCGATACAGCGTATGGCGTACGGTTATTGGCTACAACGTTATCAGTGTTGCCAGATGTCCCGATTTTCTCCTCCTACGAATTGCACTATTACTGCCCGTGTTGCACTTATGATGCCTTCAATTTTCTGAATCAAATGTTGTGTTGAAACCTTTGTTTTGCGAAAACTGTTTGCTAGCCAAATGGCTTCAGTGTGGGAATGCTCTCTATTACTATAATATAATGTAAACCAAATATTCAAATAATGTACTATCAAATCTATTTGCATGTTTATTTGTGATGGCCAATCAATTCAAACCAAAACTCTCAACAGACGCAGGAAGAGAGAACTCGGCGCGGTGTTAAATAGTAATTAGCAAAGTGAGATTCGGATGGTTCGTTGCGCAGAGTTTGCGATCATCGTTATGAAGAAGACAATTTAGTTATAATTATTCGTAAAAATGTTTTAGCTTCGTCAATGTCTCTATTAAATTATATTTTTCTTTGAACTTCTGGTTTTCAATTTTTGGATTTAATTAAATAGCCGTGTCGCACAAGAGTGGGTATTAAAGTAATTAAAAGTTGTTTTCAGTAATTAGCGCCGAGCGCGGCGGTTTGACCAATCCTGTGGTGAGCTCGCTGAACGTTTTGTTATTAATTGTCGTTTATTCAGCAATTTCTGTTGTTCAAATCTCTAGCAATGTATTTACGAGGGCTGATTACGAACAATACGCTTGTAAATTAAAAATTAATAACATTTACAAGAAAACCTTACTCACCTATTTACAGACCATATAATTAATTATATACAATACATTTAAATAAACCCCCGGAACCCAAGCCTAAAACTTTTCGGATAAAACCTCTTTCAAAACATCAATGTCTTTGTATCTTTTCAATATAACGTATGGAACGTGATAAAAATATTTTGAATAAAATAAATATTTTTTTTCTTTTACACTACAATATAGTACATAGCTTCTAGTCCTATCATACGTAATTAAAAAAGCTAACCGTTAATGCTTAGTAATGTTTTACACACAAAATCATTATCATCATCATCATCGGCCTATCTTAGTCCAATGCTGGACGTAGGCCTCCCCTAATGAGCGCCATAGCGCCCTGTCCTCAGTTTGACGCATCCAAAATAAAATTATATTATATATGATTATTATCCAAATCATATTTTGGTAGAATTGAGTAGTAAGTAATAGTTCTAACCGAATGGTTCCGATTTTCCTTTAATGGCTCGGAATCCCATTTACTGCACTTCACCGCGCGTACACTAACTAAGCTAACTTAACTAGCAAAATGGGCGACAGATAAATTATAGAAATGGTCTATTACCCAGTAATGGCAACACCTGCATTTTAATCGAATAATCAGAAGTATCTGCACTCATTACCGCCGATAGAGCAGTGTGGTGCAGGCGAGTTCATTTGTCCGTAATGGCGGTCCAAATGGCCTTAATATGGGTTTCATAGCCACTATAAGTATAATATCATGGGACTTTGGTTGTAATTAACCTAATTTATTTCCTCAGTCCTCCAAAATGGGCTTTAATGTTATATGGTTTATTTACAATGTCGCTTACAAGTATTTTCCGTTTAGTTATAAATTCAAAATGCGATACGGTGCTCGCCAGCGTGTTATTTCCGATATCCCTGCAAGAATCCCGTGCTTAATGCGCTGGCTGAATGGCCGTCCATCTGAGCTGTTCAATTGGCTGGATTGAGCTGCTGCACAAGGTCTCGAGTGCTGCGAGAACGAGAATCGAATCGAATCGAATGACGATGGCCTCCTTCGTCACATTTACCTGACAGAGATTTTCATTATGTTGTGTACTAAACCTACGTAAAACTACTCGCCTGAAATTAATAAAGTTGCTAATAGGTGTCTGGTGTCTCCATGTAATTTTCTCAAAAGTAAAGTCGTTCAGTAGCTGTGTACTAGTAAGTAATAAACCAAACGTGTTTACGTATTAGAAGACATCCCGTGTTGTGTGTGTTTTGTATTTATTAAAGATCCCGTTAACTAGCCGGAAGGGTCGCGTGCCGCCGCGCCGGCGCCGCTCGTTTGCCGCCCTCCAACCGCAGGCCATGCGCCACACACATTTGGAGCTAGAGCGGTACTAAACCGATGAAACACGACTCGTGATTTATTCATTCACATATTTAATGATTAAACGAACTTACCTGTAAGTGAAGTTCTATCATAATTATGCGAGGGTTTCGTCCGAAGAGGTTAACATAAATACACATGTAGTTTCACCTTATCATGTCGCCAGTATACACATTAGTTTAGATATTTCATCCAGATATAAACTTCTTTTTCAAAAAGTCGCTCGATCCGTCGCCCGTTTCCCGCCTTCACCGCTAGATGTCATTAAGTTTAGAGATAGATATTTCACATTAGGGTTAGGGTGGGAGGGATGTTAACCTCTTCGGACGAAACCCTCGCATAATTATGATAGAACTTCACTTACAGGTAAGTTCGTTTAATCATTAATTATACTCGGGTTTCGTCCTCAAGGTTAACATAAATACACATGTAGGCTTTAAGAGATGTGAAAATTGTGAAATATATTTTAATTAAATTAAATGAAACATAATTTTATTAATTGGTTTTTTTTTTATATTTTTATTACAATCATCTATTGTTATTATTGTGTATGTATTTCTATAGGTAAGTATAATTAATATTTATAATCATTACGACTTCAATTAACAATTAATTCTTTAATCATTCAAAAATATTTTAACCAAGTAGTTTATCTAAATATCTTGTGCCGATACTAACGAACGGGCAAATAAAGTCTCATCGCTTACAGCACTAATTTCCTTATTATAAAAGCGTCCAAATGTATTAGAGGTGCCGCTCCAACCAGCGGTCTTTCTAATCAAGTCAAGGTTGACTCCTAACTTACAAGCTTTAGATGTAGATGCATGTCTAGTGCCGTAAGCCGTAAATACAGTTATATCTATACCACATTCCTCAAGGGTGGTTTTTATCCAACGACTAAGTGTTTGACTGGTTATTTTTGAGTGAGGTTTTCTCCAACTTATAAAAAGATTAGAGTGATTATCACTACGCAAGGATCGGGTCATGTCTAAATAAACATTCAAACACTCAGCTGGGCAAATTTGAGGTTTGTCCCGAAAATAGGAAATTGTCAAAAGAGGTTGGTACGATCCAACACGAGAAGTCTTAATAAGATCAGGGATTTTTATTTGTATCTTATCTGGAAGCTGTTCAATATTAGTTATGTTAATTTTGGATAGGGTTTGAACCCTATGGGCAGTAATAAGTGCCAATAAGGTAACAAATTTCCTCGTAACTGCCTCTAGACTTAAAGTAGTATATGGATACCACTGTGCTAACCGGTCTAATACAAGCGATGTGTCCCATGTACTATTGTATTTAGGTAAAAGCGGCCTTAATCTAAATATTCCCTTGAAAAAGCGCTTAATTCTGTCATCATTTGCGATATTTGAACCAAGTATCAAAGAGAGAGCAGATTTGCAGCTATTCAACGTACCATATTGAGCACCAGCTTCAAACTGTTCCGTTAAAAATAGCAGAACATTAGGGACTGATTCATTAAACATACTAATATTATGTATAGAACAAAACTAAAACCACTTTTTTAAGTACGTGTCATACTGCTTCATTGAATTTTCTGATAATGAAGCCAACATTATATTGATAGATGATAATGGGACACTTCTCCTTATCATCGATGTGTTGATAATATTCCGGCAACCAGGGTAAGATGTTGGTGAGCGTTGCGGTTGCTGGAATGAGAAAAAATTAGACCTTTGGATGGTTTAAACACTAAGTAATTAGGACTAACAAGTTTCATGAAAACAGGAAACCAAGGTTGGGTTGGCCACCAAGGTACTACTAGAATGCCTCGGGCGTTGTCTTTAATGATTTTTCTAATAGTTTTAAGAATAATGCTAAAAGGTGGAAAGGCATAAAAGAAAAATTGGGACCATGTTAGTGTGAAAGCATTTGTGGTAAGTGCGTCAGGATCTTTATGCCATGAAATGTATTTTGAACATTTTTTATTTGTTCTGCTAGCAAAAATGTCTATCTAAAGTAAGTAAGCAAACCTATAAAGCTCGCAAAGTCTCTAATTTTACATCTGTCGTTGTTTCTAAAATATTTTAATTTTTCTTTTATTTTATTTACCTTGTCAGGTGGCAAACTTATTTGGAAATTTTCAGTATCTATAATGTAACCTAAGAACTTACAGACAGTTTTTGGTTCTGTAAGACTTTTTTGGTAATTAATAATAAACCCGAGAGAAGTTAATAGACTTATGGTAGTTTGTAAATTTTCTAAGCACTGTTTATAGCTATCTGCAATTAGCAAAATATCATCTAAGTATATTGTAGATATAAAATTGCAGGATCTAAGTAGACTAATAACTGGTTTCATTAGTTTGGTAAAAACGAATGGCGCTGTGTTAATACCAAAAGGAAGAACATTAAATTCATACAGCTTACCATCACCAAAGGTAAAACGCAGGTATTTTTTGAAATCCTTGTGAATAGTAATTAAAAAATATGCGTCTTTTTAATCTACCGTACACATAAAGCTATTTTCTGAAACTAGTTTTACTGCTGTACGCAAATCCTCCAATTTGAAGTGTTCAGTGTCAATGAACTTGTTCAATTGCTTAAGATTAAGAATGAGTCTGTTTTTACCATTAGGTTTCGGGACAAGAAAAATATTAGAGATAAACTGGCCCTCACAGGGTTCACAAGGTGAAATAGCTCCAATAGACAGTAACGCATTAATGCAATCAGTTATTTGCGACCTTTCGCATTTAGAGTATGATTGACTTTGAGGAGGATAAATTTGTGTCACTGGACGCGCAAAAGGTATTTTGTACCCAGCGATCCATGATAACACAATAGGATCGTTTGTCAACAAACACCATTGATTATAAAATTGAGTTAGCCTACCGGCATGGCTCACCTCGTTCAGTGGCGATTGCGGTTTTTCCGCGGCGGCGGCGGTGGCTGCGCACGATACGATGGTCTCGAGGAGTTCGTGGGTTGACTCCTTTGGGCAGGCTCCTTCGTCTCCTGGGTCCCCCGTGGCCTGCGACTCGGAGGAGGAGCCTTCCAGTTTAAATTCCTTGGCATTGTTGGTTGTGTTTGTTTCCTAAAGGTAGACGTAGACGGTTTCGGTGGTGGAGCTGACTTCAATTCGGTGCCTGATTTTGATATGAACTTTGCCGTTTTTAAAGTCTCCGCTAGGTCGGAGCCAAAAAGTGACTCATCAATCTTGCTTTTTTGAAGTTGATCCTTCATATCCTTTTTTAGGTTAAACAGGATAAAGTTTCTACGTGTAATGGAGTCATTATGTTGGCAATTGCATATGAGTCGAGTAGCATCCATCAATAGTCTGATTACCTCTGTATTTTTATCAGTGTCTTTTAATAAGACAGAAATAGCTTCACTTACGCAAGCAATAGCCGAGCCGAGCTGTTTTTGTTTCAGTTCGATGCCTTTGTCCCTTTTCAATACTGTTTCAGTAATTGCTGCCTTGATTTCCGGGTTGAGCGTGGGCGCCGCGATGAGTGTGCAATTACTTGGTGGTAAATATTTATTCTGTAACTCTTTACAGGCATCCGCTGGCAGCCCAGATGTCACAACATGCTGCAGTCGTACCGCGAGATCAGGATTTATTTCGTTGCTATATTTTTTTGGTTATAGAAGGGTCGGCCCCTAACAGCTCCAATAAGGTATTGTCAATCTGCGGCTGTACCTGCTCAGTGCCCGAGGTAGAAGGCTGTGGTTCGATGGTTACCGACGTGCTAGCGGCAACTGAGTTGCTCGTGGACGCGGCGGGTGTAGCCTCGTCAATGCAGTTTACAGGCTCGACACTATGTTCGACAGAATTTGTCATTTCTACCGGCACGCAGTCGTCATCGTAGTACATCGACTCGATTACGCCGTCTAGGACAAGATTACTTTTATTAACGTAGGTACGTTGTACAAAAGTAGCCATCCATAATAAAACATATAATTTATGTTTAATTAGGTACTTAAGTGACAACCCGAACGGAAGTCCGCAAAAGTGCCCCTTTTATTGTTCCAATATATCGAAATCTCGAAAAACAAAACTCAAAGTAACGGTGTAGTGACAACCCGAATGGCAGTCCGCAACACTCGTATAATATATCAATAATGTCACATGAGTAGCAATATTGATATATAAGTAACAATTTTCGATATATACAAAATTACGATTAATCCAGTAAAGTGATCACCCGATTAGATACCCGCAATTACGACTTTAACGTAACGTTTAATAGGCCATGTTTTCAGAAACGACTCAATATTATAGCATGTAAGCGTTATTTATTACACTGACCTTCATTGTTTTTCGGCGAAGAATCCATTTCGCTAGAATCATTTGATGATAAAGAATCACGTCTTTTTCTTTTTGACCGTTTTAACTTTTTCTCCAACTTTTTTATTTTCTTCATAATATAATCGTAATCTTCGTGATCAGAACTTTTCCTTTTACCCATTTTATTGTATTGCTGAAAAATAATGTAGTTTAACGGAGGCGATGCGTGTGCACTGGCGGAGCACGAAAAAGTGAATGACATCTAGCGGTGAAGGCGGGAAACGGGCGACGGATCGAGCGACTTTTTGAAAAAGAAGTTTATATCTGGATGAAATATCTAAACTAATGTGTATACTGGCGACATGCTAAGGTGAAACTACATGTGTATTTATGTTAACCTTGAGGACGAAACCCGAGTATAATTATTATTATATCTTATATTATATCTATAAAATTATCTATAATACCTACTCATTAAACAGAGATAATGATTGTGTGATTTTGCTTGTTTGTCAGGGATAATCTTTAGATTTAGATTTAGATTTGGGACTTTTCCGATTCCAAAAATTATTTCACTGATAGTATGCACCATTCCGTGTTGCTTAGGTTATACATATTTTATATTGATACAAGTAGGTTTCAGTTCGAAGTCTTAAGGAAAGAGAAGACAAAGGAAGGTGTAAATATTCAGATGACGGCTGATCAAGGAAGCTGGATAAAGAAAGATGTAGCGCCGATCCCAATAAGGTTCGAAACGAGACAGGCAGGCAAATGATAGTAAAATGTACATAATTAGTAAGATTATTATCCGGCGTGCTTTGTAAAAGAGGAAAATTACTACTAATTAATTCAATTTCCCTTATTATATCTAATTTAATAAGAACCTTTCGGCTACATTATTATTATCCTTGTTCTAGCTAAAATTGTATTTGTTTGTAGTTCTTGATTCTTTCTTTTGCTGTACATAAAGATAAGATAATATATATAAATTGTAATTTGAGCGGTTTTTTAATATTATTCAGCACATTTTATCAAAATCATCGAACCAAACACGTTACCACTTGCATAATGAAATAAACTGTACGGATCTTCACGCTTTTATTTTACATATTTTATCTTATTCCCAAAGGTGTAGGGAGACCTTTGCCCGGGAGTGAGACAGTTATGGCTGATATAATAATAATAATATTAATTTCACCTTATCATATGGAACCCTCGGCAAGGTTCGTGGTCACAGGAAGGCCAGCCCTTTCAAATGTTTAGTGTTGTGTGTGTCAAAAAGTTTTGTATAGGCTTTAAAATACTCAAAACGATTATATACTTAAAATATAGAGTGCTACGTTTAGGTAAGTAAGTACGAGTAGCTTTTAGTATTTTGTTTTTAAATGTTAACGGCAACGCAGAAAATATGTTTTATTCCCAAAGAAAGTATCCACTTATCTACTAATTAAGGCAGCTCGGCTCAATTAGCTTTGTTAGGTTAATATCCCAGTCTATTTCCATGCTAATGACATTATTGTACTGCTAGACATATACAGTGGAATCAAATTATCCAACAATAGTGTTAGCTTTGACCTCCGCTCAATATTTAACATTGAGATTCGTGTTAATTTTCAATTCGAGAAACAATGGCTTTCAATTATGACAAGAATCGAATTCATTATATTCTGAGATATTCACACTAATTATCAGTTCAATTGCCAATCTTGTGAATCTTATCGAATAGAGTTCTATAGAATTCTTCTATCCAAAGTATAGTTTTAAAATTAGCAACTACCCACTTATTATACAATAATTGTAGCTGGCACTTGTTTATTTGTTACTTGTTAAGTGAATTGTTTTTGTAAGAATATAAAACCTAATTCTGAATATTATTTAGAAGGCGAATTACAGCTGCAGAACTTAGAATTACACTTGAAAGAGAATTGCTTATTAAAACTACTGTACTACTTTCAAATTCGTTACCTACTTCCTTTTGTAGCCGCTGAAGTTAATTCATTCGCGTGTTGCCTTTGTTAATGAAAGTACAATAAGAAATAGAAACATTTCATACACATTATATTAAATTAACATTATGTTAAAAGAAACTGTTGCCGCTGCAAATTAATAAAAATGTTTCCGCTGCTTTTTGCTCACCCTTAGATAATGAATTTAGAGAGACGAAATACGAGTAGGTCTACGTTCTTTTCTTATCTTTAGAAAGTATTTATCCGAAATTAATAAATTTCACATGGGAAGGGAGATGTCTTAAAACCCACCACGCTGGCCCAAAATTGGTTGGTGGGTTTAAACAGCCGGATCAAGAGCTTAACGTGAATCACGGAGGAGCTCATGATATTATAATTTAGTCTCCCATCCTACGCATGTTACTTGACTTGCCGTATCGCAACTCGAATATCGTCTATTGCTCTTTTCTCTTTATAAGCTTTCCATTTTCTCCATAAGGGACAATCTCCGAACTTCTTATCTATGAATAATGCTGGACATGAACTCTCATTACGTAGGTACTCACCTCTTTGCTCAAAGATTGTGTTTCTTTGATTAGTAGTGCTTTCAAGTTATTGCAATTAGTCTACTAAGTTGAGTCAAGTTATTCTCTGAATTGCTAAATATGACTCATCCCCCACAGGTCCGATCTTCAACTCTCAGCAAACACAGTCACTCACTCTCACTATCAAGACAAATAGTATTAATAACAATGTTAAATCGAGGTTTCGGGTTCCTTGCTACAGGTATCCCAGGCATAACTTTTCGGTTCAATTAATTAAAATATTTGATTAATTGGAACACGGTTAGTTAGCATACGAACACCCCCGCGCCGTGTTTGCGATCCTACAACAAATACCATCGGCTTAATGAACATCAGCCCTTAGTTTACGGTGGCCAGTGCTGCTCCCGCCATCGCTAGTCCCGCCAGTCCCGCCAGTCCCGCCAGTCCCGCCAGTCCCGCCAGTCCCGCCACCAAACATAACTGGTATCTGTTAAAACAATGGTGGCTCTAAGCTTTTATATTTGTTTATATTAAATTTTACTTTTTATTTTTAAGTGCTAATTGCTACACTTAAGCTGAATTAAATATTTATAAAATAAAGTGGAAAAAAGTAGGTACTGTAGCGTTGTGTTAATAATAACCGTTGGATAGATGGCACTCTGCCGTTAAAAAGCAGTCAAAAATCGAAGCAGTGAAAGAATTCAGTGCTTACATCAGCCTTCCCGGTAGCATAATGATCAGTGCAGTCGCCTGGATTGCGGAAGACCCAGGTTTGATTCCTGGCTGGGTCGGGTAGGCATTAATTTTTTTTTACTGTTTTTTATAAGTATTTGTTTACCTATATATTGTATAAATTGTTAAAATTTGCATTTAAGTACAATAGTACACGAAAAAATAACTGTTATGAATTTTACCAAACTGAAATTGTAACCTATACTCGTATAAAGTCGTAGTAACACAGAACCTAAAATCCAAAGATCTTGCAAGTCTTTTGTGGCTTTTTTCACAGTACAAGGATTTTGTCGTTAAAAATATTTTGCTTAAGTTTAAGTTCATTTTAAACAAAAGTTTCTGAGTTATTTATTTTAATGTTTGTCTATGAATTGCGGATTCAGTCATATTTAAAGTACAAAGTGAACATAAACTGTCAAATATACTGTTACAGATTATGCGCGTAGGCAAAACAACGAGTTTACCGTGCCGCGGCCAGCCCTGTTCTAAATTCCAAACTACCCGCACCTGAGGGAATGGAGCGGTTCATGCATAACTTTCAAATGCGAACTCATAACAGTTTACGTGCAACTCTGAACGATTTCTGGAGCTTTTAAAGCGTATCTATGAAACTATAAATCCTCTAGGAATAAAGAAACAATGAAGCGGGTTAATTGCACATGTTAGACATGCATGATGTTTATACTAAGTAAAATGATTACTGATTACTTACTTAATTTTTTATATAAACATATAGACTTTTAATATTATTTAATTAAAAAAAGTGAAACACATAATTTGGCATTATACTACCTATGCCTACGGCTTATAGAAATAAACCATCCAATCACGAAATATCTCTGCTACAATTTAATGTTTGCGATAACATAGAGCAATTTTCAAATAGAACTAATTTAGATTTGCGAATTAAAAATGTGAATTTAATTATGTTGAATATTCCGGGAACGTTTTGTTCCAGCGAATATTTTGTAATGCACTTATATAAACATAATGTGTCACAACAAAATGCAAATTTCCACTATATGAGCGTTTGTGGAACAATTGAGTTAACTTATGAGGTGTGCCGCAATGTGCTGCTGAACAATAACGTCTCGGTTCAGCATCAGCGAGCAACCGGCTGAATCCCGAGACTCGAGAGTCAGCTGCGACCAAGGAGCGTGACGTACTAAACTTTGAATTCAATTGCATAAACGCGTTTAAGTATTCATGATTTACTAACAGCCAAAATTAATAACCTATTTCTGGTAAAAGATAGGTTATTAATTTCGGCTGTAAATAAAGCGTAAAAAAACATCACTCGAAACATGTAGGTACAAGACAAGTGCTATACTACTCGTACAATTAAAAGGTAAGACAATATCAAAAAAGTAATGACTGCAAGAAATAAAATAAAAAACATTAAATTGTTTCATGAATATTGAATTGATGAAAAATAGTCAATAATCAACTAAACAAAATACAACAATTAAACATTGAATGTCTCTGTTATACTTACCGTAGCACAAAATAGTACCCAATGAGTGCGTGCTCGAGTGTGGCACATCACTAGTGGAGTGATCGCCCGCTCATAAACGAGTATGTAATCAACTTAGGGCTGCGCCGAATTAATCGGAGCCGACGGGCGGGATTGCGCACGACACTCAATACTTTTTTAATCACTCTTCAAATGTAAAACGACACGTTTGCTAATTTGTCGCTAATTGACGTAACATGTCTTACTCTCCACCTCCCGAATTAGTTAAGAGTACTTTGACATTCATTAAACAGGTTCGTTACTTGTTCTAATATAAGCAATGTGAAACTGATACCGGCAACTGATTGTGACTAACAGACACTGTCAAACAGACTCGACGAATTCAAACATGTTTTTTCGATGGTGTACGATACCCAGCAAAACTGAGACATATTATTTCATGAATAAGGTTGCTATCGAGTTCGAGGTTTCTATAGGTATGTGGGTTTTGGGAAATACGAATGAAATAGACAGATAGTAGTTTTTGGTGAACTCGGAAACAACTGTCCCTAAAAACTACTTATTGTATTAGTTACATAAAGATATAAGTATTAAATATGTTTCTAAGTAATGATGCGTGTAGGAGGGGGTTCTTAATACATGTTTTTTAAAGATAAATATCGTATGCAGTACTCAAGTTAATTTTTTATTATAATTTACTTTATGACTAAATAAATAAAATATTCTTCACGGAATTGCAAATAAACGCCCTTCGATGGTAATCCAAAACATGATATCTGTAAATTGGCTAAACATCCCCGGAGGCTGCATAGGGTCCGAACCAAAATTTACCCGATTCTCCGGGGCCGGGCACGGACCGCGAAGAACCCGAGGACTCGTGCCGCGGGGGACTGTCAGGTAACATGTTTATATTACATGGGGCTCACATAAATAACTCCACTACGTTTACGGAAGATAGCCTACTGAGATAATTGGATTATAGCGGTGGTTGATGTCGCGAAGCTCTGCTTGTTGCCATGGCGACCACGCTCAGTACAACACTACAAGTTATTGATAACACGGACTTAGTAACGGGTGCTATCAAACCAGCTGTGTTAAAGAGCTCTTAGAATATAATGAGGGTAAATCTAAAACATCAGATCCCTGTGTAGTGCCGGGGATAAAGAATTGCACCACCCCATCTCTTCCTGTGGGTGTCGTATAAGCCGACTAAGGATCCATTCCAAAGGATGGGCAGCAGCATCTCTCTGAGGTTACCCTCAACCTACTGCGATCGCCAAGCCAACCCGCCCGTCAAGCGTGGCGGTTACGGCAAATACCCCCGATGATATGCACACCAGTAAACCGGTCGTTGTGGAAATCCTTGAGGGAGGCCTTTGTCCAGCAGTGGACGTCTTTTGGCTGAGATGATGATGATGATGAGATGAGATCTAAAACACATATTACGTAAATACTCTTTTCTGCCTTCAAATCTGTAGGTTTATTTACGCAATAAAGAGAAAGCTCTTGGAGCGCATCCACTTGGTGGTTATTGACTATAAGGTCTAACATGGAAGCGCACTTCACACGGAATGTTCCACCTCTAAGGTAATCTAATCTTAACTTTCGAACATAAGTACCACTAGCACTGGCAACCAACGCTACACAGTGTTCTTACACACACCGTCTTCTTACTTCAATAAGGTAATATTTTTTAATACTTCATCATACAGAAGTATATACTTTAAAAATACACAACAGAAAAATTATAATGTTTTTTTTAAAAGCACTATTACCACCCACCTCCCGTGGCGACGGTCCTCACTTACCGGTAGCCATGTTGGAGTGAGGGAGAATTTATGGGGCAGTTCCATAACTCACTAATAAAATAAAAATGTCCTTATTTTCGTTTCAACAAAAGCGGATGCTGCATTAAAACCTTCTTGCGATAGTAAAACTAAATTATAATACAATAAAACAACATTGGGTACTTAATCATAAAAAACATGCTAAGAAAATTACTGCAATGTAAGCCTATGATAGTTTAAAAAGTAAGACAGTTAAACTGTTCTAAAATGTTCTGGAAATACATCCTGATTATTTTTTTCCTAGAATGGTAAAGAAAAAGAGAACAATGGAATGCGAGTAACCCACCAATAAGATAGCTTCCTTATCCTTACGTTGTAAAATAGTGTAATGCTATTGGTAGATTTTTTTTCTTGTCACGTGACAACAAGCTACTACCGCTCATAATATTCAGTTATTTGTCCGTCTGTGCACATTATACATACGACGACAAACGATTGTTCCAGTGTATTGTGTGGTATTAGCTTTGGAATATATTTGCATATAAAACTGCCATATTAATGGAACAATTATACAAACTGGAATTTAGAGCAAACATCACGCAATTAGTGGTCAGACTACCTCAGCTAGTTTTGATACATACATTTTGTAGAGGTTTAATAGATTATAGAAAATTTAAGAAAAATAAGTTCATTTTAGTGATAAACAGTGCATTCAGAGACAGAGTTTAAAACATGGGGTATGTTTTAAAATCAGCATACAAATCGAATGTTTATAAATAGCTCCACGGGGAATAGATCCCGGGAGCTTTGATTACTATTAGACTACTATTAGACTACTAAGAGATAGTTTAAAATGAAAGCGTATCCAGATAATCTAAGTATAAACTTATGCTAAGCTTGGAAACCTACCTTGGCAAATAAATAATTAAACCTAGCGGCAGGCGACAGCTTTACTATTGATACTATTTTTCAGCCAACTGTGGTGCATCTTAATGACTTGTTTATATTGCGATCCTAACTAACGTAGTCATAACGACAAATAGAACATCAAAACAACAACTTCAGTATACATATAATTATGTAACCGGCAACGTAGAAAATAAGTCATAAAGGTTTCACAAAACGCAATTAGTGTGAATAAAAAAGGTCTTTATAAATTCATGAAACGCCTTGTTCAGCGAGTTGTAGAAATGAGAAGCATATAATTAGAACATTAGTAACTCTATTAGCTATACAAACATTACAAAGGAATCCTTGAGCGGTCCAGAGTAGCGAACTCGTGGTGCATTTCACCATTCCGCTGTGGTAACGGCTATGCGACACGCGACACGCGACGCGCGACCGTGCGACCGCCTCACGCCCCGGCCGCAGCAGTCCGCGCCCTGTCGCCGTCGGTCGTACGATTTTATTTACCGTGATTTTTGCTTTATGCAACTTAAGGATGGTTTTGTACGTTTGATTAACGTTCGTGAATATTAAGCATATCTTTAGTTCCGTTGATGGACGATTCAAAGTAATGAATTCGATCCTTTCCTTGTATTGTATGACACGTAAAACCGCTGGTTCCTGGTTATTGTAATATTTCTGTGTTATTGTAGTCTTACAGTCTTACAGTCGTACATCTTCTTCACTCAGGCCTAGTTTTAGATCGGTCTTTGAGCCTGTATTCCTAGAATGTTTCAAGGAGGTACCTTAAAAAAATGGTGTCTCACAAACCCAATTAGATTCAAAGGGGTTGAGACTCCGATACCCCGACTAAACCTCCCAGCGCGCGCCAAGGCAACGGCATTACTTACGAGTGACACAACAAGTGAATTGTTTCCCAGAACCCTCGTCAGGTGGCGTGGATTAGCAACAGTCATTAAAACCAGCAATGCTATCAACTGTATTAAAATACAAAGAGTAATTAAATTACAACCATGGAAGGGACATATTTTCAAACAATTTACTTTAGCTTAATTTTCCCACCGATGGATATTGAAAACTACAGTACTACCTACTACTAAGCATTACTACTATTACCAAAGAACTTTCTACGTAACGAGTGATTTAACGAACGCGTTCGAACTTTTTTATAGTTTGTAACAAAAATCGCGGGTGATCAACTCTGGCTGATAAAAACAATGCTTTAAAGATGCTACAACAATAAATTTAACTTGTTATACTTATAATAATCCTAGAACTGATAAGAAAAAAGATTTAAGCAACTGTATTTGTTCCTATTTATTGCATTGAATTTTAGAGTACCTAATCTGTTACTAAGAACTGGGGTGGGATCTACACAGCTGAGCTGGTCAGTTTGATTGTTATGAGGATCTGGAATTCCTTCATTTACTCCTAATGATAGAACGTCCTGAACAATCCTTATACCCAAACAAAGTCTATAAAGTAAAACTCATTTGTATGAAAACGTAACGGTGGCTCTATTTAATTGCACGCAAGTGTACATGGGTAGGGAACCATCTGTGTGCAAGCGCGATGAGTTGTTCCATATCATATCATGTACTTTTGGGTTAATTTCAGCTACTGCACGCTCCAATACTATTTGAACTGTTTCCCATTAGTAACATATAATGAAGTGTATCGATCTCTCGAGCATTGCGGACAGTAGATGAATCGGGTCAAGCCAACCGATGCGATGGTTATGTGATTGCGGCGCGTCGGTATTGAGATTAATGAGCGCGGTAGATGTGACTTTTGCTCCCAAGTACGAGTACTCGCCAATTCATTAGACGGAAACGAGAACCATGTATACTCACTTCGTTGTAACCTATTTTTATCTTCACAAAGGTAAAAACATAACCCTTCTTCTGACGCAGCCGGGTAAAAAAGAGGTATTTATTTACTTATAAGAACTTTATTCATGCTATAACCGATTATAGTAAAATAAGAAAACACATAAGATTACGAAACTTTCAACCGGAAATTATGTCTTTTTAACTTTTTTTTCCTTTTTTATTTATTTATTTACTCGTCGAAAAAGTCATTTTTTTCCTGATAGATACTCCTCGGTTAGCAATGTTTATGGTGCAATAGCTATGGCGTTTCTCTGAAAATAATCCACATTACAGCCTTTTTCTGTCGATACGTCTAGTCCCATAATCTGTGTATTATTATTTATTACAATAATAAATTATTTGATTCCACCTCACTACACAACCGTGTAAACTTCCACAACAAAATTATCCTAATGAGCATATTTCATTTGCGATAATTACGTTTTAATTAGTGATTTAACTCGTTGTTCTGTTGAGCATGAGACGTGAACAAAAGTTTGTAAACTCACAAATTCTGAACTCGACCCCAACCACAACAACACAGAGAGCTTTGTAAATTGATTTACTTAATATGATTAATGTGTCGTAACCGTAAGCCCTGACACGTGAAGCTAAAGCTAAAACAACAAACTCCTTTCTGTAAACAAACAAAATTTTGACTAATCTACGTAACCAGATACAAAAATTGTACTTCAAATATATTCTTATTACAACATAATATTGGATCACGCATTTTAAAGCAATTTTGAATCAGAAATCGTCAATCTCCGTAACTACTTGTAAGCGCATTGATAATCGAATATGGAAAAGTATTGTAAAACCTAGTATAAGTAAACGTTAATATCGGTAGTTAGATTATAAACCTAGATGACTTTAACATCACAGCTGAATGACGATTACTAATAATATACGTAACAGAACTTGGTAGTAGTACAACTGATAATAGTATATCATAATATACCATTCAAAGACATTGGCCTCCAACGGAATAAAACAAGGTCTTTATATTATCCTTCAACTAGCATTGCGTGATGCGTCAGTGACACCATACTTACTTAAAAAAAAACTCAATACTCAATACTCAATAATTTATTGCATTCCACAATGATAAGAAGATGGTAGGTAAAATTACAATAAGTACATTGTAGACCCTGAAAAGTGCACAGCAATTATAATATATTGAAAGCTAATCATGTGAATGAGTATTTGAACATTTCAAAACGATATCTTAAAAAGTACAAGCAGTTTGCTTAAAACAAATCTTTACCAAGGCTGGTAAACAAATTACGTGTCAAGCCAAGTAGAAGCAACAGAACTGGCTAGCAGCACCGTGTGTAAACATTACACGAACCATTTGGAGCCACTTTTGACCCCCTCATAACTCAAAAACTATTTCACATAAACATGTCAAGTTTGGCTCATATTGACTTGCGAGACTTGCGAGATACATATGTGCTCCAAATTTCATAAATACATCTCAAACGGTTATTTAGATATTAACGTCCAAAAATCGTCATTTTTATCACTGATAGATCAAAACTCTAACCCAGATCCAGATGACCTAGAAAGTTCAAATTTGGCATCCAGATAGGTAGTTGGGCGAATACAAAGGAATAAATCAGAAACTAGCAAATTTTTATCAATTTAGTATATTTTTCAATTAATTGATTTTATTAGGAACACTTAATTATAGATGCCTGTAAGTAAGAATCAGCAATCAAAATCGATGACAGCCGACCGTTATGTGGATTTTAAGGTCTTCACGTGAATATATAACGAATTCCACTCGTTCTCACCCTTAATTAACTAAGAGTATAGACGACTTTCGTATTTATTGCGTTATTATTAACTGGGATTTAGTATTAATTATTATTTCAAAAAATAGCGCACATCATTGTGTAAGACTTATAAATAATTAAATAACTTCTGTACAAAAAGTAATGATATCACATCAAAAACATAAATGTGAAATGAGAGCCAAGTTCAATATTATGATATATGCCTTAATTGTTGTCTTCAACGACAAAAGAAGTGAGATCTACATGGGTGCCAAGTTCAATGGTCAGTCTTGAAATTTATTTATAACAACATAAAATATTTTATAACAATTTAAAATATAATTTCTTCTTATAACTTAGGATAATATACTGAAGCCTAAAGTCTGACTTGGCTAGTTTTCATATAAGAATTATATTATAACCTTCGCAAGTTCTAAAGCTAAAGTTCTTATTTTCTTCTTCCGTAAATTTGGCTGGCTGGTAGAAACTATCCATCGAACATAGGGCTCTTCCATGACTGTTTTAGTAGGTACTTAATAATAATTCGTATATGAGAACAGCCAAGTCGGATCTTAGGCTTCAATATATTATCCTATATTTTAAGTTGTTATAAAATATTTTATGTTGTTATAAATAAATTTCAGGACTGACGATTAAACTTGGCACATATTTAGATCTCACTTCTTTTGTCGTTGAAGTCAACAACCAAGGCATATATCATAATACTGAACTTGGCTGTCATTTCACATTTATGTTTTTGATGGGATATAATATTACTAACTGACCCGGTGGACTTCGTACCGCATTTCTTTTTTTTAATATAGCCTCGTTTACTCAGCGCTAATGTAGCATTCTAATGGTGAAAGATTTTTTTAAATCGGTTCAGTATTTGTTTTTGAGTTTATTCGTTGCAAACATACATACATACATACAAAAATACAAAGCTTTCCTCTTTATCAAATTAGTATATATATATATTATATTCTATTCTGTGCTAAATATATTTGTCTACCTTTTGAACTTTTCCCACACTCGATTGTCGGACGCAATCCAATCGTGTCAGCTCTGTTTAAAAAAACTAGTGGAACTTGTTTAAGAATTGATAGCCAAATAAAAGAGCTTTGAAATAAATTGTAGAACGACACATTAGCAGGCATCGCGGTGAAAACATTCTTCTTTATTTTTAGATTGTTTTCCTATTAATGGAAAACAAATAAGTAGATCTAGCGCATAAAGCAAAGTCTTCAGTTGATTTATCTTTATTTAATGGTGATAGACGATAATGGTGATAGATGAATTATAAATTATGATTAATGAACAAAGGGAATTCATTCTCTCATTATCCGAATACCATTTTCCCCGATCCCTTAGACGTTCAGTAAATATGTTGAGATTTATATTAATACCTACACGCTAATATGCGACAATATATATAAAAAAAAAAACAAAATAAATTGGAGAAATGCAATGACTGACTCGCTGGCGCTCGAGTTCTGTAAACGTAGTACCGCTCTAACAAATCAATCGTCAAGGAATTTCATGTCTAAACAGAATAAAGTGTTATTTGAGTTATATATATATATTTCATTTTGCTTTATTTTTGTCTTTATTGTAGTTATTTATGTTATGTTTTATTATAGTTTTTAATACATGTCACGGTTGCAATTATGTTAATGCTATGTATTTGTTCGCTAATGTAGACACTAGACGTTAACTTATCGGGAATCTAGAATAAAGTTGTCCACCATATTAGGCCATGCCACCATACATTACATTAAATAAAAATATAAATAAAATATAAGCAAAAGGTCATCAAATTCTTTGAGCACTCGTACACATCAATCGTATAGCCCAGCCGATCAAGAATAAAAGATTGACATAGTAAAAGATGCAACAAGAGCAAACCTGCATAACGTATATGAGACTCCTCATCTCCAGACTATCCAGGCTGGAGAGAGAGGTTGTGGCACAAACTGGCTAAAGCACTCACGTCAAACGATAAAGAAATAGCAAGCATATGTTTTCTGATTATGTTTATGCATTATATACTTCTATATAACCCCAGTGCTCTGTCTTTTGTTTTTTGCTAGCGACAAGATTATAATAAATCGCGACTCCGGCCATAAACCCCACGCGACGATTACATCTGGGACTTATGAATGTTTATTTGTATGGCTACAATATGGCTGCACCTAGGATTTACTTTAGTATACGGGGATTTGAGGTCGTCATTATAAATATTTTATGTGACTCCTTTTAACACAGGTTGCTTATGAGAACAACCAGTATGATATTAATAATAAGAATACTTTACGGCCAAAACACAAATCACAGCATAACTTACGAGTAAGTAGTTGGGGTTGACATCTAACACAAATAAAAGAAATAGATTCCGAGCGAACCAAGTAGGTTATCTATACGAATCCGCATTTAAAAAAGTTTCAATTACAAAATGCTTGCGCTAACATTAAACTTTCCACTCGTAGTTTCTTGAAAGACTAGCTAGTTGCTACAACATTAATTACAAGATTAAACGAATCCTACAAGTAGCCGCCAAGTTCAATGAATAAGTAAGGGCTGAGCCGGCGCGCACCGCGGACGGTGCACCGTCTAAACACCTAGCCACTATATCAAAGGACCGCTAACAAACGGCGGCTCCGTCTTCTTCTTCTTCTTCTTCTTCTTGACGACCTCCTTGGTCGAATGGCTTGCACACCGGTTTTCATGGTGTCGCCATCTCTGAGGTCCCGGGTTCGATCCCCGGTCGGATCAATTTAGAAATACCGGTTTTTCTATATTGTTTCGGGTCTGGGTGTTTCCTATGTATAATAAGTATGTATTTAAGTATATTAAGTATGTTTATCCGTTGTATAGTTAACCATATAACGAGTTTCTTAAGGAAGCTTTTCTTGGGGCTAGATAATTGGTGTGAGTGTGGGAAACATTTATTTATTTACATTTATTCTTGCTGCTACATATTGCTATATTATATTGCAACTTGGGCACAACACAGCAAAACAATAGTACAATGTGACAGAAAGGGCATTAAATTACAACTAGTTTGTAATAATAACAATACTCCTAGAATAAATGTATATTATTATTGGTTGGTTCACTGACAGAATATGAAGGATTTTTAAAGCTTGTAATTACGATTTATAAACACACACAGACAATTATAAATAAAGGATTTGGACAGTTTTTATTTTTTATTAAAATATGTAACAGAGGCCACAAAGTTAATAATATTTTAACGATGATAAATCATAATTTTCCGTTACAAACTTTAGACATCTATTTCAGCATTAAACCTAAAAGAAATGAGAAACAGGCTAATTAGAGTTATCAGACCACTGAACGAATACAATGGCGCCAAAAATTAAGGCATCAAGTGACAAAGGAACAAATTATATACAGCCTCCAAGTGGAGGCTTGTAATCTGCGGCGACACGGGGCGCAGCGTCATCGCCCAAGAACAACCTAATGCTGATGAGGGACTTATTAAAGAATGGAAGTAAATAAAACTTATTATTTATGAAGACGATGTGAACCGCCAGCCGAATCGTGTCGGTGGTTGGTGAACCACATAAGCAGGTCAACCGCCAAAGTAGAGGCGGGGCCTGGCATGGGGCCTGGCACTCGTTTTCGATTAGTTACGCCGTAGTAACTTGACAAATACTGTGAATTAACGTCTAACAGTTTGTTATGTACATTCGCGAATGTGCTTGCATACATCGCTACATGTACCAATTTCCAGAGAATTATGTTTATTTATTTATTTATTGGGCAGTCAACAAAAACATGTTCCACCAAACAAACAGTAGGTATGTTATTTTGCTATTTGCATTGACTATTGCTATATTCGATTAGTAATAGACTACCGATATTGATATTGAGCTAAAATAACGTAATATAACAATTATATTTCATACAAAGTTCGTAAGTACTTTTCAATTCCCAAACTTTAGGGTTCAGCTCTCTTGGGGAAAAGTTCTGAGAACTCTACGCGTCCTAAAGTAGTATTTTGAGTTAATTTAATAAATTGTGTGCGACACGTGGTCATACTTAATTTTAACGTAACTTATTGTTATTTTTAACTGCGCTGTTTTAAGTAATAATGATTACCAGTGATTTACCAGCATCTGTCTCAGACCACTCAATAGTTAGTTAGTAATGCAAGGTAGGAATGCAAACCACTTCCTCAGTGATGGATGGAGCGCGATTTGATTTGAATGGAAAAAATATAGCAATTAGAAAAAATCAATTGTCACATAGTATGTCTATGCTCAGCTCAGTTACCTTGTGGGGGACAGCACCAGCGCAGTCACATATTTTACAGTTCAAAACAAACGTTACGCATTCAAGTTGTAGAACAAACTAATGCAAACTATAGTTGGTACACTCAATGATACGAAATACTTTTCCTATTGCCAAACCAAAAATGAAAAACGAGACGAAACAAAGTAAAGATTCTTTTATTTTACTAACGTTTGGGCAATCAGAAACTCGAGAGATTGTAAGTTATTTTATTGATGATCCATATACCATTACAGGTCATTTGTGTTAAACAGATTTTCATATATAAGATAACATCAAGTTATCTTACTTAAACACATTTATTATTATTAATAAGTATATATTTTTTTTATTTTATAGTCTCCTTAATCGATAGCCACAACGTGAACCAAATCAAATGTTCTAATTAGGTATAGCGTGCTCGTATTCATAGCGAAACCCGTAAAAATCCCGCCGCCCGCCGGCCGCCCGCCCGCCGCCGCCGGCCGTCACCGCGCCCGCCCGCACTGCGATCGCGGCTAAATCGCCCATACGGCCGGGAAATTAAACATAATAGTGGAAACTGAGCGTTATGGTGTTGGCCGGCTTACGAGTAGGGTGGCCGTCCGTCAAGCACTCCTTGTTTTATGATAAGTATCACCGACAAATATTGTTTCGATATTGGTTTCTTTAAAATGCAAAGACCTTTTAAGTTGCGCAATATACATAATCACAAAATGGTCCAATATTTCCCAATGAAATCACTGCTGACACGACGGTTTGGACGATAAAGAATAAGGACAGAACATGGCATTTGGAAATCGAACCTTCATTATAAATTGCTATGTAT
This sequence comes from Eudonia mercurella, assembly GCA_963082485.1. Lineage (NCBI taxonomy): Eukaryota > Metazoa > Arthropoda > Insecta > Lepidoptera > Crambidae > Eudonia > Eudonia mercurella. Next base: position 276,167 of record OY720030.1, read on the forward strand.
AGTCAACTTTAACTTTTGACAAGTAAAACCATTGTACAAGCTTGTATTTAACTTGCAATGTATGTATGTATGTATGTATGTTCTTTCGGGTGGAATATTGCAACGCAATTTTGAAGCAGATATCTTCAACCGATTGAACTGAAATTTTGTACACATATTCAGTTCGGATGGCAATGCACGGTTAATTGTGTGACGTCATTCTAAATCCAAGATGGCGGCACATCCAAGATGGCGGACTAATTATTTTTTAATTCATCTTATCGCAGTTACTGACCAACGAGTTGTAAGGAAAATCGCAACCAAGTCAGTGGGCCGCCCGTCTCCCTCGAAGCCTACCTAATTTGTCATCTCGCGATTCACGTAGACTGGGCCGCTGCTGGCATCATTCGCCTCAATTCTTTTTGTATTACTTGCTAATTTATTTAAGCACGGACCGGTAAATAAAGGGGACCTTTACCTTCATTCCTTTTTAATTAAATTCTCACTCTTTTCTTATTTAGGTAGGTACACAACGAAAAACGGAGAGAAAACAGACATAATACAGTGCAAGGAAATTAAAGTTAAATGATAAATGCTTTATTCAGACTAGGCACATAAAGTGATTATGGGAACGTCGATACATTTCATCATCATCGTCATGCCCGTTTTATATATGTCAGCTCTGCTGGGGCACGAGTCTTCATATGGATGGATATAGCCACCACACGGGCCCAGTGCGGATTGATGTTAACGACTAACGCAACCGGGATCAACGGATTTTACGTGCCTTCCGAAGCACGAAGGATAGAGGATAAAGTTCATGTTATCAAATAAATACATCGGCGTTATATAGAAACATATAAGCGTTACAGAAAATCATACGTAATTAATGTTTGTATATGAGGAGCTCGATGGCGCAGTGGTTAACGCGCCCGGTCTGCGAGTGCTGATGTTAAGCAACTTTCGCAAGGGCCGATAATCAGATGGGTGATCAAAAAATGTAACATCTCTAGCTCCTCCGTGCTTCGGAAGGCACGTAAATCCGTTGTTCCCGGCTATTAGCAGTCGTTAACAACCACCAATCCGCACTGGGCCCGCGTGGTGGTTTATGGCCCGTTCTCCCTATCCATCCATAGGGAAGGCTCGTGCCCCAGCGGGGACATAAAATGAGCTGATGATGATGATGATGATGATGATACGTAATTATTCAAGTTTTGGCTAGTGTAGCGCAAACTACTTCCCTCGCCGGTACCTTTATTTGACAAAGTTTCTCCCCGTTACGTATTTTTCCGATCGCATCTGATGGAAGAACACGTAACGTTTCTTTTTTAAACGTTGTCCGTCCATTACGTGACTTGGAGAGAGACAGGTGGCTTTAAGTATATTAAAGACCGATCGTTGCAAATTACCTATATTAACACGTACCCCCGTACCTAATAAGTTTTGATAAGTTATTCCGTGTTCCTTTTACTTTATTTTGAAATTAAGTTTATATGACAAGAATAAGACGAGATGTCTCTTCCAAGCAAATACTATGTTTACTCGTAAAGCACTTAGTGGTTAAAACTATCCTATTTTGAAAAGCCCATGGCGTGGTCACCGGGCCGGCTGTCGCGTCTCACCCTGCCCATAAATGGGTTGCCCTCCCCCTTGGCCGGTAGTTGTTTTTATGGCTCAAGTGCGGTGATTAAGAGCAGCACATGATGCCGTTTGTTTGCGTGTCCTACATACGCTCAGTGCAGCTATACGAGTGCGCAGATTCATAAGCTAAGCTAGCCAATTATTAGTTTTATAGTTGTTGTTAAAGTAGAAGTGGGTACTTTTATACGTGAACTAAAACGAACGAAAAATATAGGTACATTTTATTTATTTTACAGAGCTGAAGCGCTTGGCCTTCATACTACCTGCTGATAATTGACGATAAGACGATTAATCCTTATTTACTTAGGAATTGGCTACATATTTTATACCCTGTTTTTTTTGTGTGTGTTTGAATGCCGAGACGTCAGATACAGCAAAGAACATGATAAAAAAACCGTTACTAATAATTCTAAAATAATATTACACTTCTTTGATTACCAGATTACTGTCTTTTTTATCATTTCATTAAAATAAAAGTATAATAATTTAATTGTTATTTTGCTCTTGAGTTGGATTAGAGTTTCTAAGTGGAAAAGCTTATCACGGATTAACAGACGGACCGGAAAACCTTCCTCAGGTTTCCATTTCCTTATTCTTAAGACGTACCTATAGGCGGTGAAAGAATAATCGCGTGTCTTTGAACGGTCGTGATTTGCCAATTGTATTGGAATTATAACTGCGATGCTATTCAGACCCGGAGCATTGTGCAGCGGCCGCTGTACTATTTGATGAAGGTTCCCTATGCACCTGTATCAAGTCGTAACATTAGTACTTTCTTATTTGCACTAACTAATTTTAATATCCTATGTATCTGGGACGCTTGTATTTGTATTGTAATGGTATTAATAGCGAATAACTATTACCTATATAGTTTACGCAACTCGTTATAAGATACATTAATATGAAACCATTGGAGACAGATTCTTTATGGCAAAAGGACGCCCTTTGCAGGGTCCGTGACCACAAAGCTCAGGCAAAACTAAGATGTAAAAATAAAAGCGTCTGTCCTTCTTAAGTGCTTTATTTCAATAATTATTAACTTTACATGGACATGACTCCAAAAAGCATATTTATATTTATTACTGCAACAAGTTGACGCATCTTGAAGCTGAGGTTACTATGAAGACATTACTGAGTATTAGTCAGTATTTCATAGTAGGTATAAGAAGTCCCGTAGCAGATTTACGAACTGGTGTAATAGCGAAATTCATAATATAATTTTGATAACTCTACAAATACATTCTAGCAACATAACGATTGTGAAAATAAGATTTGAGTCAAGATTTTTCAATCATCAGTAAAAATTTATTAATTGAATAATTTTGACATAATGACAAATTCTATGTTACAATGACGATATTATTAGTTAGATAAAACTTATCTGAGGTTTGCAAAATCGGACTTAAGGCAATTAATAGCAACTTAGCAGCCGGTAAGCGTCGCGAGTGCCTGCGCGCACCGATCACCACCACGCATGTTGTTGTATGGTAATGGCTGATCACTTATTCAGCGGCGACATTTCCTGGGCTGCTGATTCTGAATATTCATTGTGAATTACGCTGGTAATTTGTCAGGCGCCGCCTTATAATTGCTCGTACTACCAAATTGGGAAACACAAACTGCGATTTACTGGCTTTCAAAGTAAGAAAAACCGAAGAATAAAGAAAAAATAATAATAATAACATTTAGTCGTTGCCTAAAAACCGTTTCAAATAATTGTTATATCCAAAACAAAGTAAATAACTCTATAAATCAGTATAAGCCAAACACAATCGGATCAAAGCAGGCGCATGTGTGCCGAGCGGCCGACGCCGACGCTATGAAATCTACTTCTCACGACGTTTGACAAATAGTTTTCTGCCGTGACTACCACTTCCTTATCGAGATAAAGTGTAGATTACATTTCTTATACAAACACGTTATTTACCTTTGTATGTGCTCATACAGTATTATTAATATCAGCATATAGCATGAGGTTAAGGATACAAATTGTGAGATACTCTATAATAATATTGGAAAGACAAATAAATACCTCACACTAACTGACTCACGAAATCTTAGGAACTTAAAAGCCTTTCAAAACTTGAAGTTTGGCAGTTTTTTTTTTCTTGATTTTTATCTTTCAGGATTATTTGGTATGTGTTCAAATTAGTATACCTAACGTCAGAATCACGGGATGCAGGTGTTTACACGGACAAAGACGCGGGAACTTGTTGTTACTAAGACAATGAGATAACGCAAAACCTTAGCACGAGTCTTCCATTTTGTTTTGGGCATGCAAAGCAAAATATTTTGCACTCATTATAAATTATGTACTAATGTTTTCAAGCTTAGTAAAAACGCAACGAAATTTAAAGCAGTAAAGTGTACCAAATTAGTGTCAAAAGCGTCTTAAGTTTAAAAATAGAACGAACTACAACAAGTAGCTTTTTTGTTGGGTTTTTGTACATACTAAATGTTTAAAAAAAAATTGATTCAAGTTTTAAAGATAATACTTTTTGCTGGTAGATGTAAAGCAAACGGCATAACTTAAAAACAGAACAAAAATAACGTAGGTATAGACCAATTCCGATTGATATTTCTTATCCATTTTAAAGAAACTTTTTAGTATGTAGCCGTCGCCCTAGGACATAAAACAAGTCTGTTTTCTCTTAAGTTATCAACTTTACGACTGTGAAAACTCCATTTGGATCCAAACATAAGTTTTTACGTGCAGAGGGCACTAAGGTATCACGCATATGCCACCTGCGGGCGAACCTGCGACTGGCAAGTTCAAATCGAATCAATAGCTCGAAAAAGTGAAAAGTTATGTAATATTTCGTTATAATTTTTAATTTATTTTTGTATGTATGTTTTTAAATCAAATATATTATATATATTTATATTTATTTATTTCATAACAGAGTTATTGCCATAAACTCACATGGCAGGTGACGATGAGGCCGAAGATGGAAGCGCACTCAGCTCAACTCTGAATCATCATCAATCATCACAGAACACTAAAACTAAAAGTATGAACTTTTAAGTATTTGTTACCTATGAAATCGACGTTTTGTATGAAGATTTTTTATAAAATTTTATTTTTCATTCTAACGTTTTTTTGATTTTCTTAACATCTATTTATGTTAACAGAAAATTGAAGAGTAGTGTGTTTGTTTCACTAGTTAAATATAGCAGACATTAAAAAGAAAAATAAATCAAGCCTCTTCAAAGCTACAACAAAAGGACAATGCCGCGAACAAAAAAAGTAGTCAATTAAAAAAAAATTGGGCGATAAAGACACAAAATTAATAATCATTGTTATTGAAGCCTTAGTAACATAGTCCTAATTAAAGGTGTATAATAATATTAACATCCGGTATTGACTTTTAGAAGTAATACACCTATTAATAAGTGAGAAAAAAACGTCAATTTTATAGGTCAAATTATGCTAAGTCGCATAAATGTTTTAATTTTGAGTTTAACAATAAAATATCAATATCTCATCAATAATGATATGATTATTGATGGGATATTCTTATTATTTAGTTGAATAATTGTTTAATCACATATCTAGCAAACGAACCATGCAAAATTTTGCCAAAAAATATCACTCCTCAATGACGTCATAGATAACTGTTATCACTCTCCATGTGCTAATTGTGTATTCACAGCCGTATTAGCGCGTGGCTTTGTGGACTTGAAACTTCGAGTCTCGATAAAACAGGAACGATATTAACAAATTAATCTCGCCGCGTGATTGCCCCTGTGCCTCGTTGTGGAAACAAAAACCGGTTAAAAGTATAAGGAATGCTTTCTGAATCGTTAGTAAACGTGTCATATGAAATATCTTATATTATAAGTCTTTAAGTCTAAGAACAAAAACGGTGTTTACAAGTTTTCGTATGTAATTCGTTAATTTCAGTTTGCGTCTACAACTTTAAAGGCAGTGATTTTGTTTCAGTCTAAAATAAAATTAGCATTAGAAACTACTACTTCTTAGCTCTCTCAAAAATATATGAGTCGACGGTAAACATCGAGGCTTAATCATATTAAGAACTTAAACTAGTAAGTATAAAGTTTCTAGAACTTAAAGTGCAAGATGCAAAATTTTATTTCGCTTCTAGAATATTTTTAAGACTCATGATTTATTATCTATCGAAACATACTAACTAAAGCATTCAGTTCATGATTATTAACTTTGTAAAAAAGATTTTAAAATAAAATTTAGGTTTAATAATACTTACATAAACAAAGTAGCAGCTCCTTCCTAAATAATTCGTAACACAAACTGAACTGCGAATTAAACCATAAAAATACTAAGATACAAAGTTTCCGGCGACATGCCACCGAGTCGAGAGAAGTTTCGTAACAACCGCGAGCGAGCGCCACGCGTCTGTACTTCTCGCGCGCAATGAAGCGACTGGCCGCAGTCACCGCGCGCGTCAAGCCTTCAATCGCTCCAGAGCGCCCCGTAGCGAACCGTAGTAGGCCGTAGTCTCGTAGCACGCCTACGACACCTAATTATTATAGACGGGATATTTCAGCCTAATGTCAACGTTATTTTTTCATAGTGTTTCATTGAAACTCAACTGTATGTTTGCTAATAAAATATTACTTTCTAGTGCCTACATATAGAAATTCTAAATTTTAATTTTTAATTTTATACATATTCTCGTAGAAGTTTTGAAATATTTATTTTTATTCTTTTATTCATTGTTCAAATACAGATTGCTTTCATTTATTGGGTTTACGTATCTTACTTATAGATATCCGACTTATCCGTCGAACGGAGAAAAAGAAAATATAAATATATTCATAAAACAGTTACAACTTCTTTAGATAAAGTTGCTCACTAAACTAAACCACCGACAGTTATCAAACAAAGATTCAAATCATGAAAATTAGAACAACAGTAACGGTCCTAACTGGACCATAAACAGCGGTAGTTCTATCAACGCCGAAATCTTATAGCAATCTATTTATTTTTCAAAGCAAACGGCTACCGAAATAGAGCGCTCTTTGGAAAGAATGACAGAAATAAGCTTTCCCCGGAGCGTCGTGTTCACGCATTGTTTCGCAAGCGTGATGGACGGACGGACGGACGGCCCGGGAAACCGGGATACGTCAGCATGAAGCCCTGCACACATACAGATATACTACATACGTATATATTTTATGACTATAACCCCGAAAGCGAAATCACTGGGCAGGTAATCTAGTGTTTAGAGACAATCTGTCTCAGTTCAGACCAGTCAGTCGTATCTATTTTACTTGACTTGGTTTAAATAAATAAGGTTTGTTCTAATTACAACACAATAGAACAAACCCTATCTATTATTCTGGCTCGTGCTAGGCTTACAGTAATCTACTTATTATAGTCTGTTGTCATAATAACAATGTCAGTAGCATAGTTGTGTTACGTACGACAGTGAAGGGATATTACCTAGTACTTCAGTATATTTTATTTCTAGACCCATTTCACCTGTTAGCTTCACATCTTGTTCAAGAATCTGGCTAACTGTGTAATAAGCCTGTCAAGACTACCGGCCACACTAGACCGCATAGGTTTGCCTTATCTTTACATTACTTTTATATTACGCAGATTTACATAACACAGGTGTAGAAGGCGAAATTAACCGTATCTAAGGAAAAAATAAGCAAAATGAATCGTATATTTTATATAACAGGAAAAAATAAAGTCAGGGAAACTTGCCGAGCCAACTGGCCTGACAGATTGTCATCTGTCATCGCAGTTGGCTTACTGTCATCTTGTCAGAAGAAAGATAGCCAGGTGCCAGATAAAAAGAAAAGGCATAAAAAGTATAAATTCATCAAAATGTATTACTCCGTAACAAAAGGTATACCTACAATTTTATCGGATCTGGAAACGGAAGCATATTTATTAATGTTTTCTATTTTGCCTTAGATCATAGAAATAGGTAGGTATTCTTTTGAGATTATAATATCAACTAAGTTTGTTCATACTGTGGACAGTTGATAACACATCATGTTCTCTTCTCTTCTCAGTCGTTTACCTTAAGAGGACCAAGAAGGCAAGCTCAATACATACCGCGTTTATATGAAACTTCAGTCTCCTTATCTTGTGGAGTAGTCGTAGTCACGCGTGTCTCCCTTTATCGGCAGCGTCTCACCACTTATTTTTTATTTTATTACTTTTATTATTTTATTGTTTTTTATATTTATAGACCTGTACAAAGAACGACCCGCTTCCAATACGCTCATTTTAATTTCAGTTAAAGAGAATTGTTTCAGTTAAAGACTGTCCCAGATCTCCATTACGTCCACCAGATTCAGTCAATACCAACATCAAAGAGCCTTCGTGAATTATTGAATTACTTGGAAAGTGATGAAGAACATTCCTGTAATATAACATCTGAAGTAATTTTTATCTATATCCATAATGAAATTCTTTTATACAATTTGTGTAGTTATTAGTGGTGATATTAGTTTTCATGAAAATAAAAACGTAGATTTATTAAAAATGTATTTTAAACTAACAAGATTTGACATAATTTATTATATAAAGTTTTTAAAAAAAATAAGCGCTGTTACAAAAAAATGAGCACACACCCAAGTTAGGGACCGAACCCGGAACTTCTGGGCTTAAAACTAGTCCTACAACTATACTAAGTAAACTACAAAGCCGGAGACTAGTGTGTAACAATAACAACTACAAACTGTTAGTATTTTTTTGTAGGTTGTACGGTCATATAGTTTTGTGTGCTTACAAGAAACAAGCAAGAATAAATGTATTCCGCAACCATCGTGAGCTACCGTGAGCACCTGGAGCTGACAGGTGTCCGGGCGCCGCAGACGTGAACCGCGCCACACTGTCAGCAGCGTCTGTGCTTGAGCTTGACACACGCACTATTCACTAGCCGCCGCCCGCGACTGTGTGTATGCCCTATAAGGAACCTACCTACCCAATGTCAAGTTTGTTAGGCTTTATAATAGCTTAGACGTTTTTCAGTGTTTACTAATTTAAAAAATGCATTTTATAATTAGGCATTTTTTTCTTTTATCGGAATTTAATAAAATTGACCCGACAGACTTCGTACCGCTTTGACAGTTTCCTTTCATTCCCATGGGAATATCGGTATAAAAACTATCCTATGTGTTAATCCAGGTTATAAACTATCTGTATACCGAATTTCACACACACACACACACACACACACACACACACACACACCCCCACACACCTGTTTGTACAGACGGCCTTTCGAGGACTATGGTTTTATATCACCCAACCGAGGACTCTCTCAAAAACTATGTTAATGACGTTGTATTGCTTTTTTAATACGATGGAAAGAAACAGAACATACATTGCTAATTGACAGGTCTATTCTTGTGGCGTTATCGCAGCATTTTGTTTATTAACTTTCGTTGACCAATGCGGGGACTTAAAATACACTGCCAACGCTTATGGAGACATCCTTCCGAGGACGTTTGTGTTAACCTTTCGAGGACCCAATGGCCGGACTAGACATGACAATCCGAGGACTCGCTTTCACACACTTTTTCTTGAGCCCAGTACAATACGAGGACCTTGTGTTAGACTTTACACAAACTATGTGAGGACGTTTTCCCGAGTCCCGCGTATACAATACGAGGACCACTAATGTGTAAAAATAACATGTTTGAAGTACCATCTGAGAACATTTATTTTTTAATGCTCCAACACAGTATTTTCACTATTGGCTGACAAAATGACCAATCGCGAATAATTTGTTGCGTGGAAGTGTAGGCGTTTGTTTATCAAAGAAACCTAGCGATGCTTGTGACTAGAGTCGCACGCATTGCAGTAGCCGCAGATTGCACACAAGACTCCAATACGGTGCGGACGTACGAGTATTACAGCAGTCTACGGGTAACTTCTTGTGATAATTTATTATAATTCCTATTTCACTTACGTAATATATGATTTTATATTAAAAATATTATAATACATTTAAATCTTAAAGGTTTAGTTAACATTGTAATAACAATGTAACATTTAATAGTAAAAAGCTTAGATTTATTTTCTCTGATCTATTTATGGAAGTAGGGATTAGTCATACCTAGTCAGGACTTGTAATTGTAAGGATTAAGTAATTTCGACTTGGCGCGGCGAAGTTTACAATAACTCGCGTTGGGGTATATGTGAACTGCTATTTTCGTATTGAGACCAAAATTTTTGATTGTGTTAAAGAGGCGAAATGCACAATCAGTGATCGTATTTTTTTTTAATATTACGGGGAAGCTTTATTATAAATTATCCTATTTATATTTATGGTATTAAATTAAGAATGCGCCACCGCGATAAATTGAACCCCCGCTGGGAATCAAACCAAGACTGCTGGGTCTGAGACCGGTGGTCTTATCACTAGACCACAGAGGCGGTAAAACTGGTGGTAGAATTGTCATAAAAAATATTAACATATTTAAGAAATTTTACCGCACCTGTGGTCTAGTGGTAAGAACTCAAACCCAGAGGTCCCTGGTTCGATTCCCAGCGGGGGTACAGATTGTGCTCGGTTTGGTCGGTGGTAGGGCTTGTTCTAATTCCGCCTGGCTAGCTACCACCAACCAAACCGAGTACACAAAGATGTACCCCCCGCTGGGAATCGAACCCGGGACCTCTGGGTCTAAGCCGGTGGTCTTAACCACTAGACCACAGAGGCGATTAATTCTTAACTGATCTTTCAATATTTGTAAAAATATTAAGATCGGATGTTGATGACGTAGTTGTCGACATTGAATAGAGCTCCTTTGGCTTATAAAGTAAAAGTAGATAGTGTTGATTAATTTCGGCGAGTTGGATTGAGCCACGATAGCGTAGTTGGTAGTGCACCTGACTCGTTATGTCATGGAGCGGATTTGAATCCCGCTCGTGGATTTTTTTCAACACTTTTTTTTTTTAATTACTTATACATTTTTCTTTTTGTTATGATAATGTTTGATCACATATTTTTGCTTCTTCTACAATGCGAACTTACATGGGGTGTCAGTGTCTTCGAAGAGATTGTTAGTTAACTACGGCTAGATCTTTTGTCCATTAATAGATCCCTAACCAGCTACTTTTATTCGTATTCAACACAATAACCAATCACAATATGTGTACTGTTTGTCACTGAGGAGTTCTATGTGGTATCTCAGTAGTCCAAGACCCTTTGTCTACTGCTAGGTACCTAACCAGTTACTATTCTTCTTATTCAACACAATAACCAATCACAATGTTTGTACTGTTTGTCACTGAGGAGTTCTATGGGGTATTTCAGTAATCCACGACCCTTTGTCCACTGATTGGTACCCAACCAACTATTATTTTTTGTATTCAATACAATAACTAATCATAATATGTGTACTGTTCTTTATTGAGGAGTTCCATAGAGTATCTCTGTAGTTCACGATCTTTTGTCTACTGATAGGTACTTAACCAGCTATTTTCTTTCGTATTCAATACAATAACTAACCACAATATGTGTACTGTTGATAACTAAAGAGTTCTATAGAGTATCTCCGTAGTTCACGATCCTTTGTCCACTGATGAATACCTAACCAACTACTTTCATTTGTATTCAATACATTAACTAATCACAATATGTGTACTGTTCGTCATTCAGGAGATCCATAGGATATCTCCGAAGTCTGAGATGTTTGTTTCTTGATGGGTACCTAACCAGCTAGTTTATTTCGTATTGCATATTAAAACGCTTGTTTTTAAAAATTTTTTTTTTTTTTAATTTTATTTTTACTTTTTTAATATTTTCGTTTTCTCTATGTTTAGCTAGTACTAAACTATTTTTTTCTAAGAAGCAATGTCGCTGGTGGATATCGCTTTCATAGCAATCATTTCCTGTCGCTTCAATTTCGCCTTCTCTAAACGTCTCTTTCTTTGTGTAGTAGTTTCTTTTTTGTTCATGTTATTCCCTCGAGTATAGGACAAAAACGGTCCATCCCCAGAGGTCCTTTGCAGGGGTATAAGGGCTTCAGTACAACAGGGTTCCACCTGGTACCCTGAGGCGCAACGTTAGCAATATGACATGTTTATACACCCTCATACCATTCAGCCCTCGGCACGTGCTCACCTAAGCATTGGGTCATCCATCTAATCCATCAAATTTATTTATTTTTATTGATTTAAACTTTTGCAACATATAAAGCAACAGCAAATATTACATGGCGGACTTAATGCCTGGCATTCTCTACCAGACAACCTTAGGGTGGTGCAAAGATAAAATTTTATTCAATAAGATATATTATAAATAATTTAAATGTAAGTATATAACACATGCATAAATATTGTATATACATAAACATATAATTATGTGTATTGTAAATACGTAAGTTCTAATAGGACGTTATTAAGATGATTCTGCCATGATTATATCAAACAAGAGCTCGCGTACTTTCTTTATGTAGCCATCCTGATTTCGAGAGGCAGCGCGTTCTACAGGAGAATGGATTGAAAGAAAGAATGAACAAAACCATATGTATGAGAGGGACAGAAATGGAGATGATTATTTGAGGACCGGAGATTTTTACTCTGAAAGGAGCAAAGGAGCATTTAACAAAGACAGAATCCACATTCATAACAAACGGAACGAACAAACGAACAAACTTATTTTCCCGAGTTCCTATGGTCATCTTCCAGCTCCATCATCATACCCTAGTTACCATCTAGCACCAAAGTACTCGTCAAGACGAATCATACGAGCCCAAACTCGATGGGGTTGTGTCGTTTAATTACCGAGATCCTGTGTCCATCTTCTAGCTCCATCATCAGACCCTGGTTACAATCTAGCACCAAAGTACTCGTCAAGATGAACCATACGAGCCCAAACTCGATGGGGTTGTGTCGTTTAATTACCGAGTTCCTGTGTCCATCTTCTAGCTCCATCATCAGACCCTGGTTATAATCTAGCACCAAAGTACTCGTCAAGACGAACCATACGAGCCCAAACTCGATGGGGTTGTATCGTTTAATTACCGAGTTCCTTTGGCCATCTTCCAGCTCCATCATCAGACCCTAGTTACCATTTAGCACCAAAGTTCTCGTCAAGATGGATCAAACGAGTCCAAACTCGATGGGGTTGTGTCATTTAACAACCAAGTTCCTATGGCCACCTTCCGGTTTCATCATCAAACCCTGGTTACCATCTTGCACCAAAATACTCGTCAAGACGAATCATACGAGCCCAAACTCGATGGGGTTGTGTCGTTTAATTACCGAGTTCCTGTGGCCATCTTCTAGCTCCATCATCAGACCCTTGTTACCATCTATCACCAAAGTATTCGTCAAGACGAACCATAAGAGCCCAAACTCGATGGGGTTGTGTCGTTTAATTACCGAGTTCCTATGGCCATCTTCCAGCTCCATCATCAGACCCTAGTTACCATTTAGCACCAAAGTTCTCGTCAAGACGGATCAAACGAGTCCAAACTCGATGGGGTTGTGTCATTTAACAACCAAGTTCCTATGGCCACCTTCCGGTTTCATCATCAGATCAGCTTCATGTATTAATAATTTTGCATTGTCATCCGATTTACACATGCATGCAAAATTTTAGCTCAATCGGTAATCGGGAAGTGGATCATATTTAACTTGCAGATTTGATTACAGACACCGGGACAGGTGAATGAAACTAAATAAAAGCTTGTAAAAATGGAACCATCTCGGGAAAAATAGCTATCGATCAAAAAAAAAATCATCCAAATCGGTGCATAAATGACGGAGATATGCGCGAACAAACACATAAAAAAACATATAGGTACAACCAAATTGATAACCTCCTAAATTGTGTTATGAAAATGAGGAACAACGACGGTACCACAACAACCTAGATCCGGGACAATATAGAAAAAGTTCGTTTTTCTATATGATGACCTCGGAGATGGTGACATCAGAGAACGGCGTGCGAGCCACTCGAATAGGGAGGTCTTTGATAACGAAGGTTGCATTAAAAGTAATGATCATCTATTTAAATAGTACATTGTTCACCGAGAGGAGAAAGTGACCGATTACCGTCGAGGGTGTCGTTTGAAGCCCGAGCCGTAGGCGAGGGCTTTAAAACACCCGAGATCGGGAATCGCAGTTTCTCTCGAGTGATACATAGTGCTTTATACTACACCTGATACTTTATCAAATTTACGGTAGAAAGTACGTCATTGCATATCGAACAAATATGCGGGGAGAAAACGCATCTGAGCGGGAGAGAAAAGTGTATGAAAATCCATTTCTTACGTGGTTTTTGCGTTTTCTCCCCGCATATTTGTTCGATATGCAATGACGTACTTTCTACCGTAAATTTGATAAAGTATCAAGGTACTTTCCAAGCAGGTGTAGTATAAAAATACTTACTTTGCTTACATTCCTTGTTCTTACAAAACGAGGACGGAAAAACAACACTCTTTGATAACGACGTGAAAATCTATCCATATGAGGACCTAAATACACTTTGTCAGAAACTGATACTAATCCGAGGTCTTGAGTGTAAAATTTACACATTAGTCCTCAGACAGTACAACATACATGACTCATGTGTATAGCAAGTGTGTATAAATCGATAGTGGCGCCGCCTGGTGTTCACACTCTGTCGGGGTGTGTACAGAAATTTCCAAGACCAATCCGAGGATTTGTTGATTTTTCTTTATTAAGTATATAGAAAGGTTCAAAATCGCACGTAGAGTACGATGCAGTAATCAAGTCAAACCGAGGACTCACAAAAAAGTCCTCGGATTGAAAACGTCCTCGGATGTGCCTTGTGTATTCAGGCCTACGTCCTCGTATGGTACTTAAAACAAACACACACACACACACACACACACACACACACACACACACACACACACACACACACACACACACAAACTTTCGCATTTATAATATTAGTGTGATAATGACTTGTCCTGACTGACTGATTCATCATCACCGAGCTTAAACCGCTGGAGCTTATTAGATGAAGTTTGGACTATAGGTTAATTGAGTGACGCAACCAGCCACTAAGAAAGGATTTTACGGAAATCATAACCTAAGGGAGTACCTGAGATAGGTTTAAAAAAGAGCCCGTACAATGACATTTATTAGACCTTTGTGTCACATAGAACTGCAAATTACGCATTTTGTATAGATCTACACGAAATACATACACAATTTATTTGAACATTTTATAAATAGCTTGCTTCTGATCTTTAATATTTGTAAAAATATTATGATCGGATGTTAGTGACGGTAGTTGTTGACATTGAATGGGCGCTTACTTTCAAAGTAAAAAGTGTTGAATAATTTCAGCGGGCTGGTTAGAACCACGATAGCTCAATTAGAAGAGCACCTGACCCGGAATGTCAGAAGGGTGCAGGTTCAAATCCTGCTCGTGGAAATTTTTTCAACATTTGTGTTTTTTTTTATACACATTTATTTTAGTTGGTAAGTACACACGTCTTATTTTTTTTTGTTTAACCAATAACCCGGCACTGGTATAAAACAAAAAATTGTTGATATGTATCTATTATTTAAATACAGATATAATTATCCGTAGTTATCCAAAATATAAACAACGTCTACTATAAAGTTGTCGCCGTTGTTCACTACTAAAAGTTTATCAAGCTATTTATTTGTAATTTTAAAAGTCATCTGTGTGTTATTTTAAGCTTCAATTGCTCTTTTGGTGCATCGTAACCCAAATTAATTTAACATCAGTTGAATGCGGAAGCCTGGTTAAATACGTTTAATGCCTTTGTTAAAGTTTCCACACAATTTAACTTTCATGCAATTGGTAACGTTGCAAATCTTTTAATAATTATTATTTTACATGGACTCTGGTTTAGTGGAGAGACCGTCAGTTTCAGAGCCTGAGTTACTGGTTCGATTCCCAGCATATCGTGTTTGGTTTGAGAAGTAAAGCTTATTTATCTTTGTCGTCTTAAAACATGTTAGCAGCGTTTGTGTTTGTGTGACAGACAGAGGTAAGAAAGCAACTTCCTCTTATTGATTGATGATTCCTAGTGAAGTGCGCTTCCATTTACAACCGTATCGTCACTTACCATGGGCTGAGCACTTCCCTGTTGTGTTATAAACAAATCGTCAACTAATAAGGCTAGACGGGCACATGTTTGTGTACTCGGTTTGGTTGGTGGTAAGGCTTGTTTGTCCGCCACCATATTTGTAGCATTGTTGTCTTCCGGAAGCTAGAGATAAAATAGCCAGTGCCTCTGTAGTTGAGGATCCCGGGTGAAGTGCGTTTCCACCTTCGGCCTTATCATCACTTAACCTCAGGTGAGATGAAGGTCGAGTACCTTCTAATCCGTAAGAAGTTTTAAAAAAAGGTTATCTATTTTCCCTCACTTCCAAAGTTTAGGTCCCCGGTATAAGTGAGTGGGTGTTTCAAAACAATTATTTCGTCTTCCTGTAGAAGCTTTGTTTTAATATGAAAGCGATATTGTTTTCTGTTCAACTTTGACTTAGCGATTGCTCTAAAGATAGAAGGACTCAATCATTTTGGCGCAGCTCAGCTACAACGGTACTGCTCAGGATCGGAGGCTTTACAAAAACTTAAATTCGCGACGAACAGTTGACTGTTATCAGTGAATATCAATTTCAAATTTTGTTTCAATTCAACATTCTGTTATTCGGTGTTTGTGATAAGAACCAATTTATAACAATTACAACTTTGTCAACTGCGTCAATGGTCTAGTGGTTAACAGCTGTCAGACCCTCATGGTTTGATTCTCAGTGTTGGGTACATTTATGAATACCGATTTGGTCGGTAACTTTGTTTTGTTTAATCGTCACTTAGCATTAGGTAAGTTGAATGGCCAGCAATTCCCCGATATTGTGTAATATATTAATAAAAATTATAACGACAATGTTTGAATAGAAAGAAAAGGTTTGTCGGTACTCTGACGGTACGGTGGGAGGTATCTGTGATCTGGCCAATGCTTAATACGAAACATAACACTGGTTACATATGAATTGTACAAAAACATAATTAATTAATTTAAATAGTTATACTTATTTTATTTATTAACCAGAAACCCATGTAAAACAGTAAATTTTAAACCATTGGACCTTGTTAAAACCTCTGAGTTTTTAGAAAAAAATGTTATTGTGACAAACAAACACTCAGTTGAGTGTTTGTCGACCCAAACATCTATGTTAGAATAGTCCCTCGAATATAACAATATACATAGTAATGGATGCCGCGTGCAACTCCAATACGAGTTTGCATGTTTGGTGCTCACGTGGAACTGCTTCTACCTACGTGATCGAAGCATGCAAATGCTAATCAACTCTAGTATTGGCTACATTAGTATACTGACTATTGTTCTGAAGCTGAAAGTGTGATCTGATCTGATCATAAAATCTTATCTGAATGTCAAAGTCTGCTTATCGCCCACGATACTGATATCGGTGCTAAGAAAGGTGGTACCTATTTTAATAAACGTCACTCACTGCAATGAAAGGGTGAGTCCCGCTCACTTACAAACAATAGTTTAACGATAAACATAATACTTATATAAATTAAAAGCAATACATAACACCCGTTGGGAATAAATGCATGCGTTCATGCTACAACTACTAAAGAGTTTAGAAAACTGTAGAGGCACTTATACTTTGTGTGTGTACAATGTAAAGGACTTCATTGTTGATAGGAAATCAGATGACATTGATTGTTGTAATATAATTGTTTTATTTTTAATGCCAAATTAGCGATTTATTTCTAGGCGCGACATTACACCTTTTTTATAACATTAATTCTTTAGTGTCGACTGCTATAACACACTATATTATATTTATTTGTCTCTCTCTTGGGTTTGGGCGGCAAATACAAACTCTTTAAAGAAGATCGTCAGTGTCGCGCTGTTAGCAACACTACGTGTCATGCGCGGAGGAAGAAAAAGTGTCAACGGAAAACGTGACGTTCTCTCGCTGCCGGCCGGCTCGTTTTTAAAATAACTATTAATTGTGTGTGAGTGTGACGGATTCTTTGGGGTGAGTTTAGAGACAATATATATATGTTTATTTTCTTTACTCGGGACTTCAAAGGTAACGAATCATAAGCTTAAAACTTATTAAGCTTTGAACCAGCGCACGCGGAAAAATGTATCGAAATTCCTCTTGAATCAGGCCTAGGAAAGGTATATTTCATCATTTGGTCTTCCGAGCCGGATATATTTACATCTGTGCTCGTTTTGAGCTTATGGTTCGGTACTTTTGAACAGTTCTTACAAGAAACACATTCTTTGCGGCATTGTTTGTCGGTTCGAACGGTCGAATCAGACATCGTTATTTAATAGTTTAAACGGCGAATCTACACTACACACAGATTTAGCGGTAAATATTGTGTAAAACACAGTGCTAGTTTCATGATATATAATATATTTCAATTTCCTCCCATATTTAATTTCCTGTCACTTGTAAAC
Organism: Eudonia mercurella; assembly: GCA_963082485.1. NCBI lineage: Eukaryota > Metazoa > Arthropoda > Insecta > Lepidoptera > Crambidae > Eudonia > Eudonia mercurella. Next base: position 294,194 of record OY720030.1, read on the forward strand.
AATTTCCATGGAAACCAACACACGTAATTTTCACCTGGCGTTGTATTTTTTGAAGCGGTTGTATTTCTTGGCATTAGGAATGAAATGTCAATATATTAAAGTGAATTTAATGTGTTTTCTAGAATATTCGGTTGACTTTGCCAGATAAAACAGTTTTGTACTTTGTCTTTGCGGATAGTGTACCTTAATTTCAACACACATGTCACCGGTATGCGTGGCGTAGCGGTACGCGTCACTCGTGCGGTTCGAGAGGTCTGCGGTTCGATTCTCGGTCGGAAGACACTTTAAAGTATTATTATTATTTTAATGTTTTGTTAATAAGCGGTGCAGAGTATTGGCTAGCGGTAGTTTTAATACTATATTTGTTAAAAATATCATTTTTGATACTTTTAATTGTGTTAGATTATCGTGCCTAGTGGGATTTTGTTTCATTTATTTAAACTCGTTTTTTTTATTTATCGGCTAACATGGCAGCAGCAAGAAAGGCACTGTTAACGCAAATGAAGTACGACATGGCGGCTCAAAATATTGATTTGTTGGAGGCTCTTGCCAAAATTACAGATCTATCATCGGATCAGAAAAATGAATTTTTAGTGCGGTTTCCTGATTTGGAAAAAACTTTTGAAACTTTTGTAGATAATAATTTGGAATTACGGCTTCAAGGCGTTGAAGAAGATGATCTCGAGCTGCAAAAGCGAGCTTATGAGATATATAGTAACAAATACTATTTTATTAAGCGGAAATATTTCGAACTGATGGGGAGCGGTCCTACATCAGATAGCGGTGATTGTAAGAGAAAAGGCGGCAGTTCGCGGGCGGTGCTACCGCGCTTACAAATTCCTACTTTTTCGGGTAAGCTCGAAGAGTATGTGCCGTTCATGGAAATGTTTCAGTCATTAGTAGGTAATGACTCGTCATTGTCGGACACAGAAAAAATGTACTATTTAGTGGGTTCATTATTAGGAGAACCGAAGGCTTTAATTCAACACTTGTCAGTTATCGGCGATAATTATTCGATCGCAATTGATTTGCTCAAGTCGCGATATAACAACAAGAGATTGTTGGCGGATAGATTGTTGCACAATTTATTGAGTGCTTCACATGTAAGTACGAAAAACTTAAGTGGGCTTAAGGCGTTTTTAAGCACTTTGATGGAAAATACCAAGGCATTAGAAAAAATGAATTTTCCTGTAGATTCATGGTCTTACTTATTGTTTTACATAAATTTTCAAAAATTGGACAGCTATTTAAAAAAACATTTTGAGGACAAGATTGTTGAAAACAAGCTGCCCACTTTTCCAGACTTAATAAAATTCCTAGAAAATGAGATTCGGATCTTGGAGTCTAGTATCGAGCCACAGGCTAGCATAATGCCTGTCAGGCGCAGCGGACCAAGCCATGCGGTAAGGGCTCATGCGACTTTTCAAAATGCGGCATCTTGTAAATTGTGCGGGAAAAGTGGACACTTCATTGCTAAGTGTGACCAATTTTTAGCAATGAAACCGGCAGTGAGGAAGCGCCAAGTAATTTCACTGAATTTGTGTTTCAAATGTTTGAACGGTCACAACATTAACCAATGCACTTATAACTATAATTGTTATAAATGTAATTCGCCCAAACATCATTATTTATTACATTTTGATATTCCTGCATCGGTGCCAGAACGTCAACAGCGGACGGTCGCGAATAATGTTTCGCAAGAACCATATCATAATGTTTCGATGGGTAGGGTATCCCGGGAACCCGTTATACCGGTTTCAAGCGGTGCACCCTCAACCAGTGTTTTACTAGAGAATGCGGCACCTGGGACTACTGGGCTGATGGCTTCACACGTTAGCGAGCCAAGTATGTACCAACGCACTGTTTTACTTGCAACGGCGGTAGTGCGAGTATTGGATCACAGTGGAAATTATCAGGAAGCACGAGCGTTACTAGACGGCGGTAGTCAAAGTACATTTATTTCGGAGGCGTGCGTGAATAGATTAGGTTTAAAGCGGTTTAAATCTAACATTGTAACAGTCACAGGACTGAGCGGCACTTCTGTAAGCGGTTGCAGGGGTGGGGTTAATTTAACCATAGCTCCGAAATATGCGGATCAACCTTCGATCAACAATACACTAGATAACCGGTCAGGGTGTCAAAAACGGCCGAGCGAATAACGCCTCACATTCAAAGTGGGGTCTTATTTCTATTTAGTTCGCTGTTGACTGCGCCAACGTGATAACGTACCACAATGCCTCAATTTGTATTCAAAAACTGTAAAAATAACTATCGAAATAAAAATATATCGGAAGGAATATCATACTTTAGGTAAGTAAATGCTTTTTCATAACATAAATAATAAAATACCTAACTGTTTTTATGAAATAACAATCTTTAATTCTTAAAACCAACCCACGCGCTAACATTTGCTAATGTTTGGCCAACGTATAGTTGCTCTAGAACAGTGAATCTATGGAGTAGTTTAAAAAAAAATATAGATAGTTACTTCTACTGGCGACCCATTTCAATGTGCAAAATGAATTTCCATAGTAGCGGAAGAGAGACAGGAGGATTTTTTTAGACCTAAAAAAATTCTGTAATTTGCTCAATACATTTCAAAAAATGAAAACTGAAGGTATTATACGAAATTTACTTCGTAGGTAGGTAGGTAGGTAAGTCTATGAAAAGGATTTATGATAAAAAATATATATGTGTAACAGTTTTTAAGTTATTTATTGGTAAAGATGTGTTTCTTGGAAGTAGCCAACATTTTGTTGATGTAAGGCTACATTATTTGTGCAAAGTTGAAAATGCTGAAATAAAAGACAAATCCAAAAGACAACTATTTAATAAGCTTAATCTATTTAAAGGTAATTGATAGAACTAATCAATTTGTTAAATGATTCAAATATTTATGCATAAATGATAATTATAACAGTGTTAAGTGATTAAGTTAAATTTACTTCATGCATTCAGCCGTCTACGTACAAGCCAGTTAGATATTGCTGTAAACGACATGTAGGTATTCATTAAATTAATTACGTAATATTTACTTTGTTTTATGATTTTAATTTTAATTATTTTATTCTCTCAAATGACCATGGAGTAATGACCTTACAGTTTTAAATTATTGTGATTATACATGTATTTAGAATTATTTTACCTTTTGTTAATGTACAATTATTTCTAATTGTTTCCTTAATTATTTTATATTGTTCGTATGCCGATAAGGCAGATCGCAGTGAAACCTTATAATTAATACAATTAGACCTAATGACTTACCTGTGCTGTGAATCACGAATAAATAATTTAAATTTGAATTTGAATTTGGTTTATTGTTCTTTATATGAAAACCACCTCAAATAATGTATATTGTTACATAAATAAAACAATTTGATTGTGATTATATTGTTATTTATATTACAATTTCTCATCAGGATTCTTTCATTTAAGCATGTATTCCAACCACGCTCAAGATAGGTATAGTTCAATATCAGTTAATTTGTACTGAATCTACTATTACATAAATGTATGCAAAGTATAATAAATTGCTTTTTGTATACCATTTTGCAGTCAAATGCATAAGCCAAAAAATAAAATAAACCTAATTCTTTGTTAAAAATAACTTCCTTAAAACAAAAAATAAATTACTAAGTGCGACTCCATAATACTCTGTCGGAGCAAGTAAAGTCAATAATGCAAAAATTCGAAATGAAGTAAGTAACACTTCGTGTCTGCTATTTGCTGTTTTATTTTTATGTAATAAGGTCGAATTTGGATGTAAAGGGTCTTTGTATATATTTTTAAATACACAAGTGATTATTTCAATTTCTTATCTCTTTCTGTCGTTTTCGACGTAAGATCGTAAGTGAGTGTCATAATAATCAAAACTGTGCTTTATTCCTTGCAAAAAAAGTATAAATTAGGTTGAAATTATCAAAACTTAGGATAGTTTTTCTCCATTTATAGTAAAGTCAGCCAATGCCACATTTGAGATTTGTTTTAGTTCGTGAGGCGATATCTAGTGTATTGTTGATCGAAGGGATCAACCTATTTTAATGACTGGTGCTACGGTATTGAATAAAATTACCCATAATTTACCAAGTTTTTCTTTGTCACCTCAGTTGGCGGAAGGTTATCGAGGACTTTATCTTGCGGATGAGCAGTTTTACCTCAGTCGGGAAATTGATATTTTAATCGGTGCAGATCTACTCGGGGATATATTACTAGGAGGCGGATGTCTTAAGATCAATGATCATTTACCTAGAGCGATGAACACGGTGTTCGGTCACGTGTTGACAGGTCCTGTTACTTACGCGACTTTTAATCCGTATCCTAAAGCGACATATTTTTCTCAGACCTTTTTCTGTAACACAACCACAGACCAAATTTTAGAACGCTTTTGGGAAGTAGAGGACATTTCGGATAGGGTTGAGGACCCTAAGGCCATGGAGTGCGAGACTATCTTTCAAAATACTCATCAGCGGGATGAGACTGGAAGATACTCGGCACGCTTACCATTTCTATCGGATAGGTCTTCACTTGGTAATTCGGTACCATTGGCCATGAAGCGGTTCTTGGCGATGGAAAAGCGGCTTCACGTCAATGAGACTTTTCGGCAAAAATATGTTGATTTTATGCGGGAGTATTTGAGTACCGGTCATATGTCTCTCTGTGACGGTAAACCAGAAGACTATGCCTCCGGTGCGGGTTATATTATTCCGCATCACGGAATATTTAAAAAGGATTCCGATAAAATAAGGGTAGTTTTCGACGCTAGTTGTGCTACCAACAACGGAGTTTCGCTAAATGACTGCTTGCATGCGGGACCAAAACTGCAATGTGATATTGCGGAGATCATTTGCAGGTTTCGGTTACACAAGTATGTCTTCACGACTGATATCAGGATGATGTTCAGGCAGATCTTGATTGCTGAAGAAGATCGGCGATACCAGCTCATCTTCTGGAGAGAATCACCGGAGTTACCTTTACTTATTTACCAGCTCAACACGGTGACATATGGTATGAAGTCCAGTCCATACCTCGCGATTCGGGCGCTGAGACAATTGGCAGAGGACGAAGAGTATCGATATCCGGCGGCGGCGCGTCTTCTTCGTTCCTCGGTCTATATGGATGATATTTTAGGCGGGTCAGATACTCCAGAAGATGCGAATCGGCTAAAGCAGGAGCTGACGGACTTACTACTCTCAGGCGGTTTCGAGTTGAGTAAGTGGACGTCTAACTGCAAAAAGCTTTTACAAGACATACCCGCGGAACATCTGGAGAAGCCTCGGGTCTTTGATAATACGGATGGATCCAGTTTCTTCAAAATATTAGGCATTCAATGGGACTCTAATGACGATAGTTTCTCCTATCGTTTAAAACTTGACGGGACAGACTGCTGTTCCAAACGGTGCATTTTGTCAACATTGGCTGGGACCTTTGATCCATTAGGATGGATCTCTCCTGTGATATTTCAAGGCAAAGTTCTCATGCAGCGGTTGTGGCTATTAAATTTATCATGGGACGATGTACCTCCTGCTGACGTCATCGCGGAATGGAAGGGTATAGTGAGAGACTTGTCCACAATCACTGAACTGCGGCTTGAGCGTTTTGTTTTAAACGATACCAAGTCTTGCTCTCTTCACGGCTTTTCAGATGCGTCAGAACTTGGATACAGTGCAGTGATTTATTTGAGAACTCAAGGACGGAACGGTGAGGTAAAAGTTAGTTTGATGATGGCCAAATCGCGGGTGGCTCCAGTTAAATCCCAACTAACTATACCCAAGCTTGAGCTTAGCGGTGCGGCTTTGTTAGTACGATTATTTAAGTACGTTGTGGAGGCTATCAAAGACGAAGTGGTCATCAAAGAAATCTTTGGGTGGTCTGATAGTACCATCGTTCTTTCGTGGTTGCGGCTATCTCCTCATTTACTACAGATCTTCGAAGGGAATCGAGTTTCGCAAATAGTTAACTGCGGATTGAATATAACTTGGTGACACTTGCCTTCGGAGATGAACCCAGCAGATGTTGCGAGTCGCGGTTGTCGCGCGTCAGATTTACTTGGTCACCCTTTGTGGTGGGGACCAACTTGGCTGACAGGTGATGCCGAAACCTGGCCAATAAATATAATTGATAAGACGGAATCTGACTTACCTGGTTTGCGGAAAACAAAAGTCAAGGTTTTCACGGAGATAGTAGAAACCGACACTATATTCAGTCTTTTCAGTAGTTTAAATATGTTACTTGCGGTCGTAGCATATTGTTTACGGTTTGTTCACAACGCTAAGGATCCATCCAGGAAACTAGTGGGAGTGTTGACAGCTGCTGAGCGACGCTTTGCTTTAGAGCGTTTAATTAAATTGGTTCAAAATGCGGAATTTGCCGATGATATTAGTCAGTTGAGGCAAGATAAACAATGTTCTAGGCGGTTGCGTAGGCTCGGGCCTTTTATTAGTGATGACGGATTATTACGCGTTGGAGGTCGCTTAGAGCATTCGAGTCTGTCTTTTGGTAAGAAACATCCACTTATTTTACCAAAACGTCACCCTCTTACTGTCCTGATTGTGGATCATTTCCACAAAACATATTGTCATGCGGGTGCTACAGTTTTACTGGCTATATTGCAAAAGTATTTTTGGATTATTTCGGCGGGACAAGTAATTCGTACACGAATTTTCAAGTGCATGAAATGTTTTAGAACTAAAGCTCGGCCTACCGAGCCAATGATGGCAGCACTGCCCAGTGACAGGGTTAATGCGACCGGAGTTTTTCATACCGTGCAAACGGATTTTGCCGGTCCTTTTATTATTAAACACTCGCGGGTGCGGAACGCCAAAACTTTAAAGGCGTATCTTTGCGTTTTCATTTGTTCTTCGTCTAAATGTGTTCACTTAGAGTGTGTTACGGACCTTTCGACTGAAGGTTTTCTTGCGGCTTTGACGAGATTCACATCACGGCGCGGTTTTCCCAGTGTGATCCGTTCAGATTGCGGAACCAACTATGTTGGTACGAGTAGACACTTAGGTGATGTTCAAAAATATTTATCTTCTCGGGATGTCCAGCAAGGATTTATTAACGAAGCGGCTAAGCAAAATATATCGTGGCGTTTCAACGTTCCTGCAGCTCCACACTTCGGTGGTTTGTTTGAGGCTACTGTTAAGTCTGCTAAGACTTTATTGCGGCGGGTCATAGGTGACCAGGTGCTAACGTTCGACGAGCTAGTAACGGTATTTACTAGAATTGAGGCGGTCTTAAACTGTCGTCCGTTATGTCCTTTGACTCAGGACCCTCAAAACTTTGAGGTTCTGACACCTGCTCACTTTCTTATAGGTAGACCTTTGCTTTCGGTTCCGGAATATAACTGGGAAGACATACCCGATTCACGTTTAAATCGTTATAACCTGATTCAGGCTATGTGTCAACGTATTTGGAGGCAATGGAGTACGCAGTACCTGCACTCACTTCAAATGCGAAGGAAATGGACATCTCCGACAGATCCACCTAAAATAGGTGATCTTGTTTTAATTAAAGAAGAGAACGTGCCGCCACTCAAGTGGAGATTAGGTAGAATTGAGGATTTGCTGCCTGGTAGCGACGGGGTCGTAAGAGTTGTAAGACTCAAAGTCTCAACAGGCACGATGATGCGGCCGGTTGTTAAAATTTGTAGACTTCCCCTAGATGATTAGTTGCAAAACTGTTTTATTTAAAGGTTATTTTAGTTATATACGGTTGCAATTTTGCGGTTATTGCAGCATTTAAGCGTATTGTTATGTCAGTTTTGGGTTGATAAAGGCTTTAGCCTTTCTCGGGCGGGGGAATGTTTTATTTTTAATGCCAAATTAGCGATTTATTTCTAGGCGCGACATTACACCTTTTTTATAACATTAATTCTTTAGTGTCGACTGCTATAACACACTATATTATATTTATTTGTCTCTCTCTTGGGTTTGGGCGGCAAATACAAACTCTTTAAAGAAGATCGTCAGTGTCGCGCTGTTAGCAACACTACGTGTCATGCGCGGAGGAAGAAAAAGTGTCAACGGAAAATTCTCTCGCTGCCGGCCGGCTCGTTTTTAAAATAACTATTAATTGTGTGTGAGTGTGACGGATTCTTTGGGGTGAGTTTAGAGACAATATATATATGTTTATTTTCTGTACTCGGGACTTCAAAGGTAACGAATCATAAGCTTAAAACTTATTAAGCTTTGAACCAGCGCACGCGGAATAATGTATCGAAATTCCTCTTGAATCAGGCCTAGGAAAGGTATATTTCATAATAGCAGTTAGAATCGAACTGAGGGAAAGTTTAAATTGTCAGTGATGGAAGCATCGCGACGGTGAGTACTCGAGTTGGCGCGGGGCCGCAGGAGCTGGCGAGGGAAGTTTTGTGTATCGACGCCGTAATTGGCTGCTATTCAGCATTTGCGTACGGAAATTATGAATAGCGGCCAATTATCTGGTAACGGTGGTGGTATCAGCGACTGAACGACGTATTCAGGGCTGTGTCAAAGTTTTCTGTTGACTTAAGTATGTTGATAACTGCCTATATACTTGTACCTAATATATACTAGGCATTCCAACTCACATTTTAGTTGTTAATAGATAATCGTATCGTATCGAATCTTTGTGTTGGATTTTTTTTCACATGGCGTTAAGGGTTTGGGCGTGTGATTGCTCTGAAAGGCTATGAATATATTATTCGAATTTGATGACAGTCGTTCAGATCCACCAATACGCATTGCACACACGTAATATTGTACATGTGTTACTTGAAAACAAATTGTGTACACATCTACATAATTTGGTACTGTCCGACGACTCTATCTCAACCGCATACAGCAGTGTTTTGAAGAGGAGTTCAGAGGAGTTTTAGGCAGATTGATCATCATCTCATAATAGTTGGAAATTTACAAACGTTTCAAAATATGATTTTAGAAGAACACTCATATTCATTTTATTGCAATACCATAATGTGGAACATAAAGATGGTGACAAATCGGGCACGCGGTTTGAGAGGTCTTATTCGCAGTCACAGTAAAGGTACAAATATTTAATTAATTTGCAATCTCAGCATTGTGGTTAGAGTCGACACAGCCAACTCCCGGTAACGTAACAAAGGGTCCTTACGATGAAGCCTCGACTCCGCTCGCCGACACAAAAGGGAGCCACAGAACTATTTTCACTACGAGTTATTGAGTGCAATATTACGAGTTCTTAACAGCTTAGGGTTGATAGGAACGATATAATTATGATTAATATATAATGTTGAGTTGCTTGATGGCGCAGTGGTAAATGCACTCAGTCTACGATTTCTGACGTTAAGCAACTTTCGCAAAGGCCGGTCATCGGATGGGCCACCAAAATCCCGGCTGCATAAGCAGTCGTGAACAACCACTGTGTGGCTTATGGCCCGTTTTCCCTGTGGTGTTCGATCCACATGGAAACGCCTATAGTAGGGACATAAAAATATATATATATTTTTATGTTAAAAGGAGGCAAACGAGCAAGCGAGTCACCTGATGAAGTAATTACCGCCGCCCATGGACACCCGCAAAACCAAAGTAATCGCAGATGCGTTGCCGGCCTTGAGGAAGGAGTTGGATCTTGAGGAGGGAGTAGGAATTGGGAGGGGGGAGGGGTGAGAGATGGGCCTCCGGTACTTTCATTCACTGGACGAAACACAGCAACGAGTGCCATTGTTTCACGCCGATATTCTGTGAGAGGGTGGTATTACGCCCGAGCCTGCCCATTTCGTGCTGCAACGCAGCGTGGCTCTACCACTCAGACAGTGTCACTCACTGAGCACCACCCAGGGGTAGGGACTCAAGGGTAAACCTACGGACGCGAGTAACATTAACCCTCAAAAATGATCTGGTGTTGATGATATAATAAAATAATTATAACTATGAACAGATCCACATTGTCAATAACAATATTGGGCACAGAGATACAATAATGGTGTAAATAAAGTACTATTTAGATTTGTTTGCCTACGCGTAATTCAATTCGTAGTTTCTAAAGCAAGGCAGCACTAATTTTCTATCTCTATTAAGTACGCTTAAACGTTTATTTAATTCAAGTAGAAGACGAGTACTATAAATAGACTGATTTCTTGCAAACACCAGCAAAAGTGTGAACAAGCTGTTAGATGTCGAAACTCGTGTTCCAGTTTGTTTCGGAGTTGCTCGATAGCTGTACCTACTTCACTCGGGACTCCTCTCGACTACAACACGAGTATAATTATAATTTGTTTCGGTTCACGTTATTATTTATTCAAACAGATTTCAACTTGATTTAAAAATTGAAGAGCGCAATTAAACTTGCGTTGGTTTTAAAAAAGAAGCTTGCATTTACGTACTAATGAGAATTAACGTTTGATCTGGTTAGAAGCGCATGGTGTCACTTTCTCAGTCTTAGTTAGTATTACCTGACTTAACTTCAACTTCTGTTGATGAACTTCTAGAAAATCTTCGAATAAACTAGAAAATGTAGTTGTACGTATTAGTGTTACGTATTCGTAAGATAAAAGTCATTAGTCTGTAATAGTGCACACGAGTTAGGGCTAATTCTTGCCAAGTGGGATCCCGCTAAGTATTACCATTAATCTTTACTAGTCACAAATATCATCTAGGACATTGGTGACATTGCTGTCTTTGTTCTTTGCATTATTATTTTCTTATTTTCTTGTCGGTTTATATGTCGTCTTTTTTAAGTATTTCTGAATGATTTTGACAATAATTAACTTACATAATACATCAATAAATGATCAAGTCCTACTTCCACACTACACACCACCACCCAAACTGCCCCTGACTGCACATTTATAAGCTGATTATGTTCATAACTTAGCTTTAATACAAGTTATTGTTATTTGCAAATGCAATAACAGACTAACAAGGTTCAGCTCGCAGTCATGTACCATACTTATGCTCGTACTTACCTATTAAGAGGATGTTTGCTTCAGCTAGTGCAGTGTGCTGCTGACAGTTGTAGCCCAAGTAGCTGCAAGAAACGTTCACTAGTTAAACATGAAATACGCAAGCAAGATTTCCTGCTCAACATTTAAATGTAGCCATGTTTTATACAAAGAGCAGCTCTCTTGTTATCTTTGTTTACGCGTCCTCACCGCATTCGTTTCGTATTCATAAATAATATAAATGTAAATTTTAACATAATTCAAATCATATAATGTTTTATTTCATTCCGCCTAGTGGTATCCGCCGCCGCGCCGCCGACTGACGTCACTCAACCAATAAATGATTTTGTTAACGACCGCTTAATTGGCGTGATTGCGGCAACCGTCGGAGTTGCGCGTTTGGGAATATTCAAGCGAATTATTCAGTTATACAATAATGTGCCAGTCTGTTAGCTATTGAACGTCCCACAGCTGGTCGTAGGCCTTCCCACATGAGAATATCACTAGCACACAGAGAGACGACACGAGAGAGACCGACGTCTTCTCTCGCTCTACACTGAAGTAGTATAAAATAAAATAAAAAATATACAAATCGCATTAGAAATAGGCCTTGTAAGATCTTAAAAATTAAGTACCAATTCTCTTCCAGATCCAGTACCTTTGTGTTTCGGAAGACACGTTATGCTTTTGGTTTTGGTTGCTGTCGTAAGATACTTAGCAGTCGCTAAAACCCACCACCAGCCCGCATTGAGTCAGCGTTGAGCTGGCTATTTTACCTCTTATTGATAAGACAGGATAGTGCTATTATCAATGGTAGCTGTTGGCTTGCCAAGAAAACTTAGAGTGCTGGGACTCAAAACCACGGGGTCCTTGCATTAATACTGCCGACTAACTGCGAAGCAGGCTTCATACTCGTATATATATAAATATGTACAGAGGTTGATGTGCAGGATCAACCTATCCAAAACAGTTAAATTTCTTCAATAAATGTTCAACCATATACCATATATATAAAGTTCAAAGTCTTTTGAAGAAATTCGACAGTTTGTGGAAGTCTAACCGTTGGTTTAGCACTCTAAGGCAGGCATGTATACTTACTGTTTGTATAAAAATATTTTGATATTACTCAATGAACTGGAAACAATCCTGAAGCTACAAATAGTTATATTTAATTTTTATGAAGTGTTGGGCGATTAACACACGGCACCGCGCACCGCCGCGTCTGGCGGAGGCGGTTTTAACGCGGTTTCGAACAGTTTGATCACAGACACTGGCAAGAATTTTTTCAGCACTGTCTTTTTTCACATTTCTATTAGTTTCAATATGTACTATGTAATATTAAGGTTTCATTTTTGAAAACAGCGACTACCTGAAATAAAATATTATATTGTATGATGTATTTTTAAAGTTAAAATATGTATAGTGTATATATGCACAAACCCACAACCATTATCCCCCAAAGGGTGGTTAGAGACCATCATATCTATCCAAGCCATGATTTTTTTCCGTGTTTCGCGAAATGACCCCCGCGCGGTTATGCGGCGCCCCGTGTGTGAGGCGCCGCTCCTCCGCGCTGCCGTCTGCGCGGAGGGGCGGTGGCGGCAAGAGCACTGCTCGACCGCACGGTCGGGCGGTGTACGTGTATTTGGTATCAACGGATTTAATAGAGGCCAATGCAACTTGAGATCCGCTTCACCGCCTACCGCGGCGTTGCGCGGTACCGTGTATTAATCGCCTTAACAATTTAGCATTGTGTACTCGTAGACGCGAAGGGGCAAGCAAACGGGCGCGCGGGAGGCGTTGTTCATTAATCAAATACCCACCTATTAACGCCGCGCCGCCGCCGCGCCGCACACCCGAAATAATTACTTAGCACTTCACTAAATTAGAACAACTTACTTCAGCTATTAGTGTAACGTTTATTTTATCTAAATTACAGCTCACTATCATTTCTACAGTAATTAACAAATTGTTTTAGAAAATAACTCTTGATGAATGTATAAATTAACATTAAACTTATTTAATTTGGCATCACTCACCTTCATCTAATGTCAAGATCTAAACATGCCGTGACAAATCCCTGCAACTAAAACATAAATCAGTTTCAGTAGTTTTTCACAACTTCAACATTGGAAGGGGGTCGAATTTTGACCACTGGGCGACCACTTGTTAAAATAAACACTCCATTAATGGAGCATACTGGTGTTGGTGTAGCTCGCTATTTCTAAACATTTTCTATGAAAGAAGTTTGCTTGGAAGTGCATAAAAGTTGCTCTATCGAATAACCCGTCAACAACCATATTTCACTTTCCGTGGGAAAACGTGTTACTTTTCCCGCCACGTCGTTTTGGCTCAACCATTTTGTATTCCACCAGTTAATTTAATATTATAACAAAAACCCGTATGTGCAGACTCGACCATTCTTATTAAAAATAATATAGAATTCAGGTCGATGCTCTCTAGACACATAAATTCAATATTTACATGTTTGACTCGACTAAGCTCAAACAAAAGAAGCTCTGTTAAATTGTGAACCTTACGTGCATAAATATAAAGGTCACCCCTTATATTCTAAATGTTGGGTAAATGTCATGGAGGGTTGGCAACATCGTGATATCATACAATTTTAATGCACAACTAAAAAAGTCGTTTTATCACCGCTTCAAACTGTTTTATGAAATTGCTAGGCTATATGGGTGTTTGAATATTTTCTGAACTTAAGAAATATAAAATTCAATTTTCTGAGTTTTTGCCAACAGTATTTTATTCGAATTTACTACGTCGCAAACGAAGTTTTATAACTTTTCATCTATTGAAACAGTACATACATACACACATACATAACTTTTTACGTGTCTGAATTAAATGCTTAGAGACCTACTCGTATTATACATATAACAACAAAAGTGTTTTTGTAAGACTTGAGGTACAAACATTAAGGTTGGTTTATTGTTGTGCATTCAAGAAATTATATTTATTTAAACCAAACATAAAAATAAGATTTGATGAAAATCGCATAAAATAAGCTATTTTTATTCACATTTACTTTATAGGTTGAGAATTAATTGAACAGTTGAGTTTGTTTTGTATAACTACAATAATACAGAACATAGGATTTTATAAAGATTTTTATTTTAAAAAACCTCTATTGACTTGTATTAATGGGCATAATTAGACGCAAAATTGGGAGAGGCAGCCCTGAATTGAAGCTCACAAGTGATCACGTATCAGCCTGTATCATATTGGGTCGTGTCGCGAATACTGCGCACTCCGCCCCACGTCTGTTTGTTGCTGTTTAGAATATTTAGAACTTGCTCCGTGGAGGATCGTTTCAGAATCGCAGGGAATTGCGAACTGCTGCATGGGGTCCGACAGCGCAGGTGAGGTTATTATACAACTTGACGGTTCGAGGACAGCTGTTCATGCGGGAACAAGGTTATAAACTCCTTTGATCGTTAGCTCAATAGTTGAATATTCCGAGTAAAGTGCACTTCCACTTTATCGCAACTGATCGTGACTCGTGACTGCTGGTAAAATGAACGCGAAGTACATAATAATAAAAATATAGATAAAAGAGTTTTTATGCTTGTTTGTCACCATGTTAAGTGCTATAAAATCGATAGTTATTTAATACCTCCGTACTATTTTTATTGCCGAAGCTTTCTACGTCTATCTTACTATAAAAATTTAAGTCCTGACTGATTAAAATTAACATCCCATAGGCCATCTGAGGCCATCTGATACACGAGACGAGATTTTTCAAAATTGTCTCGCGATAACGTGAAAACGGTTTTTACGCGGCCAAGTCGCTAGATAAGTTTTTTTTAAATAAAAAGTCTTGCAACCATTACAGGCTACGGGTACTCTTGCCAACAAGTCGTATAATTACTTAACTGCTCTGTCAAAGCTTTTGCTTGCGACTTTGCTCACATGGGCTACATGACCTGTAATTTTTATAATGACAGATTTCCATACAAACTTTCCACCCCTCTTTCACCTCTTTGAGGGAGGTTTTTCCAAAAATGCTAAAACACGTCATTCTTTATTTTTATTTAAAAATCTAAAGATTAAATTATTCATTTTTATAGTTCTTACTTTAAAAATACCGATTTCCCCAAAAAAAACCTTCTTCCCTTTTTTACTTCTTCAAAGGAAAATAAACAAAATTCCTGAGACACGTCATTCTTTATTTCTTTTTAAAAGCCAAATACCAATTTTTTTGACCTTTATTTGACCCCTTTAGGGTATGATTTCCGTAAAATCATTTCGTAATGGCTGGTTACGTCACTCAATTAACTTACAGTTCAAATTTCATTTAATTAGCTTCAGCGGTTTCAGCTCGGCGATGATGAATCAGTTAGCCAAGTCATTATACATGTATATAAAAAAATTGGTTATTTGCTGTATGTTTAAGTTTGTTAATTTAGAGTAAGAGCTGTGAAAAAATAAAAAACAGTAGGTAGTTACAAAGTACAAATTCCATAGCCAATTTCGACAACGTCTATTTAAAGTTATAATACCAGTAGTTCGCATAGGCAATTGCAGTTGCACTGTAAGCGGTAGAGCTGTGAGTCCGATCGTTGTGCACAGCATGCGAGTGATCGGCCTTTCTCAACTCTGCCCTGGCAGTGCCAAGTCGGCACACTACGTGTAATAAACAATTAATACAGCGAAATAACTTTATGCAAGCTCATAGCACAGTTTGCACCAAATTTACATACAAATAAGTTAAACACAAAATTAAAAGTCGCTTATTTAAATGATTGCTGTTATTTTTAATGCCACTGGAATTTATTTTGTTGAAAGACGACAATTATTGTAGATCACTATATAGTCTTAGAAGGCGTTATTATTCTAAGTATATAGTATAAATCAAAGTCGCTTCCCGCTGTCCCTATGTATGTACATATGCATGCTTAGATCTTTATAACTACGCCACGGATTTTGATGCGGTTTTTTAATAGATAGAGTGATTCAAGAGGAAGGTTTATATGTATAATACATGCATAGAATTGGACCCGGTACTCAAGCCGACGTAGTCGCGAGCGGGCCGCTAGTTTTAAAATAAAATATATTTTTTCTACAAGCAATTTATTTTTACTATTATCACTTTTATTTTGAATGCTTATTTTATTGCAATTTGCAATATTCGCATCGTAATCAGTATTTGGGGAGTGCGTTCATGTCCACGCCATTATCTGGAACACGCCCGATTGGCTGCCGAGCGTCAATGCAAATTGGCAACATACAGCAACATATACAGAAACAAATCAAATGACGCCCAACTTGATAGCGGCCATATAAACTGGCTTACTGCGGCTATGGTCGCGGCGGCCTACGCTAAATAAGCTTTGGTATTGTTTTGAATTGGTATCAAATGTCAGCAGCACATTTTATGTCGCCACTGCTGGGACACGCTTTCCCTATGGATGGATAGGGAGAACGAGCCATAAACCATCACGTGGGCCCATTGGTAGTTGTTGACGACTGCTGATGCAGCCAGAACCAACGGCTTTACGTGCCTTCCGAAGCACGAACGAGCTCGAGATGATATATTTTGGTCACCCATCCGATGACCGGCCTTTACGAAAGATGCTTAACCTTAGCAATCGTATTCCGAGTGCGTTAACCACTGCACCATGGAGCTCCTTCCTCCATCAAATAAACAAAAGACAATTAGACTAGTGTAGCCAACTGATAGTGTGGTCACTCGTTATATTTCTATTATGGTCTAGATTTGATGACCTGTTATCAATTCTTAATCTGCGGAAGAACTACTAATATATGAGGGAAAAAAATTAGAATGAAAAACAATAGAAATCTCATAGGTCCAAGAGCTCTAACAGCAGGGCAAATAAGTAATTGGTATGTTTAGGTACGAACTCTATAATAAACAGTGCTTAGAACTAGTCGTAGTTAAAATTAAAGATATGAATAATAAAACCTATGATCACCGGAACCGGCTATAATACAGAAGAGGTTGACTGATTGCTTCAGGCAGTTAGTTATTACAGTCCGGGGCAGTGATCCAACTGCTCTGTCCAACTAGTAACTTTAAAAATAGTTGGACCACAGCACCTTTTGAGAGTTCCGTGGTCCAATTCATTTAAAAAATATCTTGCCAACCCTAAAAACCTCAAACTGAAACTTATAATACTTATACTTACTTAATATATTTTTCAAACGCTCAACAACCAATACTAAATGGTACATACTTACTTACTCCATTGGCGCAGGGACCCAAAGTGAGTCTTGGCCTCCGAAACGAGAACTCGCCACTTTCCCCTGTCCATTGCAGTCTCTTGCCAGTTGACGGCTCCGAGGTCGCGCAGGTCAGCTTCCACCCTATCGCTCCAGCGGTACCTGGGGCGCCCAATCGGTCGCTGTCCGATCGGTCGACCCAAGTATGCTCTCTTGACGCTTCGATCTTCCCCCATTCGCAGCATGTGACCGAGCCAGCGGAGTCTGTGTGATTTGTATTCTCCTATTATGTTAGGCTCAGCCACGAGGTCTTCAATCTCTGCGTTTTTTCGGACTCTCCAGCTACCATCTTCCCTCCTTATTGGACCCAGGATTTTCCGAAGAACTTTCCTCTCTGCCACTAGAAGCTGATTCTCCTCTTTAAGGGTTAGCGTCCAGGCTTCAGAACCGTACATAAGGATGGGCCTTATAACAGTTTTATAAATGCGCACTTTTGTTCTTCTGCAAAGAAGCCTGGATACCAGTACCTTATGTAGTGCAGCACTGCATCGTAAAAAGTTCTGGATACGTAGTTTTTGAAAATGGTACATACCTAAATAAAATGTTAATAGTAAGTAGCTGCTTTTTTTATTACTTTGCGGGTGAGCAATTGGCCTTCATCTCACCTGATGTTAAGTGATGTAAGGCCAAAGGTGGAAACACACTTCACCCAGAATCCTCAACTACTGAGGCACTGGCTATCTTATCTCTAGCTGCCGGAACACAACAATGCTACAAACATGGCGACATATTTAGATAAGATGGTGGTAGCTAGCCAAGCGGACAAACAAGTCCTACCACCAACCAAACCGAATACACAAACATGTACCCCCCGCTGGGAATCGAACCCGGGACCTCTGGATCTAAACTGGTGGTCTTAACCACTAAGCCACTGAGCCTGTAATTTTTTGCATTCTTTTTGAAAATGATAAATACAGTTAACTTTTAAATAATTGACGTCGTTAAAACTAAGCGGGTGGCGTCCCGTAATATGCTTTTGTTTGGCTTAATGTTACGATTGCTTTCAAACAAAAAGTTTAAGACTGTGTTAAATTTTTCAAATTAATAGACTTTTAGCAAAGTAAAAACCCTAATAGCTATAATAAAAGTTACCAAAAAAGATATCATTTTATATCAGACTAGCTGACCCGGCGGACTTCGTACCGCTTTGACAGTTTCCATCATTGAGTTAAATATATATCAATGGTTTCCATGACAACAAAACAAACAAATCATTTTGTATAGGAAAATTTAATTGTCGTTTTTAGTATTTTATTGAATATATTTTTTTAATATAGCCTATGTTACTCAGCGCTAATATAGCATTCTAATGGTGAAAGAATTTTTTAAATCAGTCCAGTAGTTTTTGAGTTTATTCGTTGCAAACATACAAACACACATACATACAAAAATACAAAGGTTTCCTCAAGGGTTTACAAAGATGAAGACAATTTATTCATATACTTACTCGAAAAATATGTCAAAATTCACAAGAAGCATAATATCTGTAAATTATTACTAAAATAGTTTGCCGGCCCACCTCAGTTTTGTTTACTATCCGTATTCATTCGATTACGTTTACGAAAACGAAAATTAGTATGGCATTGAAGCAGCGCCTCCTGGCGGCATACGAGAGGAGTTAACATTTTGCCATACAAATTCTCGTCTTCGTTAACGTGATCGAATGGCGAATGAAACTCGCACTAAAGTGCCTACTAACCTACTAAACTACTTACCTCTGTTTTAGTAAAACCTCTGTTTTGAATCCTTTAAGCGATTTTGAATTACATATTCACTCTGACACTTGTACTACCAAAGATTCACAAAACCCTCAAAATACATGTAACTGTCCAAAACTTACAAGGTCATCATCATCATCATCATCATCAGCTCATTTTATGTCCCCACTGCTGGGGCACGAGCCTTCCCTATAGATGGATAGGGAGAACGGGCCATAAACCACCACGCGGGCCCAGTGCGGATTGGTGGTTGTTAACGACTGCTAATGCAGCCGGGACCAACGGCTTTACGTGCCTTCCGAAGCACGGAGGAGCTCGAGATAAAACTTTTTTGGTCATCCATCCGATGACCGGCCTTTGCGAAAGTTGCTTAACCTCAGCACTCGCAGACCGGGCGCTTTAACCACTGCGCCATCGAGCTCCTCTTACAAGGTCAAATACTGTAAAATACTTAGGTATTACTGTGGATGACAGATTGCAATGGTAGTGAAGTAGTAATAATTATATTATCATTGTTTTTCAACTATACCAATTGAGTTTTGTCAACAGGAAGGAACTGGCTTCTGTTCCACAAGTTTACTTTTTTACAGGAGCCAGGGCAAAATTAATTTGTAAATTGGTGTTTGTTGCAATAAAAACATTTTCATTTTCACCGTAGGTGACCGCGGCTGAAAGCGGTACAGATATCAATATAAAAACGCACGAATCCTTTAAAACTCGGCTCATACCGGCTGACCCATTTGTCAGCGAAATGGAACGTTCAAAAGGAATGCACTAACGCAGACCACTCACCTATAGTCTGCCCTTTGCACTTTCTAGGGATATACGATAGCAAAGGGCAAAGTGACAGACGTGCGCATTGAGTCGACTACAAAATCAGTGATACAACTTTCCGTAAAATTAGGCCCGATTTTCGAACCTGCATAAAGTGTTAGGTGTGCGGGCAGCCTTTCGCAATCAAGGCGATTGCTCTTCAGACTGAGCTATCACAAATTAAGTATAGGGCCGCGCGGCGTCTCTATTTTGTGGAGCTATCGAGACTTTAGTTACCCTTTTGAATGTTTAAATTGCTTGTTCTGTGTATACGCTACTTATAGCCAGCGTTAACGTAGCCCACCGATCATCGTCTCAAGTACTATTTCAAGTTTCGATATTAGTAGTACTGTAAACTTTCAAATAAACATTTTTAATAAATAGTTTTAAAGTTTAATATAAGTAGTTTTATTTTTCCACAAAACTTTGAAAACGAACGACGAAGTGGACTAAAAAAACTAACTACTAACTCTTACTGATAAAACTACAATTATTAAATAAGAATATTTACAAGTGTGAACACAGTCGCAGAAGTTGATTAGTCAGAAGGTCTGTGTTAAAGGCGCGGGACATGTGAAGAATACACACTTTATGCAAATTTATATACATCTAATTATAGACAAATATATTTATAAGTAAAACTCTTTTAAATATTAACTTCGATTCCAGAATTACGTACCTTCATACGATACATATTTAAAAATGATTCAGTAGTGGTTAGATGTCGGCTGAAGTGTTAAAGTTGCTTTGATACAAACATTGTAAAATCCAGATGGGCGTAGAGTTGTACCCTTAGATCATACATGGTTATAAATAAAAGATAGATAAATCATTTATTTCAATAACTACAGACACACACACATAAAATGGTTGTACCGAACGTCTGGACGATTGCCTCGAGTCGAGACTCAAACACCATACTCGAAGCGACATCGACATTGCGTCCCGATCCGATTCGAACACTTCGGAGAATCTAGTAGGGCACGGCCTAGTGCGTGATGCTATTCCCTCTAGAAAACCTCCAAAGGTGATTCGTTTCACACGGCTTGAGGAACCCTTTAAGTTTCTCGCCACCCCCAAAAAAGCCCGGTGAAGCTGAAAATGCCGTCTGAGGCAATCAGCACATTCGCAAAAATATGACATCTTTTCATCGTTTTT
Organism: Eudonia mercurella; assembly: GCA_963082485.1. Lineage (NCBI taxonomy): Eukaryota > Metazoa > Arthropoda > Insecta > Lepidoptera > Crambidae > Eudonia > Eudonia mercurella. The sequence goes on from OY720030.1 coordinate 315,044, forward strand.
ACCTATTTAGAAGAATATTTTTACATACAGGAGGAACACAATTATGGTTATACGAGTATATAATTTAACACAAATTTTGTTGCGAAACAAATTACAATTTGAAAAATGGTGTTAAAAAATTGTTACCCCATGAAGGGTTGCGAGTTCGAATCCCGCAGGTGGTAATTTATTTCAACACTTTTTTCAAATACAGGAACACGTCCGTCTGTCCGTCGGTCGGAGGTGGACGGTAAAAGCTGCATCACAGTTTTCACTAAAAGCTTTTATGGTAAGACTTGTCACAGAGGTTGCTCTGTTAATGTTCGTAATAAAGTATTTTCATTCTTAAACTTGAAATGACGACAGAGTGACGTTAAAAGCCTTTCTTATAAAAACTAAATTTAAGTTTCATTAAACTCGTAGGTAAAACTTGAGTACCTACGATATTAACAACTTACCTGCATTTATAAGCTCGTGCTCGAAATATTTTATTGTTATAATATTTCGAAACGCTCATAAAAAATATCTTACTAAAATATTTTATTACTTCATCATCATCATCATCATCATCATCATCATCATCATCATCATCGTCATCATCAGCATCAGCATCATCATCATCATAATCATCAGCTCATTTTATGTCTCCACTGCTGAGGCACGAGCCTCCCCTATGGATGGATAGGGAGAACGAGCCATAAACCACCACGCGTGCACATTGTGGATTGGTGGTTATTAACGAGTGCTGATGCAGCCGGGACCAATGGCTTTACGTGCCTTCCGAAGCACAGAGGAGTGAGAGATGACAAAATTTTGATCACCCATCCGATGACCGGCCTTTGCGCGAGCTACTTAACCTAAGCACTCGCAGACCGGGCGCGTTAACCACTGCGCCACCGAGCTTTTATTAGATTGATCGACGTCTATTACTTTTTTTTTACGCCGCGACTCGACGCAAAAATGTTACAGGCATACTGTAGCATCGTAGTGCCGTTTATATATAACTTCCGCTACCGCTCCTGCTAACCCTTCCGCTTGATAGATCGATTACAGTAAGGTTTTTGTAGAAAGCCTTATCGGGCAAGATAATTCCTAGTAAGGGTTCATAATTATCATCACCATCTCAGCCAAAGGACGTCCACTGCTGGACATCTCCACAACGACCGGTTTTGTGCGATGGATGGATGGAAGCGAGCAGGCAAGGCTTGGTGTAAATAAAAATACCTGATTTCAATATTCTATTATATATAAGGTCACATTTTATTAACATCTAATTATATCAGAGGAATAAGGCATTTAAAAAAAAATGAAGGCTAATTTTTTTTAACTTTTCCTGCCACAAAAATTGTAATATTTTGAAGAGCAGCCTCTCTGTCGGCTCCTTTGAATGAAACTACGGGCACGTGTAAGCGGTGAAGGCATTGCGGACTCTCTGTTTCGGCTCCTTTGAATTGAAACTACTGAAAGTGCTTTATTTTTCTTTTTAATCGAAATGTCTTTTGGCGTTTTTCTTGAAAACTAGCGTATAAAAATTTTAAGTTTTTTCATAAAAATTCAGTTTATATATTATGTTGTTGAATTTATCCTCAAAATATTATTTTGCAGTTGATAAAATGTGACCTTATATATAAAGGCTACAGATATTAACATATATTTGTTATTGTATCATATCGTATTATATCGTATTTTAAAAGATAGTTTCAATATCAATAGATACAGTTAATGGTTTTATTTTGGTATGCTACTTACTACTTACTTACTTACTTGTTTGGGTGATTGGAGCATTTTAAACCCATGCTGTTTTGTCTTCAATGTATACTTTATAATAAGCTTTTATATAAATCTTTTCTTTAATGGCGATTTTAAATGTATTAATATCAAGTTTTTGAATATTACTTGGAACTTTATTGTAAAAACGTACACACAGGCTTTTAAATGAATTATTTACTTTATTTTAAGTATGCTTATTTGCTTTTTTTTACTTTTTAATCGTAATACAATAGACAATCTTGCTCCGTCGCAAATCTAACTATCAAACTAAGCTTTGATGCAAAAGTAAAGCTATAAGAAACCAAATGTTCATTGAATTGCTCGAATGCCAACACTTCTCTGAAAATAATTGCTCAAACGCCAACACTCCTCTATGAAATGTATTCTGTCCAAGAAATTCAACAAGAAAATGTGCAAATGTGCATTTAGTAGGCCGGAGCCCCGCGCCGCAGCCCGCCGGTGCCCTCACTCCCGCTGTCCCACTACAATATTCATCGCCGACGCTGTTCTTACAAACAAACTTCGAAATGTCGAGGGTCCCATGCTACAACCAAGTAATATTATAAATCATAAAGTTCCACCAAACTACGTGCCAACTAACATTGACTGACCATTGACTTCGCTTAAATATTCTACTGGCAAATTTTTTCATGTAAGATTAATGTAGCTTCATCCTTTGTTGTCTAAACAATACGGCAGTAGTTGACCATAACGACTGTAATGACTCCTAGAATAATATTTGTGCTATGAAATGCTTTTGTCATTGAGAACTACTTGCTACAGATGTATGGCATCAATAAATCCAACGAAGAGGGAGCCTCCGCCAGCGCTTCGGGTCTTACGTGATGCCGATGCAAGGCGTTACTCGGGAAGCTGGCACAGCGAGCAAGAACACTGATCGATTTGACAAATCTATCTTGCAGATGCTCAGTTGCAGAAGGAGTATTGCTTTCTTTAGTGAGCAAAATCTTTTCAATTGAACGGTACACAAGTTTTTGAATATCGATACGTACTTTATGTAGAAATACTGATATGTCACTTCTATAATAATTATGGCAAATGCATATTCAGAAAATATTGACAAAACTGCCTCTGGTCCCAAATAGCGCCTATCATTCTATCTTGTGCAATAGTCAAATTCATGAAGTTGACACGTCATGAGGACATGTTATGGTGAATTGGTGATATATATTTTGACTTCATTCTGCAAAACACCAACTTTTCTTCAGAATGCCTTTCTACAGTCTTAGTTGAGTAAAGCTATTACTATGTGTGGTTCATCATAAGAAATTGGACGTGCTTGCGTACATAATAATAATTAGCTCATAAACCTAGTTTAGGTCTCCTTGACACCAGCAATGGGGTCACGAAGCTGCCCTCCCTGAATATGTCGACGAAAGGCTTACAAATTAATAATATCAACATATCGGCGATAGAGTGTAGAGCAAGGAATAACCCCTAATACATTTGATGGCGCGATGTTTGCCCGCCGCGTTTGCCCGCTCCAATTGTGTCAACAAGGAATATGAAAAAGGCAAGCACGAAAAGATTGGCACGGGTGTGTCCTGCGCAAACTTGCGTAGGGCTCCATACACGGATCGTACAACTTGTAGGTTAAACGAAATGGATAGCCCGCAGACAAACATGGCAAACGTGACTGACTTATGTTCACGATCTGATTGAAATACATTTGGTTAATGACAATAATGTTCGTTATAAATGTTATTTTGATCAGTGGAATTCTTGGCTGCATATGTTATGTAAAGTCTTTCTCACTATAACTCCTCCAATCATCATCATCATCATCATCATCATCATCATCATCATCATCTCCGCCAAAGGACGTCCACTGCTGGGCAAAGGCCTTTCCCAAGAATCTCCACAACGACCGGTTTTATGCTGCTTGTATCCAGCGGCTTCCCGCTTCTCGTCCAATGGCCTTCAACAAAAAACAGTCTGTACAGTACAGCATACTGCCTACAGCTGCAACGTGAAAGCCGCAGCAGCTGGCTTTCACGTTGCAGCGCCAGCATCACACACACGCACAATTTGCTTCAATATTGTGAAAAAAAATAGTTGTCTATTGAATGACTATTGAGCGCATGATGCATCTCCTGCACGGGTTGTGAAAATCCCTCGTCTTGTAGTATAAGAAAGCCATTGAGAACTTGTATATCTGTAATCGGCAGCTCTCTTATAAACCTCTTATTGGGCACGATTGGTACGAATATGTACCTCTGGCGTTGCAAGCGTCTACGGTTTCCATCAGGCGGTTCGGTTTGCTCTTTTGGCACCCAAATTATATTAAACCTTGTTAATAGTAGTATAAAATCTTAATAAACATTTTTCAATGAAGCTGATATCAAAGCTGAGCTGAGCTCTATTGAATTTGCACAAAAGAGTTGCGACATTAACTTTGTTCACCTTTTCCCGTGTTAACGAATTGTATCAAGAATATATCTTTATAATTTTTTAACACTCACGCCGCACTGTGAGCCTCGGTTTCGTTAACGTCAGGATTTGAGTGGCAAAACTTGGACGCCATGCCAGCTCTGCCGCTTTGCATATAAATGAGACTATAGATTTTTCCGCAGCTTGCATTTTTTTTTATTCTTTATTCTTTATAGACAAATATTTGACCGCGATCTCGCCTGATGGTAAGCGATAATTCGGCCTAGGATGTAGCATACTTGCCTAAATAATACCTGTTCACCCTTGCCTTGAAAATGTCCAGGTTGTACGTGTCAGGAAACAGATCCGTAGAAAGGGAGTTCCACTCCTTAGCTGTCCTCATCAAAAAAGATGCCGCATAGCGCTTTGTGCGTATAGGCGGTATGTTGACAGCATAAGGGTGTGATCTCAGTCCGCGTCTAGTTCCCTGAAGATGAAAAGGAGAAGGTAAGGTTAAAGTTTTACTTTTGGCAATGACCGCTTCGGATCTAATAGGACAACTGCCGACTGTGACCGACATCTTAGAAGTACACCAAAATGTATTTACCATATTTATAAACAAGGGATAACACATGTACGCCAAGTAATCGCAAGCAACGTATTTTCTCCTTCCTACAACTTGGGATCCTATAAAAGGAGTGTGAAGAAGTAACTCGCGGGTCGGCATTGTGAGGACGGTTATCGAGGCACCACCACCACTAGCTGTCCTCGCATGTGGACTTCTTGCTTCTGTTTAGCATCAGTCAAAGCTAAGTCATTTACCAACCTTACGGTATGGTAAAAATGCGACGTGAACCAAACTCCTTGTTCGGATATATTGAACTTAAAAGCATAACACCACCGGCCCGGCCCAGGCTTATGTGGCCCGAGCCCTGAACTGGGGTAATATTTCTTTTGTAGCGGTGGCCATTGTTCAGGACTGACGCGGGTCGGATACACCACCCGAAATTAAATTAAAATTACTCATATACGGGTGTGTATGACTAATTTTGAATAATGTGACGTCACCCTGAACAATGGATATACTTAGTTTCCTTTATCCTTGTCCAAAAAGAATTTTCAAAGAACATTGTTAAATAACAACGTTAATTGTAGATTTATATTTCTTCGCGTGCGGGCGTAATAGTCCTTGAAGAATGTAGGAAAATTTTCAATTATTTTAGAAATTACGAATAGACATGAGGGGAGCATCCACTCGAAAAAAGCGACTGCCTCAGGTGGGCCTCGAACTCACGACCTTTTCTGCCTTCGGGTCGGAGCAAAACATTGCAACATCACTATTCAAATTCTCTCAAGAAGTCCGAGTGTGATCTCAATAAAGTCCCATCTTTACTGACACTCAATAAATTTGACTAAAATATCGTTTATCCTCAAACTTTGATCAGTATCAACTATAAAACAAAGAAAACATTATAAAATACCTGTCTCTACCGGCACTGGCTAAACCGCATCAAGCCATAGAATAGAAGAGAAAACATTCATTAGTGACACAACACATTGACAATGACAATGACATTTCTACATTTTTTTTTAACAATAAGTAAGTGGCACTAAAAGGTGCCCGGTCAGCATGATGTCATGCCTCCTAGATTATAGGAAAACTTGACGCTGGTTTTCCGCGAACACCTTAGCTTGGGAGGGAGCGCAACCATACTCAAAAACACAAAGCAAGAACAATACAAACAAAGATACATAAAATGAAATTTAAATAAACTTACATCAACGACCACCAAATAGGAATGGTCACCCAGCAGACGAAATTCGACCATTACCTTAACAAAATACATAAAATTACTGAACAGGTACATGCAAGGCTAATGTTCTGAACTTAAACTTAAGACAACTATGTATGTACGGTAAGTACATCATGATTCTGATTACTGATATTAGTAAACATATAAATACGATAAAAGAAGCTTTCATACTCGACTGTTGAGGACATATTACACATAATAATATCCTTTTCGCAAATAATTACATTGGTTGCTTGCTCCTTTCAGCTTTGACTCCTGAATTGTGTAATGAACCTTACTTCCCTTCCAGTCGGGGAAATGTGAACATCAAATCATTCTTTTGGTGTAATAGGTGTACAACAAACGGCTGAGGGGAACAAAACATTCAATTTATTCGTTTTGCAAAAAAAAGGTTTTTTAGATTGAACGATGAAGCTGGGTACTTAAGTAAACGAAGAGACGGGGATCCGTTTTCGGGCAATTAAGCCTGAAGCTCGAGCATCTAAATATTGACTGAGAACAAATTTGTTTTGTTTGTCGCGGAAGAGTCCACAAGGATGGATATAGCCTGGTGGCGGACAGATTCGTAAAACAAATTGTCTACTTTAAGGATTTACTCAATGTTTAATATGTATGTTTGTAATAAAAAAAATTTAACCGCCTATGCGGCTCGCTTTAGTAGTAGTTTAATTAGTAGGTCAGGGGTCCCGAGCTAAAAACCCAGGTCTTGTAATCACCAACCCGCTTTTGGCAAGTGACGAGACGAATAAGCGATAACTTGGTTTAAATGATGAAGATCTTTTCTCAGCATTCTGTTAATATGAATGAAAATATGTCTGTTAAAATGAAAAAAAAAATTTGAACATTAATTTAAAAGACCTACAAAAAATGTCCTCCAGCTGGCAACATTACCTCTTCGGATTGCCCGGCGTACGCTAGCGGAGGTGGCTGCCAGCATTCTTGTTACCGGACAAGACACTAAGTCCCACAAATCATTTTAAGGTTATTGTGTTATATAATATAATTATAATTTGTCTCGGTTTTACTTCATGCACTTAATAAAATAATTATTTGAGTCCATTTATGAATCCTCAAGATTAGTTTAATGTTGTAAATACATGTTTTATACAGCCACGGTAGTAGGTAGGTACTGTAGGTAGGTATTGCTGGTACTGCTAAGAATAACACACGCACACCTAACAGCATAGTATAGTAAGTTTGAAAAGCCATATTGCCTAAACACGTCGGGATCGGTCGGTCAAGCCACTACGGCGAGATGATCTCGATGACTTTACAGAAGGATGGTAGGAAACCGCCAGGGATTGCCCCAGCAGTGGACGAAATAGGCTTACTAAAATAAAAATAAAATGATGGTAATGAGATAAATATAATACTTATAAATATAATAATATAATTTATGCAGGCATTATTAAAATATTGTGAAGCATTAAGTGAACAATGGAGCTTTACTGGCATCCCGGATAGCGAGGATGCCGAATGATTATATTTTGTTTTTTTAATATCCTATATTTTCCTATTTTGTAGTTATTTTTTTGAATTTTATTTAATTTTTTCTGACTTGCATTGCATATGAGCTTGCATTTTAAATTTTTAATGTTTTATTTTATTTTATTTTTCTTCTTAATTGTGTGTTAAATGTAATAGATGTGAGTCTTTTTTATTACAATAAATAAAAATAAAAAATTCCGCCTCAGTGGCCGAGTGGCAAGGCGCTCGGCTTGATACCCGAAGATCCGGGTTCAATTCCCAGGACGGACAAAGTGTGTTTCGGATATTTCGATGCATAGCCCCAACCACGAATTTGGCAAGCGTGATGATAAAGCCGAGGTGCTTGATGGCGCAGTGGTTAACGCGCCCGGTCTGCGAGTACTTAGGTTAAGTAGCTTTCGCAAAGGCCGGTCATCGGATGGGTGACCAAAATTTTATCATCTCGAGGTCCTCCGTGCTTCGGAAGGCACGTAAAGCCGTTGGTTCCGGCTGCATTAGCAGTCGTTAACAACCATCAATCCACACTGGGTCCACGTGGTGGTTAATGGCCTGTTCTCCCTATCCCTCCATCATAGGGAAGGCTCGTGCCCCAGCAGTGGGGACATAAAATGAGCTGATGATGATGATGTTGATGATCCATAGGGAAGGCTCGTGCCCCAGCACTGGGGACATAAATGAGCTGATGATGATGATGATGATGATGAAAGCCATTACCCATCAATAGGTTTCAATGATGGAGACCTTTGCCCCGTAGTGGGTTATATGCAATTTACTACTTTAGTTTAAATATAACCAAATGCAATTTTGAAAGCATATCCGTAACAGACCGACCTTCATAAAATTGTTGTAGCGTGTTCCAGTGTGGCCTCCTCGGTCACCAGCGCAGAGACAGGCCGGCTGTTTGTTTATGGGCTCATCGGCCCGGTTCCATTTAATGCTGGGCTTTATTGGCAGCCTACAGATTACGGCAATGTCTAGAAATTCATTAACTCCGAATGATGTGAGCAAAACATGGCCTAATTTATTAGAAACTAGCTGACCTGGCAGACTTCGTACCGCATTTCTTTTTTTTCTTTCTTTTTTTAATATAGCCTATGTTACTCAGCGCTAATGTAGCATTGAAATGGTGAAAGAATTTTTTAAATCGGTCCAGTAGTTCTTGAGCTTATCGTTGCAAACATACATACATACAAAAATACAAAGCTTTCCTCTTTATAATATTAGTATAGAGTACTTATAGATATGCATAGTTTCACCTACTTATACCGGGTGTAATCGTTAAGTGTGTCCAGGCGATTATTCCGTAACTTTTTTTTTTGACGTGACAACGTCTTATAATTCGATAGAGCCGGCTGCACGCACGAAAAAGTTCGGCGTTACCTCGCTCTGAGGCGTTCCATGTAGGTAAGGCTTGAAGTGCAAGCGAGAGCGCGGAACGAGCGACAAAGAAGCACAATCGGCTGAGTAGAAATTTAGCCGTGCTGCTGTGCAAGCCCGTGTCCGGCATCGCCACCGCGGTTCTTACCCCCAACACCCCCCGACACCCCAACACCTCCCGAGACCACCAACTCCTCCCGCCTACCTGTTCGACGGGCTGCTGCTGCTGTGCAAGCCCGTGGTCGGCATCGCCACCGCGGTACGTACCCCCAACACCCCCCGACACCCCCAACACCTCCCGACACCCCCAAATCCTCCCGCCTACCTGTTGGATGGGCTGCTGCAGGCTGCTGTGCAAGCCCGTGGCCGGCATCGCCACCGCGGTACGTACCCCCAACACCCCCCGACACCCCCAACACCTCCCGAAACCCCCAACTCCTCCCGCCTACCTGTTCGACGGGCTGCTGCAGGCTGCTGTGCAAGCCCGTGGCCGGCATCGCCACCGCGGTACGTACCCCCAACACCCCCCGACACCCCCAACACCTCCCGACACCTTCTTAAGACGTTGTCACGTTCAACTATCGTCAGTAAACCGACTTTACAGACAACCAATTTTTTTTATTATATTAACGGGTAAGCACATTGCCTTGATTTCACCTGATGTTAAATGATGATAAGGCCAATGATGGAAGCGCACTTCACCCGGGAACCTCAACTAGTGAGGCACTGGCTATCTTATCTCTGGCTGCCGGAACACAACCATGCTACAAACATTGATATTATGGCGACATATTTAGATAAGATGGTGGTAGCTAGCCAGGCGGACAAACAAGCCCCACCACCAACCAAACCGAGTACACAAACATGTACACCCCCGCTGGGAAACGAATCCGGGTCTAAACCGGTGGTCTTAGCCACTAGACCACAGAGGCGGTTATTACAGACTAACTATTACAGATATCAAAAAACTTTAAACTGATATCAGAAGTACGTTACTTGAGTAAAATGACATCAATTACTTTTTTTTAATCAAACGAGAATTATCCAAAATTTTTACATTAAACACTCCCATTAGTATGAGATTAGTAGAAAGGTTTTAGTTTCCGGCTGTGTGTTATGTATGAGGTTGCGTATAAATTTAATTTTTAATTTTTTCGGTTGATTTTATATTTAGTTACTTATTATTTTTTACGCAGGCGGGTTTTATGTTTTTTTTTAATTTTTTTTCTAATTCAGACTCAATGAAAGCTATTACTGATACATGTTATACGCGTCATAAACAAGGAGAACATAGTGAATGACGCACGTAAGTGTCACTGCAGCAGGAGTTGCGGCCGCTCGTCTGGGGCGAAGTGTGCTTTTACGGCGGTTCAAATACATTACAACCTGTGGTTACAACTTAGTATGAGTGTCTCGTACACTTACTCCATCCATCAAACCGGTACTACTCGTAGAACCTTACATAAACATACTTTGTAAAACGCTGTTTACAGGATTAGTTTAAATTACGGTATCCTAATATGAATACATTTAGGAAAATTGGAAAATTACAAAAGACGGATAGTATATACAATAGAATAGAATATAAAATAATAGAATAAGTATTTATTTGACTGACACTGTACACTCAAATTAGTAAACAAAAAAGAGTTGGTAAATAAACAATAATATTATAAACAAAAACAAAAGTTTTAACAGAAAAAAAACCGACTCCAAAAAATGTGACTGAAAAAATTGCACTAAAAAGTAAAAAATAATTGCGTAGTTTAGTTTGTTTAATTTACTTGCAATTAACCTATATTATACTCAATTTTATATTCTTTCTTAGGAAAATATATAGGTTTTTTTTTTTGAGCCGGTGCCAGCCAACGAAATTTTCGGAGCCGGTGCCAGTCCGCGTTTGTAGTCAAAATTTCATGCATAAGATTGAATTACTATTATGATTATATTATAGTTAAATGTTAATGTTAAAGTTACCTTGCCTGGCACCGACTCCAAAAATAACAATAATTGTACCTATATATTTTCCTAAGAAAGAATATAAGATTAGGTATAATATAGGTTTATTGCTAGTAAATTGAACAAACTAAACTACGCAATTATTTTTTACTTGTTAGTGAAATTGTTTCAGTCAAATTTTTTGGAGTCGGTTTTTTTATGTTAAAATTTTTGTTTATTTTTCGCTTTTTAGTGATTCCTTTCGAACCATTTATCAAAAGCGAATATGAGTAGACCTACTAAACACGCTGCTCGTATGAGACAGCGCCGTTTAAATGAGACAAGCGAAGAAATCGAGAAACGCCTATCTCAAAGTAGGAAATCAAAAACTGAGTTCCGGTGCCTGCCTTCTGTTGCTTCGTCATAGTCGTCTATCTTAATCGAGATATCTTTTCGCCACCCGTGAAATAGCTACTTATCGTTGAGGAGTTCCGGTGGCAATCTGTGGACCTTTTCACTAGTTACACTTCATGACATGATACTTTCTGAATGCAAATGCTTGACTTATTGCTGAAAATACCAAAATCGCTATAGGTATGCCTACAATATTTGAGGAGTTCCCTCAATTCCTTAAAGATTCCAGAACTGGACCAAATTAAAATGGGACCAAACGGGAAGCACCAGCTTGCAGATAAAAAAAGAATCATTAAAATCGGTTCACCCAGTCGAAAGTTCTGAGGTAACAAACATAAAAGAAAAATACAGTCGAATTGAGAACCTCCTCCTTTTTTTGAAGTCGGTCAAAAATGATATAAAATGTTAAAAAAATCAAAATAAAACAGTAGGTACATTATGTCGAGTTATGCATACGTTGCTGCATGCACAGTGTCGCCAAACAGTGTCTGCAGTCAGCATGAGCTACGGATTATATGTATGTAGCGCTGATTTTCAGTACAACCCTTGTAAGATTATTACCTACTATGTTTTCGATGTTATAAGTTGTTTGGCCGGCGTCATGCGCACATAATTATTTATATAAATCATAGCAGTGTCGCGGCACTTCGTGCTTTCTTCTGTGGCGAGACCTTTTTGATGCAATCCTTCTTCTAAGTTTGTTTTTTTGTATAATGTGTGTTGTTTTTGTATCATAAAAAAAAATTTCATCATGATGATGATGATGAAACATTTTTCTGTTTTATCTATTCTATTATATTATATTCAATAAGAATGAAAAAGATACTGGCTTTGTTATTTGGCATTATGCGATTATGTCTTATTTATAATAAACTAGCTGACTGGCGGACTTCGTACTGCTTTGACAGTTTCCATGATAACAAAACAAACAAAACGTTGACAGTTTTCAAGACAACAAAACAAACAAATCATTCGTCCGCTTAAGAACACCCGTATCCTATGATGGACCCCTATAGCAGCGCTACCTACCGGGTCCAATTGTAAATTTATACCATTCTCGAATCCACTTGAACACACACATAAAATTTCATCCAAATCGGTCCAGCCGTTTTAAAGGAGTTCAATAACATACACACGCACAGAAGATTTAAAAGATAAAGCTTTAATAATTATTGTTCTGAGGATTTTTTAACCGGAACTGTCAACTGACTCAGTTGTCAGTTTGTCTCCTTCTTCGGGAACGACTGACTCAAGCCAAAAAAAATGATACGGTTGCCTTCTTTTGTTCGGAGCGTCGTCGATTGAATTTCAAATCTGTCAAATAATTAAATTGTTATTACATCGAACATCGAACGTTCAAAACATCAAAATACTTACTACAATTTAATTTGGTCCATAGTTTGGTTAGTGTAACAATATAACAAATGAGATAATTACAAACAAGTATTTTTTGAGAAAACTTAAATTACTGACAATGTGAATTCCGGGTATATTATTATATATGATCGGCACAAAAACAATAGATCTAACGTTATTAACTTTATTCAATCGTTTTATTTATTTTAAGCGCCACCTAGCGACAAAAATCAGCAGCAGATAGTATTCTTGCAGTAGTAACTGTTACGAATTGCATGTCACAGATGGCGCTCTAAGACTTGCTTAAATCAAAGAGAATGTACAGAAAGATTATAACTTATGCTTATTCTTTAGACTAAGGATTAAAAGTAGCAACATTTCTAATTTGTTCTTCAGTGAGATACTAAGTTTTACCTCTAACGAAATAAACTATTTAAAAAGTTAATATTTTAAAAGATATAATCGGATTTGTGACGAGCATAAAAAACATAGTTCAATCTAAATTGTCTATGACATTTATCAAGAAAAAAAAAGGTCGGTCTCTATGGTTTCATATTTGTGTCGGACAGAAATACGTCTATTGCTTCGCCGGTGAAAAAAATATTTCAATTATAATATGTAAGCCCGTCGCTGAGGCTGTCTACTCGCATAATATAAAGTGAAACTAAATATTGTTAGTCAGTCATTAGGAATTTTCTATCGTGTGCTGTGTAATAAATAATGATTTGGGATGAAACGTTTCAGTGACGTCTCGCATTTCAACCTTGGATATTATGGTTACAAGAAAAAGTGTATTTTGAAAATATATCCAGTGTTTCCGATTGAATACGTCTGTGAAATATAAGTTGACTGTGTAGTAGCATTGTTCAACGTTGTGGTGTTAGTAAATCGGTGTTATGTCGGGTGGAAGAAGTATCGACAAGGAACGAAAGTCTCCGAGAGAGAGCGGCGAGGATTCGGAGGATGAAAGCGAAATCCTAGAGGAGAGTCCTTGTGGACGTTGGCTTAAGCGTCGCGAAGAGGTAAGTCCGCTATTTCGTGAGTTTAGTCTTAATGAGACAAGAAACAAGAGGAAATACTGTAACATAAAAGTGCGACACCGGACAAAGATAGCCATCAGCTGATTGACAAGGTTAGCTGATATTAAAAACAAATAAGACGCAGTTCAACGTACATTAACATTCACTTCAATCTATGAAAACATTCAGTCGGCTCACTGACAAATCTATCATTAGTCTGAATGCCCTGTAAAATCTTACTTACCTATTACAAATCCAGTTTCTTGGTAGGTATAGTAGAATGCAATGAAGCTCAGGGATGCAGCAGGCACTCGGCGGCGGTATTTCCAGACCGTAACGACCTTGGGATCTTCAAGAAATAAGGCTATTCTTTCCTTAAAGGCCGGCAATGTGTCTGCGATTCCTCTGGTTTTGCAGTGTCCATGGGTGGCGGTGATTACTCACCATCAGATGACCCGCCTGCTCGTTTGCCTCCTTCTTTTATAAAAAAAAAGGCACATGTTATGTGTCAAATAGAATTGTAAAAGCCTTTGCATATTTCTAGTTTGACAAATATAGGTAGTATTTATTATTATTTTTGGTATGTACTTTGGTACCTATAAATCCCAAAGACTATTTCTTCCTTTTTATTAACAATGTCCTACCAGCTAGTTTGCTATGACTCCAGACAAAAATATTAGTTTTTCATAGAATTTGCTAAGTCAACATTTCAACAAAGGTAATTTGCAACCGCCACTGTGGTCTAGTGGTTAAGACCACTGGTCACAGACCCAGCGGTCCTAGTGTTTGATTCCTCGATAGCAGGATAAATGTTTGGTTTAATTAATGGTAATGCTTGTTTTAAGGTCGCCTGGCTAGCTGCCACCATCTTATTATATGCAAGATAAAAATTTTCTAGAAAAATCTAGAAGCTGTAGTGGGAAATGAACCCACGACCTTTGGATTACTTACCGCTTTGATTAATGCTTTGACCACTAAGCTACCGAGACCCCAGAAGTCTCGTTAAATTCTTTCTAGTACTTTGTGGTTTACGCTGCAAGCCAGTGGTGCCATAGCTTCGTGAGCCTGGTTGATTTTTTTTCTAGTAAAATTTTATCTTAAATTTTATTTTATTTTTGCATTATGAATGCAATGCAATAAAAAAAGTTATCTTAATATGTTGCCATAACATCAATGTTAGTATTGTTGTGTTCTGGCTACAAGAGATAAGATAACCAGTTCCTCAGATGTTAATGCTTCCGGGTGAAATGCACTGCCACTTTCCTCATTGCTTTACATATGTTGAGATGAATGCCAAATGTAAAAAAAATTAATTGGAGTCATAAAAGGTTAGGAACAATTGATAGGAACAACAGGCTTTTAAATAAAATGTATAAAAATTCAAAAATATCCATAGCCACTCAATATAGTCCTTTGGTACCATGGTTCCCAAGCTATTGCATTATAACTTTTTGACTACTTCTAGCATTCATAACTAGAAACGTTAAATTTCAATATAGAATTTAGCATTGTGAAATGCATTGTTGTAAAACTTTACACTTATAATTTCAATTTAACATATTGTAAATGAAAAGGGAAAACTGCTAAAGTACATAGATCAATTGGTTACAAATAACCAATAACAATAACCAGTTAAGGATTCTGGGTGAGTAAATTTCCATCTTTGCCAATTGTCTTTTAGCGTCAGGTGACATGAAAACCAAGTGATTCTGATTAATATTGAGACTAGAATATCACTGCATATTAAGAACACTTAATAGCATCATCATCATTATCTGTCTATACTAGTTCACTGTTGGACTTAAGCCTCCAATTGCACCCCACTGAGCACGACCGGCGGCTACTCTCATCCAGCTCTTACCAGCCACCTTGTGGAGATCGTCGCTCCACCTAGTCTGTGGGTGTCCTACTCTATGTTTGCCAAAAAGATGCATGTTAATATCATATACAATACAGTATGACCTACCTAAAAGGATATCATAATTAAAGTAATGGCTATAAATAATATGTATGGTAAATTGAAAAATTATTTTATCCAAATCTGATCAGAATTTTGTATTTTATTATTTTATTTTATTTCTTCTTCTAATCCGCTACGCTCTTGACAGAGCGGTCGTGGTCGTCATGTAGTAGCGGTTTGGGCAGATGTTATTCGCCTCACGACAGCGCGCCACTTTTCTCTGTTGGAGGTCATCCTGCTACAGTCGTTTAATGAACCTCCCACGGCTGACTTAATTTGGTCCGTCCATCGCATGGGAGACCTTCCACGCGGTCTTGTGCCTTCCATTTTACCTTGAACGACAAGACGTTCGATGGACTGATGGTCGCGTCGAGAGACGTGTCCGAAGAATGTGAGTATGCGAGACTGTACTACTGAAAATAGACGCTGCTCAATGCCGAGTTCTTGGAGTATCGAGATGTTAGTGCGAAACTCAGTCCATGATACTCCAAGCATTCTTCTCCAGCACCACATCTCCAAAGCATCTATTTTCATCCTTTCCACTTCTCGTAATGTCCACGTCTCTGCAGCGTACAGGAATATGGGGAAAATAAGTGTTCGTACGAGTCTGGTCTTAGTAGTTTTTGTTATATTTCTGTTCCTCCATATTTTCCTCATCTTGTCCATTGCTGTTCTTGTGATAGCCATGCGTCGTTTTATCTCATCCATGCATCCACCATTATTTGTGATTAAAGTTCCAAGATATATGTAGGACTGGACCACGCTACAGTTCGCGATTTGTGTCACTTCCGGCGAGTTGTTGTTGGCGCGGTCTATGATCATAATCTTGGTCTTGTTGCGGTTAATCTTTAATCCGAACTCAAGGCTCACTCGCTCCATTTTCAGCAACAGGTCTTCCATGGAATGCACGCTTGTAGCAAACAGAGTAGTGTCGTCGGCGTAACGCAAGTTTGCTATTTTATGTCCACCAATTGTAACACCATCTGTCCAATCCTCCAAAGTGATGCGCATTATTAGTTCAGTGTAGGTATTGAACAATAGTGGTGAGATAATGCACCCTTGGCGGACTCCAGCACTTGGATGGAAGTTGCTCGATAATACGTTATCTGTGCGCACTGATGCTGTGCCCTCCTCATACAGACGTCTTAAAAGGTGTACAAGGTGTTTTGGTGTACCCATTTCCAGCAATGTTTTCCACAGAATTGGCCACTTCACGGAGTCGAATGCTTTGGAGAAGTCGACAAAGCAAATGAATGTCGGCTTGTTGAATTCTCGCGCCTTTTCAACAATCTGGCGTACGATGAGGATCTGTTCCCGTGTACCTTTCCCCTTCACAAATCCGGCTTGTTCAGGAGCGATTTCTCCGGATAGGTAGGTCTTCAGTCGCTCATTCAGAATGTGTAACATAATTTTGCTTGCGTGTGAGATAAGAGCAATCAGGCGGTAGTTGTTACACTTCTTTGTTGAGCCTTTTTTATGAAGGAGGGTAAAGATTGTGTGTGTCCATTCAGACGGCCAGACACCTGTCTGCCATACTTTATTGCAGATGGCGTAAAAGATGTAATCGCCGCGATCTCCTAAAGCTTTGATAGTTTCGATAGGAATTGCATCTCTACCGGTTGCTTTATTGTTTTTCAGGTGTCTTATGGCAGCTCTGACTTCTGATAAAAGAATGTCAGGTTCCAGATCCTCATCTATTGGGTCTGTACTTGGAAATTGGCGTGATTCCGGATCTTGAAATAATGCTTGGCAGTAGTTTTTCCACGTTTCTGAAATTTTGTCCAACTCTGTTACAATTTCGTTGTTAACACCTTCAATAGCCCATGTTTTTGAAGGTAGTGTCTTTGTGATAACACGAATTTTGTGGTAGAGGTCTCGTGACTCGTTCCGTCCAGCGTGCGCTTCTACATCCTCACATATCTTGCGAAGATATGCGTTATGGTCCTTTCGACAGCCTGCCTGAATTTCGGCAGACAATTTATTCAGGTCCCTGATGTCCGATCCTTCTGCTTTTTTCTGACGCCTTTCCTCAACAAGTAGTAAGGTGTTATCTGTCATCCAGTGTTGACGTTTTCGCACATTCGATCGTGAAGAAGATTCTGCTACTGTATTTTGGATGAGATGCTTAGCTTTGTCCCACAAGACTTCTGAGGTTGCTGTATCGTGGTTTACAGTTTTCCACTCTACCCAGTTACGTTCGAGAGCCGACTCAAACTGCACTTTATCGGTCACCTCGATTCGCTTTTGCCTGGTGATAGGCCTAGCAACTCTCAGCTTTAGTCTGAGCTTAGATATTAATAGCTGGTGATCGGAACCACAATCAGCGCCGGGTAATGTGTGGGAATTGTATATGGAAGTACGCCAGCGTGATCGAATCAGAATGAAGTCGATCTGGTTGCGGTATTCACCCCCCGGTGACGTCCATGTGTATAGTCTACGTGGGTGATGTTGGAAAAGACTGTTTGCTATCACCAAGTTATTTTCATTCGCAAACTGCATCAACCGTTCACCTCTTTCGTTGCGTGTCCCAAGGCCGAATCTTCCAACAGAGTCACTGTATTGGTGAGAGTTGGCTCCAATTTTTGCATTAAAATCGCCTAAGATTAAAAGTATCTCTCGGTTAGGCATTTTTGAAATGGTAGTTTGCAGTTCGGCATAGAAGCTCTCGGCAATTTCAGAATCAGCAGTACTTTTTGGGGCATAGACTTGGACAAGATTTAAGTTCACTGGTGATGCTTTCAACTTGATGGAGATTATTCGGTCGCTAACCGGCTCGTAACCTAACACACTATTTCTGAGATGTTTTGGGACAAGGAAGGCTACTCCGTTACGGCTGTTGTTGTCATTTCCAGAAAAATAAATGGCATGAGTGTCGGTTAGGAAATGGCCACTGTTCTTTTAGTGTGTTTCACTTAGGCCGCAGATACTCAAACCACACCGGACCACTTCTCGTTCTAAGATGTCGAGTTTCCCTGTGGCTAGTAAGCCACGAACATTCCACGTACCTATCGTCTGGGTTTTTCGAAGCTTGACATCGTTTCCAGTAGTATTGTTTCCACGAGGAGCCTGGTCTCCTACTCCTGCATGGCCAGTAGTCCATTTCACACCACGCGCCCTGGACGCGGCGCGGCGCCGGTTGCTAAGCGGATCGCATCGCAGTCGTGAATCCTCTTGTTGTACTGGCATGACGATTTTCTCGGGATGATAGTTGCAGTGGTGTCCCGTTGCCTTCTGCACCAGACATTTTAGGGTCTATTTAGGTCCCCAGGCCACTGAAGCCTCTTCTGACCAGTTGCCCAGTCAGGTGTATGGTTATACCGCCATTGCTCGGTCGCCAGTGCCTCGTCTGTTATCTAGCAGGGGGACCGCGGTATCTGAGAGGATACCGCCGCAGTAGATGTAATAAACCACTGCGCGTGCAGGTGAGGTTGACAGTTGGGGTCGGAAAGATGTTAACTCCGTTCTCCCCCTTTCCCCCCTTTATTTTATTTATTATAACATTAATATTTAAAAAATTATTTGAATTTACTAATTCAAAATGACTACAAGCAGAACTGATAAGATTAAATAATAATTAATATTTAATCATGCCTAGTCTTAATTTATCTAAGCTTATTGATTTATGTTTTTTAATTGTTTATTATCCTGTAAATGATTAGTCATCATGGTGTAGAACTGTAGACAGTTTATTTCATTTTCGATAGGCTCTATCCAAAAATAGTTTTATTTTCTTTTTTTTTTTTGCCTTTTTTTTACAGTGTATTGGATGATGCTGATGATAAGTCTTGATATTTATAACCTTTTTCATTAACTTATTGCAAACAATATATTATTAGCATACTTTATTTTGTTGAATGGCCTGTGTACACAACTAATTACGCATGATACCTCCGTGCTGTCTCGCGGAGCACCCGACTTTCCCCGCCACCCGCCGGTCAACGACCGCATGAGATTCGACTCTTGCGCAACCTAAATCACTATCGCTTTCTAGGCCTAGGCTTTCAAATGGTCCGACCAAATGTATAGTTTATTAAAAAGCTTCGTATTTGTCGATAATCAATCAAGATCATTATCTAAGAAGGCCGCCATTCAGCATCCGTGAAACTTTTCAGAATAAATATTTAAATTAAATTAAATGATGATGATGATAATACACTAATAATTTATAATGATATTCTTATTAGATAGGTGGTAGCCGATGCATTCCCGCCAATTTAAATGGCGATGCGTTAAAGTTGTTCAGTCAAAGACGATAGCGTAAAAAAAAAAACTCAAATGTTGAAAAAATTTCCACGAGAAGGATTTGAACCTGCACAAAGACGATAGCGTAAAAAAAAAACTCAAATGTTGAAAAAATTTCCACGAGAAGAATTTGAACCTGCACCCTTCTGACATACCGGGTCAGGTGCTCTTCCATTGAGCTATCGTGGTTCTAACCAGCCCGCCAAAAGTATTCAACATTTTTTACTTTGAAAGCCAAAGGCGCCCATTCAATATCAACAACTTAATCAAAATTTGCGTTAAAAATTATTTTGAACATTTTACGACAGCGTAACTTCAAACGTCATGTAATTTTGGAAACGCTCAATCGACGCAAGATGCCATATATACGGGAAGGTAAGTATTAACGTAACTGAAAAATATAATCAAAAAGTACCTATCGTTTAAAGAGTTTCTGTACGTTAAGCTGCTAGCTGCTATTCAACTCATTGAAAGACACTTAAATAGATATTCACCTACTGATTAAATTACTGTTCAGAAACGTTCTCGGAATCAGCGTTAAATCGTTTCCCAAAATCTTTTAAAAAAGTCTTTTATCGTCCGTCGTGTTGGTCACAAATTACTTCGTTATTTTTGTATGATCTTCTGATAAGGATATTTAGAAGCTTGAATTTAATTAGTTAAATGTCGGACGCGGGACAATTTCTTTCGTAAATGAGCTTGACGAGAAAAACATGTTATAGTCGGTAATTTCATTCAATTGTTTTTAGTCGTAGGTATAGGTAACCGGATAGTGCGTCGTTGAGTCGATTAGAAATAGATAATAAACACCCTGTTACAAAAGGTAACAACTTACTAATTGCTCGAAATTACTCGTACGTTTAATGATAAGTTAAAGTTCTCATTAAAGTCGTCATTAGCAAATAGCAGCCGTAGAACTAGGAGGACCACCGCTGACCATAGTGGTTCATAGTGGCATGGTTCATTATTGACGTGGTATTGTACAGTCTCAGAGAAACATTCATAAACGTAGGTAATGGAGGTACCCATCACTTGTTTGATAAACTTACTTTAGGCACAGAATAACTAATGGGTAGTACGTCCTTCTTTTAGCCTAGAACAACCAACACTTGCAAAAATATAATGGCCGTACCTACCTATTAGTGTTGCAACGGAACTGGCATAACGGAAGCAGAAACGGAAACAGATGTCAAAAGTAAATCTTAACAGAAGCGGAAGCGGAAACGGAAACGGAAGCGTTAACACTATGAAAAAAAATCACAATTTTGCATTTTAATTTTTTTTATTAAATTTGTACTTTAATACTTAGTTTAATATTCAAAATTAAAAAGCGGCAAGTTATATTTTATGAACAGTAACTTGGCCGCTTTTTCGCCTTTAAGCCTATTTCTATGTTCGTCATAAATTAAACCAGCTCCGCTGAATAATTGTTCGCTGGCTACACTGCTGGGTGGAGCTGATAAATATTGGCGTACAATTGGTAAAATGAGGGGGTATTTGTGCGCATTACCACTCCACCAATTAAGGGGATCCTCATGAAGAGGCAGTCTTTTTTCTTTTTTGTATTCCCCAAGGTGTGACTGTATTTTTGAATGTAAATTGTCACCATCGTCATCGGCTGTAGAGTCCTCCTGGTCTTCATTAACACATAACATCGATTCCAGTATTTGCAAAGAAGCTGAAGATTTGGAAGTAGAAGGCTGCACTTCAATGTCTTCAATTGCAATTTGAGTTTGAATTCGGCTTCTTTTGGGGGAAGGTACTACGCAGTCATCATCTTGGTTGGAATTTGATTGTCTGGTTCTAATAGTGTTCATGTTAATGTTAATCGTCATATTAAGTAATTTGGATTCAACCTGCTCTGCAATGACGCTGGTGAAAAAATGCGATTTGTATCGCGGATCCAAATACGTCGCAATAGTGTACTTGTCGTCTTCGACCAGGTTTCCAAATCTTACACTTGAATTAATTTCATCGCGTAATTTTGTTATAAAATTTATGAAATGTTCTGATGTATTAGGTTTTGACTCTTCTTGTTGTAACGTGGTCTTAAGAACTTGAATTAAAGGTATGACTGATGAAATACTGATTTGAGAACTACTTAGATTTCTTGTTATTTCTTCAAATGGCTGCATCAATTGCACAAATTTTTGAATATTCATCCAGTCTTCGGGGGATATCATCGCGATTGGATTTGCGCTTAAGTACAAGACAAGCGAATCTTTGAGTTTTGAAAACCTTTCCATCATGTAAAATGTGCTGTTCCATCTGAAATTAAATCAAATCAAATCAATTTTATTTGCTAGAAATATGGTCAGTAAATAGATGGTCACAGATGGTCACAGAAAATAAAATGTTACACATTTCACCTAGTGATGGCTTGCAAAAATTTATACAAAATTGTAAAAAAAATATTATAATTAATAATTTATACAAAATGTGTACAAAATTATTAGTTCTTTTCAAAATAGAAATACAAATTCAATTACCGACCTAATCTTAAAAATAAATTTATTTATAGGTACAGAAAACAGCAAGTCAAGCTTTACCAGTATAAGCTGAGCTTGGCCATGTAGTTTTTGTAAAGGGCCGCTGCGTGTACGAGACCCGCTTACGGTGGAAATGTAAAGCTTGACATGCTATCTTCTGTACAGTAAAAAAACTTATATTTACCTTGTCGGACAATCCTGAATGACAGAAAGAGGAGACTGATTAAGGCGTTCCTTTTGAATTTTTGTGAGCTCTGCCTGTGCGACCAAGGAATGATTGAAATGGGTGGCAATTTTTTTCAATTTAGCAGTAAGTTGTAGGAGCCACTCTTGAGATTCAACACCTGCTCGTATGCACAGCTGAATCTGGTGTATTGCGCAACTGACATCCTCAAAGCCTGACAACTGCATTGCTCTCACCATGTTGGATCCACGATCACGAACCATGCAGTGAACTTTTTGGCGATCAATGCCCCATTCTTCAAGAATCGTTTGAAACTTTGTTGATATTACGGTGCCCGTATGACGTTCATCCATGACTTCACATTTCAAAATTATAGTCTTTTTGCGAAAATCCTTTGAGATCCCATGTGCAGTTAAACTGAGCAAAGAAACAGCAGAATGAAGTTCCGACCATATGTCGCTTGTAAAAGATAACTTGTCAAATTCTTCAAGTAAATCTTTGGTTTTCTTCGCTAACTTATTGTACAAATTGTCGCATACATAGGAAGAAAAAAAATCACGGCCTCTTAACTTGTACTTTGGAAGAGCAGCTTGCATTACTCTACGAAATCCTATACCTTCGACAAAATGAAAGGGTAAGTTCTGGATGGCAATCATTTCAGCAATAGTACGATCAACTTCTTGTGATTTGTGATGCGATGAGTCCCAATAATCCTTTACTTGTAGACTTTGTTGTAATGTTAATTGTCTTTTAGCGTTTTCGGCTGGAGTTAACGTAACCTACAATTACAACAACATAAATTGGTTACGATTACTTCACGAAACAAGCCGTGGAATGGGTGCGACTCTGCAATGTTACGTTAGTTGCAATGGGCGTGACTCTGGAAAGTCGCGCCAAGAACTTCCGTATAAGATCATTGTATTCACTCGTTTTATTTTATTTATTTATTTGTTAAAATTGATTAAAAGTATAATTTTGAATAGATAGAAATTTTTTTTATTTTTTGAGTTTATAGAAAATCGGATTTCCTATGAAAAAGAGCTCATTCAATTTTTTCGTCCGATTGTTGATTTTCGATATGTATCGAAAATTATACATTTTTTTCGATAAATTGTCAATAACTCACAAACTATGAGGAATACAAAAAAAATGCATATAACCAATTTTGTAGAGAATTAAATTTCCTATAAAAAAAATCTTAATAACTTTTTTCTCTAGACCAATATTTCCCTGGTTAAATTGAAAATAAAGCTTTTTTATTTTTTTTTAATGACTTCAAGATGGCGGATTTGGCACACAAACTAATGGTCGCGATTCCACCACTAGCTGAACCTACTGTCAAAATTTCAGATCGATAGCTGTATTACTCGACGAGTAATCGTCAGCCAAAAATTTGACACATACAGACATACGTACGTACGTACGTACATACACACACACACACACACACACATACAGACATTTGTTGCAAATGTTATGAAAAAGATTTTGGTGATGTCAAAAGATGAAAATTTCCACCCCTTCCCGATTTTGATTTTCGGGGTGATTCCAAAAACTTCCTTATAAGGAAGTTAATAAAACACGCATATAAAATAAATCAAACAAATAAAAAAAGTACCTATTGCTCGTTCAATTCAATCAAGCATCAATCACATTCGACCACTAGGGCACGACCTCACTTACTCAAAGTTAGTAAAGTAAGTACTAACTAAGTACCTAATAAATAAAAAATAACTGACCATTTGTTTTTTCGTTTCCGATGAAAGCTTGGCAGCATCATTTAACTTCTCAAACTCTGCAAACCATTCGGCATGAATTGCTTGTAGGTGACTCTTCAAAGCTGTAGTTGTGCGGCCTTTTCGCGAATACACTTTTTCACAAAGTTTGCATTTGGCACTTGAGGCGTCGATTTCATCAAAATAGTTCCAAATGGGACTTGATTTTGGTTTCATGATTGCACTCTTATTGCACTAAATACAACTAGGTATCATGCAAACAATAACAGAAGAAAAAACAACTGAAAATGTCACTACTCAAAGTCACGGGGCGCGGAGATGCGCATAGTGAAATAAAAACAATAACAAAGTAAACGAACTCGTTGTGACATGTTTGTCGTTTGTTTACCGCGCGCGCCCCTCCCCGGAAGGGATTCGGCAATTATCGGCAGCATGCGCGCCTGGACGATCGTGTACATTCGTATTTCGTCCACGCGTGACCCCGCAACCGCCCCCGCGCGCCGTGCCGCCGTCGCGTCTGCTGCACCGCTCGTCATCGCTCTCTCCCCGCTTCCGTTCTGAGTTCTGTTATAAAGTTTGCGGAACCAGAAGCAGAAACGGAAGTGAAAAATCATGCGGAACTTCCGCAGTTGCGGAAACGGAAACAGAGTTCTGTTGCAACACTACTACCTATGTAAAATTTTACTTTTTTTTGTAAGGTTCATGTTTTTCCAATGAATGTGATATCGGTAGGTTGTAAGTGAATACCTTCCCCAGTCTGGGGTATTGCGGGCACGTCTGGCGGCGCGTTCCGAGCCGGACTCGGCATTTAGACCCGTGAACATAACGTGCTCCGTTGGGCACATTTTATTGATGGACTCGTCTCATAATTATTTATTTCGTGCCTCAAATACCTACCAATTTTATTTTTTAGTTTTTAACGCACACTCTTGTTTTGTTTAACCAACTCCGCGGTAAACAAGTCATTATGGTACAAATAAAAAAAACATGCGGAACTACCTACTCTCTTTTATTTTACGTATTATTTTCGCCAGACTATACGATCCGTACCTACTTCCGTACTGCACAGAGTCTCTTCTCATGAATCCAAGACAAAACGTTCAATCTATTTCAATAAATAAATCATTTATTCACACGAAACATGGTAAACAGATGGTCAATCAAATGACCGACTGGAGTCTTTTTCCTAATGGGATTTTCTTATTTGTCATTGGTGCCTATAACAATAGGTACATCTCAATAAGTTTATCGTTAAAATAAAATTTGTTTTTGAATTCTAGTTAATGATCTAAAACAGAACGTTTAATTTTTGTGAGTTTGAAATAGGTGCGTCGACAACAATGTATGTCACAGAGGCTTAATAGTGAGTGTGAGCCTTCGCCACAGTATCGGGTTGCAGTGCAGTGAACTGTCGATCGCCCGCCTATATTTCTAAGTTCTATTCCCGTTTGACCTCGCGTCGGCTAAGGTCGGACTGTCGGAGTGTTCGTCGGCAAATTTTAATTTTGACTTAACAATGTTCAGGCCGTTCAGGGTGAGCGCTTCTCCACTCCACTCGGGAAACTATGACAAAGTCCGAACCTTCATTTGGACACCGAATAAGTATTTATATAAAATACAGTGAAAAAATTAAACGCCCACCCGACCCAGCCAGGAATCGAACCTAAACACTGACCGTTATGCTACCGGGAAGGCTGACGTAAGCAGCCGCCCGGATTGCGGAAGACCCAGGTTCGATTCCTGGCTGGGTCGGGTGGGTGTTTAATTTTTTACTGTATTTTATATAAATATTTTAATTCAGCTTAAGTGTAGCAATTAACACTTAAAAATAAAAAGTAAAAAGTAATAGTATAGGTAGGTACATTAATTTGGTGTTTAGTTCATAGGTAGAAGGTAAATGAAATTTTCAGTAAAGTACAAAATTATGTAACTCTGTTGATGGTCCATAA
Organism: Eudonia mercurella; assembly: GCA_963082485.1. Classification (NCBI taxonomy): domain Eukaryota; kingdom Metazoa; phylum Arthropoda; class Insecta; order Lepidoptera; family Crambidae; genus Eudonia; species Eudonia mercurella. Next base: position 341,150 of record OY720030.1, read on the forward strand.
ATAAATTAATTAAATTTGTCTACGCCTTATCTGATTTTTTGAACTTTGTATTTTACGAAGTCTTTACTGAATTGCATTACTTTACCTAAGTACCTAGGTACCTTCTTAATCTAAGATAATGTAAACTTTATTTGTAACAGGAATACCTACATTCTAGACATCTCTTTACTAAGCTACCTAAGATTTCTTTCAAGTACCTACCTAAAGCGTTCGCCCGTGTAGTAGGAACCCACTCCTCGTCGCAAGCCCATTCATCATCATAAATATTATTGTCTGTCTCAATTTTTTACTATCTTTTTTATTAGCAACTGTTTAGTTTGGACGCTGACACTTCTATTGTAAAGGCATAGAGTCCACAATTATGAACTTTCGAATACATTAGTGGGTTTGTTAGCACTAACACACTTTCATTGGCGGTCACTGACACACTTTGTAGCTCTATGGGACTTTTTTTCTGTTAGTTTTTTGTATGAAAGTGAAAATGTAACTCCAATGTAAGATGCGGTGCGGTGAAAGAAAGTCAGGGACTGTACCTAGTTATTACGAAGTAAATTCAAGTGTTGCAGCAGTGAAAGCTCCTCCTTATATGGGTGAACCTACCTTTACGTTAAACGCACCTTAGCAACTGAAAACTTGTTCCTATTAGATAAACTGGAAGCTCGTTTGAACACCCAAGACTGTTGAGTGAGCCTCCGTCAGATGTTATTACTTCTTCTGGTTTGATCGATGTCTGATTCTTATATAAAACCATGGCGTATGAGCGACCTTGATGTTGCAATTTTCACCAGCACTGGGGTCTGTACGGGGCACGGGGCAGGTCAGCCTACGTAAAGCGGTTTATGTGTGTCAAGCAGACTAGCGGCCGTTCGTCTAGGTATAAAAGCACAGCCGAATCCGTAACAGCACAGCGATAATCGTTTAGTATTTTGTAACTTTATTGGTTATTGGTCTTGTCCTGGTCAGAAAACAATACATACTTAAATACAGTTTTAATCCTATAATTATTGAGATGAGTAATTGATTACCGTTTTTTCTTTCTTGCAAAATTTAGGTCCACTTGTTACTTTCACTTTCATTCAATTCGTACCACACATTTAACTATAATTACCTCATAGTATAAAATAACACTCACGAAAATGAATCAAAGGATCAATGCAATAGCTTCGTAGGTATACCATAGTAAAATTAAACAAGGTCATCTATATGAGCCATTAGTAGGGTAAACAACGACCAGACGCCCCGTTAACAATAGAGTTCATGGAATTTGGCACAGGCTGGCCTAGGCTAGACGAATCCCTTACAACCTTACATTAACCTTAGGCGCGGTACATTAGCGATCGCAATAAATCTACCTACTTCCATTTTACACCGTATTGATGATTCGATATGCTGTTTATTCATTATGATGACGTGATTAAAAGTGTGCGTGATATTGTGTAGGTATGATTCGAATATCTTAAACTCTCATGACTCAATTAAGTTACTACAATGATATTAGGAGGAGCTCGTTGGCGTCCCGATCCAAACCCTTTGGAGAATCTAGTAGGCCACGGGGACGCGCACTAGTGCGCGATGCCGTTCCCTCTAGAAAACCTCCGAAGGTGATTCGTTTCACACGGCTTGAGGGACCCTCTACGTGAAGCTGAAAATGCCGTCTGAAACAATCAGCAATCTCACTCCAAAAAAAAAATCGATGGCGCAGTGGTTAACGCGCTCTGTCTGCAAGTGCTGAGGTTAAGGATCTTTCGGTACCAAACACTATAAAAATATATTAATACTTAATTCCTTTCTTAACATAAGAAATTTAAATTTTAACTAGGTATGATTTATTCCTACTGCGAATACGTACATACTCCATAAGTGAAAAATAGAAAAATCAGATGCAAAAATGCTAATTATTTTCCGGACTAGATACCTACCTTGTACCTACCTCTATCTGACTACGAATACAAATTTAAATGAAATAAACGAATTATAAACACAGATTAACGAGTGTCGCACTCGTTACGTGAGCTAACCTGGGGCTGGGGGTCGACCGCCTAACGCTCTCGCTTTCGATCGCATTGAAGGCGAGGCGAGGAGGAGGCGTCATCTTGTCATTTCGAAAGCAATATGAAAGCAATATCAAAAGCTATAGGCTATAGCTTTCGATATTATTCGATATTATATTTCGATATTATAATAGAAAGCGAGGCGAGGGCCTCGCTTTCAAGGCGATCGAAAGCGAGAGTGTTAGGCGGTTGGGGGGCAGATTGTTCTTGGAATCGCAGCGTTGCTTTTATCTAGATTAGCCTTATGTGTGTATCGGTTTCATGGTGCGCTATTTAACGATGCCGATTGTGCCTTGAGAGTGGCTAGGTGTACTCGGAAAGGTACCGTCCATAATATAAGTATTCAATGTCAGTAAAAGATGATAACCGTGACAAAATAAAAATGTTTAAATAAATATTAACAAAATTTATTGCTTCTAGTAACGACACAATGTTGCGCAAGCCGTGACTACTTTATCAATCAATGTAATGTTTGTTTGATTAGTATTTTTCTACTGATCAATTATTTTCGCTTATGGGCCGGGCCTTCCACGTGACTCAATTGCTTTTATGTGTCTATTGGCATTGTGGCATTTGTTTGTCACCCGCTGTTTTGTGCTCGACATTGCTGCACCTGACGGCCATGGCGATTGATGATAGGCGAATGTCAGCCAGTGGCCTTGTAGGCAGAAACCGCTGATTTCACAAACGTTTAACGCATCTGTTTTAGTTGGCCGTGACGCCGAGGCCAGACGGCCGGCAGACGGGAGAAAGGCAGTGGCTCACTGGCTAACTACCGAGTGCAATGATCTGAGATCGATTCCGCGTTACGTGGCCGCTGCGTTACAAATAAAACGTTAAATCGAAAGAAACTATACTATTAGCCGATAGACAACATGTAGTACAATAGACATCCTTGCAAAGTGTGGCTATTAAATATGTAACTCCAATTCCATAATGCCGTAGGCTCACAATCGAGAAACGTAATTTATGCTGTAAAAAGGTTATAAAACGTGACAGAATGGCACAACACGGTCATTACCAGGAAAAGCGTTCTCGGAATAAACGCACTACGGCGCTAATAAGATCGTGTCGTGGTGGATTATCCTCGTGTGGAATGCCAATGCGCTCGCCAGGCTGTGTGGGGGTGCGCGAGCGCAGGCCTCGGCGCCACAAGCCCGCAGGTAGCAGCGAAGCGCGGTGGCATTGAATGCAACCAATGGCTCGTGACAGCTTCGGATCCGCCAGATCGTTGAAACCTGCATAATTGAGTGCGAATTGCTCGCTCGTTTCCAAAGACCATGCTCGATAACGATTTCCCCTTTTAAATGCTTCCACGTAATTAAAGTTGCATGCGCTACTGTCGCTCTCCGTTAGGCTTTATCTGGATATCTGCAGCGGCAGCAACTTTCCATATATAGATCTAAGAAATCTTATTGCAAATGGAGAATCATTTGCTTATCTTTATGGGTCGAAATATGCAATTCCATCCGAGTGGCTTGCTCTTGTAGCAATAAAGGTCAGATTTAAATGGCGCGTCTTGGTCGTTCGGAGAAGGCAAGGCAAGGCAGCGGGCGTCGGGCCACATTGCAGATCAAGTTGAAGGCAACAATAAATTGAGCCGCAGCTGCCGCCGCGGCATCTCGTTGCCTAATTGACGAGTTCTCAGCCGGAAGAAATCGCCTTTCTTTTAATCAATATTCAAAAAGGTGCAATTAAAAATTTTTACAACGATTTCTCAGATGAAACAAGTTTACAAGATTTCCCTTCCTCGGGGACGTGCATATAAGAATTGTTATTGTTGCGCTCTCCACGCACTCGTTGTAGCTAGTCGTCGTTGTAGTCGGGCTGTACCCCGATAATAGTGTTGACGGCGGATCTTCGAGCTGGAATGCTGCTTGCGTCGGCACGAGTGTGCAGTAATTCCAGTAAATCGCCATAAATTACGAAGCTCTCCTTGTAACACGTTATTAGGTAGTTACGTAATGGAGCGCGCCTAGGACGCCGCATTCTTGGAAACTCTTTATTAAGCCGCGTAATATGCCTCTTAATTCTATAATTTATAATGATTAAATATAAATTCTAAATGCCTCGGTCGGTGGCCGTGTAGCAAAGCGTTCGGCCCGATCCAGGTCGGCAAAGTGTTTTTCGAATTTTTCGATGCACAGCCCGGATTTATGATCGCCAGCCCGCATTTGGCAAACGAGTTCATTCAGACAATACCCATTAGCTGTAGCGATGGCTTGGTTTCAACGATGGAGTCCTTTGCCCAGAGAGCAGTGGGATACTTAGTTGCATAATCAATTATAACACAATAATACTTTATATTAAATATTAAATTATTTTCATCCGTCCAATATGCTTTGTACAGTTCATGAAAGAGCAATCGTCCGTTACGTCACAGCAGTCCCATTTAATGTGCTGTTGCTCTGAAATATTAACGGTTGCTGGAGCGAACTTGTACGGAGAGTAGCAAGTCTCGCTGGGTGTTTTGTGTTGCAGTGATATATGTGACGTGCGGCGATTTGCAATTAAACAGCTAAAGATAGCTTTCCCGCGTAAGTTATGGCTTATGGCGGCCGGTGAGGCAAAGTTCCAGTTTGTATTATCAGGAGCGGCGCGCCCACCGCCATTGTTCGATTCGCCGCTCTCGGGTCCTGTGCCCGACTTTTATTGCGATTTATCGATGGATCGCTCCCACAATGGCAACTTCGAATAGTTTGTGCTATTATGAAACGTTTATGGGCTAGTTGATTCCTCGAGTGCTACGTTAATGCCGATATTTGGGTTAGGCGCTTCTTTTTATACGTGAGGCATTTATAGTTCATCAAAATGGCCACAGAGCATTCTTCACAACTCTTCGTAGAAACTACAATGAATTAAAATACTCAATGGTTTGGCCATTCACTAATTTATTCTAAAAATTCACTCTTCACATAAGCCTATAAAAACTATTAGATCAGAAATATAAACTTCCAATGGTAATGATTATGATACGCGGGTACCGTAGCCTATGGACGCTTGCATCATCACATTGAAGAACCACATACTGTTCCTCCCCAAAAAAACCTTGTTATGTGATAACAAACTAAATTATACGCCTACGAGGTACCTATACTTTATAATGATGCCGCTCGTGCGGGCAAACCAGGCGACGGTGCTAGTGTAGTTGCCCGGTGAGTGATTCATCCGAGAGGGCCGCGCGGTGACTCACACTAAACATTATACTGTTGTCAGTTACACACACTCCTAATAAAGTAGTTGGCCATTGGAGGTGGACAAATGGGTAACGGAATCGATTGGAATTATTATTGTATTATCTGTTTTTATGTTAACTTATAGTATAGGTAGTAGGTATATCATTCGTTAATAACCACCAATCCGCACTGGGCCCGCGTGGTGGCTTATTATGGCCCGTTCTCCCTATCCATCCTTAAGAGGAAATACTACTAAGGTCGACTGATTATATGAAAAATAGACAAAATCAACGTTTCGTAGTCCCCTGATTCCTCCTCCAAAACTGGACGATTTAATTACTTTAAACACTAAAGGAAAGGCTTTGTGTCCTACAAAGCCAGCCTTGTAGGACACAAAGCTCTTATTTTGCTTTTTTTTTTCAAAAATAAATACAAAAAAAGATAATGAACCTTTAAAAACCTTAAAAATTGGCCAGATTTTTGACCAGATTCAGAAAAATCAAAACATAGGGACACAGCCAAAGCCTTTCTTTAATTTTTAATGAAAAAGGTAATTACCTAGATCGGTCCAGTTTTGGAGGAGGAATCAGGGGATTACGAAACGTTGATTTTGCCTACTTTTCATATAATCAGTCGACCTTAGTATTTCCTCTTAAGACTGTGCCCCAGCAATGGGTGGGAACATAAAATGAGCTGATGATGATGAAGTTGTTAACTTAAGTACCTATTAAAGGTAAAGGCTATCGGCTTGCTTGACTAATGTCTGCCCGCTCGACAACTACCCTGTACGTGATGTATTATCGACTAGCGAATCATATAATTTTATAGAGCCATAAGTAGGTTGCCAATATAGGATAACTGTACCAATCCCTAGAAATGAAGAAGTCATCTTGGTGAATAAATAAAAAATAAAGAAGATCGTGATTCGTGACAAAGCACAATTCGATGTTATGCTATTAATGGAAAAACAATTGTTTTACTGTTTACACAAATCATTCAATGTTGTCTGAGCGTGATCCAATTGGTCAAGCATTTAATTAAACTAGTGGTCGCCCAGTGGTCGAAATTCGACCGTAATTTTATTAAGGCTGCACGGATTGTATTCTAAGCATTGAAAAATTAAAAAAGTTAGAATGTGAGTTTGGATTGGCAATTGGCATTAACAGATGTCGTTAAACATTAAAGACAGACAGACATTAAAGACAAACAATACGTGTGTGTCAAATACATATGCGTGTGTGTCAAATTCATGGTAGTGTGTGTAGTGTTGTTTTTGTTGATTTAATGTATATTAGTGCATAATTTAAGAAAAATATTAACATTCGGATAAACTTATCTATATAAACTAAGTGTGCGAAATTTCATACTCCTCCGTCCCGTGCAAGTTTCGTAACAACGGGTACAAAGTTTTTGCTTCACGTATTAATATATAGATATGTAATACCTACGTCAAATACGAAGTAGATTGCACAGCAGCGTGCGCATTCGGGCTACGATCTTACAAGCGAAGCAACCTTTATAATACTGGGTCACCATTCGAGTGGCCAATTAAAAATATCTCGAGCATTTCCCTGTTTCGAAAGGCAGGCTCAGCCTTTAGTCCCGGTTGTTGTATGATGGCAGTCGTTCATAATCCGCCAAGTCAGCGTGCTGGTGGCTTACCTATTAGGTAATAGGTAGGAGATCAGGCGCTCTCCCCGTGTGCCTGTTCATGTCGGATGACCTGAGACCAATTGTGGAAGTTTATTAATTGATAAAGATAATGATGAGACATAACATACGTCTATTTATGCACTGCACATAAAATTCAAACAGACAAAGTTGACATCTCTATCAAATAAATAAGGAGCATATTAGTGAGCATTGTTCGTGCGTGTAAATAATAAATTGTTTATTGGCGCATGTCCAGAATGAAAGCGCTATCAGTGTTGAAGGGGTATTTAAGCTTTTTGTTTTCTCTCTAGGTAGCGCGCTTTTTGTGCGCAGAAGCGAATCGACGCGCAAAAACGTATTTATGCGAAGCGTCGAGTGTAAAAACGCCCGCGCCTGGCGCCTGCCGCGTAGATCAACTATTGAACAGTGTAGCAATTTTACATTTACCTTTGAAGCTGTTAGCTTTTCTTAAGAACTGCGAAGTAGCAATCATATTGCCCACCAGGGAACTAGAATTCTAGAACTCAATGTAGAAAAAAAAATACTATTAAAATAGCTTTGCATTTAAGAAAGAAAAATTTTTCTAGATGTTTAATCTTTTAGTAATACTACAATTATATTAAAAAGCTTTGTAACAGGCGTTAATGCTGGTATCGCGCAAGTAACTGTGAAACATAACCTATTTTGGTTAAGTGGTAGAACCTGGTGTGAGTTTGAGTTACAGTACTGTCTACCTACTGCGTAGACCTTTACTTAAGATACGAGTCAGCGTCTGGCGCCCGCGCCCGCGCACTCTGCGCCAGCCGAGGAAGCGTTCCGTACAGGCCAGTCATTGACATGACTCATTAATCATAATCGGCTGTTTGACGAGCGCACAGGGAGACACTCTCAGCACACCGTTATGCCGCGACCCCACTTTGCTTAACCTTCCTATACTCGCGCGTTGGTCTATGAGACCGACGAAACACATTTTCGTAATTATTTTTATGCAGGTAAATCCTAAGAAGTTGAGTTCCTTGCTAGCTGCCGGATTTGTGGCTAACTTCGTTTTAGTGCACGCCGCGCGTTCGGGCGAAACACACGTGTTGTAGCACTCGTCACCAATCGGTCCACGAGACCGACGCGAGTATAGGTGTAACTTTTTGTGTAAGTATTAATATAATTTATTTCGTGCATTTGTATATTTTTTACGGACTTTGATTACCTTATAAAGTATATATAGTAAAATATATGTATGTATGTTGCTCTATATTATATTTTGACCAATTTTATCATTCTTTTTTAGGTTTTAATTCATATCAAAATGGACGATGATCACATCAGATTGTTGCTGGAAGAATTAAGTTCTAGCTCAAGCTATGAAGACGAAAATGACAGTGAGGTGGAAGATAACGTGGAGGTACAAGAAGAGACATACGATACCGAGCAAGACGATGACAATGACGAGATATCTGAGGAAGAACATAATGAACGATCCCATGATTTTTACTTAGGAAAAGATGGACAGACAAGGTGGAATAAATCTCCTGCCACAAACCCAACTAGGCGACGTGCTAGAAATATAGTTACTCAACTTCCAGGTGCTAGAGGAGAAGCTAGAAATTTGAAGGAACTAGGTGAGCTGTGGCGGCTTTTTTTTTCGGAGGGCACTATCAGCCTGATAGTAAAGTACACTAATGAACAAATTAATCGCATGAAGCATAATTTCACAAGAGAGAGAGACTGCGCCGATACAGACAATATTGAAATTGAAGCTTTTTTAGGCCTTTTACTATTTGCTGGAGTCAGAAGGAACGCTCGTCTAAATGCCAAAGATTTTTTCAGAACTGACGGGTCATCCCCGGAGATATTTCGTTTGACTATGGGATTATCCAGGTTCTTTCTATTGATGCGTTGTCTCAGATTTGACAGTAAAGATACACGAGAAGAGAGAATACAACTGGATAAACTGGCACCTATTAGAGAGTTGTTTGATATAGTTGTGGGAACGTTCAAAAAATATTACAGCGTGTCTCAGTATGTTACAATTGACGAGAAGTTAGAGGCTTTTAGAGGACGTTGTAACTTTCGCCAGTACATTCCATCAAAACCCAACAAATATGGAATCAAAATTTATGCGTTGACAGATGCCAAAATGTTTTATACCCATACCATGGAAGTTTATGTTGGGAAGCAACCAGACGGTCCAAACCAAGTTGATAACTCCGCTTTGGCTTTGGTTTTGCGATTGAGTGAAAATATTCACAATACTGGGCGTAATATCACATGTGATAACTTCTTCACTAGTATTCCATTGATAGATAAGCTTGAGTCTCAACACAAATTGACAGTTATTGGGACAATTCGTAAAAACAAACGAGAATTGCCTAAAAACTTCACGGAAATACGAGGAAGAGCCGAAAAATCTAGTTTATTCGGGCACCGAGGCAATTGCAGTCTTGTATCCTATGTACCAAAAAAAGGCAAAAATGTCCTTCTCGTATCCAGCATGCACGATGATGCCCAGATCAATGAAGATACAGGTAAACCGGAAATTATAATGGACACAATAGAACCAAAGGTGGAGTAGATAGCGTAGACAAAATGTGTGAGACTTACAACGTCGCACGTGGGACAAATAGATGGCCAATGGTGATATTTTACAGCCTAATGAATGTAGCGGGTATAAATACGTTTATAATATACCTGCAGAATAACCCTAACAAGAAAATTAGCCGTCGAGTCTTCCTTGAAGCCTTAGCATACGATTTGATCAATCCGCAACTTAGACGACGGGCTCTCATTTCATCCTTGCCGAGAAGCATAAGACTCAGGCTCACCGAAATATGCAAATTAGATGGACCCGAGTCTGCAGCAACATCTAACAATAATAAAGTAGGTCGTTGTGGATACTGCTCTTCAAAAAAAAACCGCAAGACACGTTACAACTGTGCCACCTGCAAAAAATACTTTTGTTTGGAGCATGCTGTAACCGTATGCCCTGATTGCTATGGCGAGGCTCAAAATTAAGTCAAACATAGATAAATATGTTTATTGATATGTTTGTTGTTATTAATAAGAAGTTTAATTTGTTTTTAAAAAGAAGTTCAGATTTTATTTTAATTTTTTAGTACTTAAGAAAATAATCTCAAATTTTAAGACTGATTTGTGATAAAACTATAAGTCGGTAAAATAATTAATAAAATAAATTTTAGTTATACTGTTTTGTTTCATTACATCCTAAACTTTAAAATAATAGTAATAGTTTATGTGTTTCTTGTTAAAAAAAATATGTTGTAGGGGTACAAACTATCGGTCTGTGACACCGTGCGCGAGTATAGGTGTTACAAAAATTGGCGCGAGTATAGGAAGGTTAAATATCCTACTCGTGTTTTCATTTGACGAAATCAACCGATTTGTGGAATAACTATAAATTGACAGATTACAAAGGGTCGCTCGCTACCGGAAAAAACCTGTTAATGCATACCCAAGTGCGAACGTAGGTATACTATGATATGATCAGTTTCCGTGGACTAATAAGAACATAAGTATTCAATCGTCCTTGATTTGTGGTAAATATTTATTGTCTAAATCAATAACAGTACATGTGTTTGCAGTATTGGACAACATGCCAAATATTTGGCTGAATACTTGCGAAATATAACCAAACTTAGTGAGGTCGCCGCACGCAGAGTTACATTATCTCAGACAAGGAAAAGAAATAAAGTTTCCTTTCTTTCTTAACCATTTTTTTTTACTCGAACGCCCAATCATTATAGATTTATTTTTTTTAACTGTCACTCGCCTTTATAATGTGCATTGTGATATTTCCTGTCGTTTTTTGACGAACAATGAAAATTGCTCAAAACGTTCAACTTTTGATAATAAACGTGAGTATATCCTTATAAATAGCAACGTTGTAATATTTAGAGAAAACAATACTTAATAGAAAATCTTCTGAATAAGTGTTCTTCTATAAGCAGTTGCGCTCAGGTTTGTCGAAGAAGGTATAGTTGCATTAACCGCACCTTCTGTTAAGACTCATAAGAGAGATTTTGATTGAACAGTCCTGAGTGCCACTTGATACCTGGTACACTATTGCGTGGAACTCCGATTGCGGCTCTACTGAGGTTTTGAAACACGTCAATTGTGTGGTTTTCCGTTAAGCGCTGTACGGGTGTACGCAGTACGCGGGGCCAATTGTTGATTCATGTTGTCATACTCGACATTGCAGTCTGTTAATTCTTTTCTATTGTTCTTCATTTCTGACGAATGTTTGCAGGTACATTTGCGAGAATGGCGCAATGTCAATCTCATGAATTCTACCTGAAGGGAGGGTGTTCGTTATATTAGTTGTTATCTAAGTTTGTGCTAATAACGCCTCGGTACGAGGGCGGCACTGAAAATTTCGGGAATCAAGGAAGTGACACAACATAACTATTTAAAAATGTATTTGTTGCTTTTCGAAGTATTCTCCGCGAAATTTGACACATTTTTCCATACGATGGAACCAATCATTGAAGCAACCATTCCATTCGGAAGTTGGGGTCTCCAAAATGGCCGTTTTCAGCAGCTTCTTCAGGTGATGAAAATCTCTGACCACGCAATTTGTTCTTTATTTTAGGGAAAGTATAGAAATCATTAGGGCTTAGGTCGGGGCTGTACGGCGGATGGTCTAATAATTCTATGTTTTCTTGCTCTAAAAACTCTTTTGTTCTGTGCGCGGTGTGAGAACTCGCATTGTCGTGATGGAGGATGATGCGGCGGTTGCAGTTATCTTTACGGAGTTCAGAAACGACCTGTGGCAAACAAATGCTAGCATACCATTCTGCGTTAACCGTTCTTTGTCCCTCAAGAGGAATAGTCGCAACATGGCCGGTTTTGGAGACAAACGTGGCCACCATTTTTTTTGCAACACTCCGTGAACGAACAATTTTTGTTGGCTTTAACTCATTTTCGAACACCCAAACTCTTGACTGGTTTTTTGTTTCGGGTTCGTACGCGTATATCCAGGATTCGTCACCTGATACGATGTTGTATACAGCATTTGAGGATCCTGCGTGGAATCTTTCGAGAGTTCTGACACACCAAGTAACGCGAGCCGCTTTTTGCTCTTCACAGAGCGAATGCGGTATCCATCGCGAAAACAACTTTTTTACACCTAATTGTTCATGCAAGATTATTTGTATTTGACTCATGCCAATGTCTAAAGTTGCCTGAATTTCGCGGTATGTCACATGTCGATCTTCCTCAATCAGCTTACGCACAGTATCAACGTTTTCTTGGGTGACTGCAGTTTTTGGACGACTTTGACGGGGATCATCACTGAGCTTGACACGTCCTAGTTGAAATTCAGCAAACCAGCGATAAATTGTGGTTTTGGATGGGGCTTCATCACCAAATGCAGAAATCATCCGGTCAACACACTGTTTTTGTGATAAACCACTTCGAAAGTCATAATAAATCATCGCTCTTGAATTTTCTCGAGTCAATTCCATTTTCTCAACGACTAAACAAGTTTGACAAAACTTTGTGACAAGACCGAGAATCTTTTTTTAAATAAATAAATGGTATTCGATTTTTAAAACCAAGGAGTTTTCAATTAAAAAGATTTAAATATGACAGGAACAGTGGTAATATTCCATTCCCGATATTTTTAGTGCAGCCCTCGTATAATATGCATAGCCCGGTTTTGTGATCACTAACCCCATTTGGCAAGCATGGTGATTAAGCCATTACCCATCAATTTTAGCGATGACTTGATTTCAATGATGGAGACCATTGCCCAGCATTGATACACTATATAGGCTACATTATATTATTATCAATTGATATTAATGTAACTAACGTTTAGTTGTATTCCATCACGGAGGCAACTAGGCGGACGGGCGGTCATGTTTACATCAGCTGTACCGCATGGCGGCTGACGGGGCGTTGATGGTGACAAATGGGCCCTGTCCCGAGCTACGTGACTCCGGCCGCGGCTCTCTCACACCCGCCCGGTGCCCTAATGATCCAGTCCCACGAGATGTGCTACAATTTCTACTCGGCTGACCATGTTTGAAAGTCAATGTGACATCCTCATCGACTTTTTTCTAATTCAGTGAATAATTAAAGTTACTACATATTAACGGGATTCCTACCATGTTTATTATTTTTAAAGATCCGATAAAATGGTAAAAATCCCGTTAGTTATTACTTTATTGCAAGTGACCATGATAGTTTAATTTGTCAAACTTTCAACTAAGACCTTAGACCTTAATTTTTCTCTTAGGTATTGGTATAAGATTATAATGTTATTGATAAATTAATTTAATTACAAATGTAATACTGATTGTATTAATCTCTATTTATTTTAGGTATTTATTGAAAGAATGCGATAAGTTAATTATTTTACCTATTCATTTATCTTATTACTCGACGTCGATTCCCTCTTGGGCTCAACAAAATAATGAAGTAGGAGGTATAACATAAAATCGTGTGCTATTAATTATTTTGTTAATTAGATATTTTTACTGCAAATGTAGTCCAGTCTTGCTTAAAGCCGGCTTCTCTATTAAATCTTGTATCCACTCAACGTAATGCTTATTAACTCTACGAACCCGAGCATATAATGTATTGTGTTTCATTACTTTCTCCAAGGCTTACAAGATATTTTATGTAGAATAGCTAGATTAATATGATTAAAATACCACCACACCGGTATAATCGCTTTGTTTTAATTGGGTATTATTATTTATGAAGACTGAGCAGTGACACATAATAATAAGCAGGTTAATTAGTCTTGTAGTATCACATGTTTCAATTTGTTCAATGACTTATAAAGCCTGGCTATTGGACAGATACAGATTTGTGTGAATGAGACGGCACGCGCGGCAGCGACTGATTTACAAACGGCGATAAATCTGCGGCCACCAGTAATTGAAACTGGGACTGAGGAACCCGTTCGGGGTGATAAGATTTAGCGTGTGGAAGGCGTGCCAACGCGCGACGGACTGGTATTCGCTAACCTTTTTGCTGTTTTATGCGCCTCGGTGGCAAGTGGCATAGCGCTTGGTCCGGTGCCGGTGGCCCTGGTTTCCATTCCCAAGTCGGGTTTGGTATACCAACCATGATAAACTTACCATTAAGAATTAATTTATAAGACTGAAAGTGAATTGAAAGTGACTTTGATATCCAACTATCCTTTTAAATGATCTTTCATCGAATACTAAATCAAAATCGCTATAAACGTGCTACCATAATCCGTTGGAGATCGAAAGTCATTGTCTTATTCCTAATTGTTGGTAATAATCATTAATTAGCTGTCTGCTCTAATAAACTTTTCAATTCAATCCAATTCTTTATTTGCGTACGGCCATCTTGAATATTGAGCAAACTTCATGGCGAATTTCCAGTTTCTAGGCTGTTTAGTTCCTGAATTTACGTGATTATTCCGTCAAGTACCTAGAACGTGTGTAGTACCTAGGTATTTCGCTTTTAGATTAGATACGTAGATTCGTACTGCTCCATTGTTTGTAAGTATTTTACAATTGCTTGCATATACTAGTTGTACTCGTATGTAGGTATATTATGTCACGTAGGTGTATACGTCATTGGAAACCGTAAACTATGCAATTGCCTCCAATTCTCTTTGGCTGTGGGCAGGGTCTGCGTCACTCGACGATAAGATAACTCATTCTACTTGTGTTGCGTTGCGTTGTGTATTGTTAGATTTTGATTTGTGTCATGCAAGGAATTCTATTCAGTCAATTGTTCAAACAATTGCTTCTAGTAGATTAAAGAAAAGTTATCATTCTTACTTTTAATTTCTGGGAAAATGTCCTTTTTCATATAAAAATACCTAGGTACTACACCTCAAGTAGGTATATGTTAATAAGTACGGAATATTTAAGATTTCATTTATGTTGATGAGTTTATGTTCCAACCAGGGACGAATGGAAACGGGGGCCACCGTCTCCGAAAAAAGACAGCCTAATCTGGTATACCGACGGATCAAAAATGATGTCGAACACAGGGGCAGGGGTCTATAACAACGACTTCAAGCATAGTCAAAGCATGGGAAAATTTGCCACTGTTTACCAAGCAGAAACTTTAGCAATTCTCCTATGCGCAAAACAGTATATGGAATTAGCCATGAAAAAGCGTAAATATTCATTCTGAGTGACAGCCAAGCTGCGCTCAAATCACTCATATCGCTCCGGATCGACTCGGGCGCTCTAGAAACCACCAAAGCACTAAACAAGCTAAGTGGATATAACAAGGTGAGATTGATCTGGGTACCAGGCCATATGGGAATCCATGGCAACGAGATGGCGGATGCACTAGCCAGGGAGGGCTCGGAGTCCTCCTAGCTTATTGGTCCTGAGCCGTTCGTGGCACTTGCACCATGTACCATTAACAAGGCCTTAAAAGATTACATCGTAATAAACAGGCACAGCATCGAATGGAAAAAGCAACCGGGTATGAAACACTCCAAATCCTTCCTAGGCGAAAACGCCTTAGGACGGAGTAAGTTCATATGCGGAGGCAGTAGAAGGCAGGCCCGATTAAATATCGCTGCCTTGACAGGACACTATGCCACAAAACAAAAGCTTCACAGAATGCATCTATCAACAAATAGCTTGTGTAGGGCATGTGGAGAGGAAACGGAGTCAATGCAGCACCTAGGTTGTAACTGCGATTCTCTGGCTAGGAAAAGACGGCCTATTCGAAACCGGAGGACTTTAGGCTCTTCGCTCTTAAAGACGTTGCCAAACTTATGGCATCTACTCTTCTTATGGATGAAGAGTGAAAGGATGGGGTTGCACAAAAGATCCCGATGGGTCGAAGTGTTACTGCGAGAGGGAAAACTCAGCAGACCCTACTAAGATGAGATAAGATAAGATTTCATTTGTTTACTTATGTATGAGTCTCATAAAAAAATCTGCTTATGAACTGGTCGTATACATATCCGGTTGTAAGTGTGGCTTAGGTTAGGGATTATAAATGTTTAAATAGAAACATTGATAGAAACAATATAATTTACTACAAAAGGTAAAGAGAATAAAATAAGCACGTACATTTTAATACCTAAATATTCCTGAAAATCTGGGGGCACGGCCGTGCCCCCACCAAGTCGAGCAAAAAAGCGTCACGGCCGTACCATCCTTTTCTCGAAGCAATTCAGACCATTTTCGACCCCCTGTAACTTCGTTGTGGATAAAACTAGAAGACTGAAATTTTCAGTAACCATGCAAGCATTGTAAAGACACGTATATTTCAAATTTCATTCAATTTGAACCAGTATTTTAAGAATTATAACGGGTCAAATTTCTTAATTTTGTCACTCACTGACTGACTCACCGATCATCAAAATTCTAAGGCACTTCTAGCAGACCTAGAAGCTTCAAATTTGGAATATAAGTAGTGTTTGGTGTATGAATCAAGGAAAAACTAAAATATTTTGCAATTTCGGTCCAGTTTTCTAGATACACCAACTGCATAAATAGCTTTGTAATCCCATATAAATGTATAGGATTACAAAGTTACATGTGCAGTTAATGAATCCACTGATTCATGTATAATATAATGGAATAATAGGTTCAGTTAAATTTTTCAATATTGGCTTTATTCGTAACGATGTTTTATTTTATTTATTTTACGGCAATTATTATTATTGCGTGCGAAGCCGCGGGTTTAAACTAGTCCCATATAAATATAGGCGCATGGTAGTGCCCCTGCCAAATCGAAAGGAAAAAAGTAGAACTGTCTCTACAAAATACAAAAAGAAATGAGATCCCATCAAAAACAATACTTGTCAAAAAAAACCAAGTCTCGCAACTCAGTTGTTCTGCGGTAAAAAGTTGTGAGATCCATGTAATACCAAGTCTTAATGTTTCTGTTTCATTCTTTAATGTTTTATATAAATATATTGAGACTTGGCCATCGCCTGAAAACACGTGTAAATTCAATCGCCTGAAAACACATGTAAATTCAAATATTTAGTGCGATGGCCAAGTCTCAATATATTTATATAAAACATTAAAGAATGTTATGGACCACGATCGTGGTCTTAGAGACTAGACGTATTAAGACAGAAAGTCGCTTAAGTAGAGACTGAATAAATTAATAATAATAATAATAATAATAATAATAAAACTTTTATTTGGACACTATAGACACACACACACATATACACACACACATTATACAATCGTAAAATGACAACAATTACACTAAAACAATTATAATTTCATAATAACAGTACCTAAACTATTTTGTCTACTATATAACTATAAAAATACAAAAATGTGTGTGTGCCGCAGCATCTCAAAAGGGTCGTTGCTCAGCGTGGTATTCACTCGCATAGCAAGTGAATCGCTGATTTTCAGCAACAACCAGGAGTAACCACGAAGACGGTGCCCGTAACAATTGTCAACAATAACCGACTTGGTATTACATGGATCTCACAACTTTTTACCGCAGAACAACTGAGTTGCGAGACTTGGTTTTTTTTGACAAGTATTGTTTTTGATGGGATTTATACTTATTATTTGATACACGCATAGTATCTAACACGTATATTTTAAAATAATAAAACCTAAGCATAACAATGTGGCCCGTCGCATAATAATGACCATATCCTTTTCCGAAGGGAACATAATTGGTGAAAAGTGATTCCCGAAAAATAATGACGGCCTTTTGGCTTTCCAATCAAATTAATTCAGTTGTGCTGAAACGCTGGTCGGCTCTGTTTATGAGTAAAGAGAACGTGTATTATAATTGGGAGTACCGGTGCACAAAATTTGATGAAATAATAATGAACGAACGCATTGGCAACTCGTTTGTTTTAAATATAAATAATAACTGCTTAATTGCTTAGTAAGGACTAAGCATGATATTGAAGATTCGAGTTATAGCAGCAGCGGTAGGTATAGTGGTCATTGTCATTCAACTTGTGTCTAGTTCTCACGCGGCTTTTGTTAACTTGCCATACATCGAGCCTGCTCCGAAATATGAATGTAGATGTAAAATAATCATCTAATTAGCATATTATGAGGTTCGTGCGGTTGGTGGGCACAAGTCCAAGAGCACTGCAGCACAAAATAAGGAGACTGCACCAGGTTAGCTCAAGCCCCCCACTTCCCTCACGACCTTGGTCAACCCGAGCCGAGGTCCTAGCAGAGCGCAGGGTTCCGCTTGCGATCCGAACCGAACCGAACACCTCGGAGAATCTAGTAAGGCGCGTGGATACGCACTAGTGCGTGATGCCGTTCCCTCTAGAAATCCTCTGATGGTGCTTCGTTCTACACGGCTTGAGGAATCCTTTTAGAAAAAAAAGTAAGCTCGAGCATTACACACATAAACCTTCTCACGACGCGGATCTTGGAACAGTTCGGAAACGTCCGAGCACAGCTGTTGCGTGCGAGATTCCGTTTTTTTTTCTCTAATATTTTACGGGTAAGCACAGTGCCTTGATCTCACCCGATGTTAAGTGATGATAAGGCCAATGATGGTGTAGCGCACCTCACCCGGGATCCTCAACTAGTGAGGTACTGGCTATCTTATCTCTAGCTGCCGGAACACAACAATGCTACAAACATTAATGTTATGGCGACATATTTAGATAAGATGGTGGTAGCTATAGCTAGCCAGGCGGACAAACAAGCCCTACCACCAACCAAACCGAGTACACAAACATGTACTCCCCGCTAGGAATCGAATCCGGGACCTCTGGGTCTAAACCGGTGGCCTTAACTACTAGACCGCAGAGGCGATTTTCCATGTCCGCCGTGTGAGGTTGTGCGTGCGTTGCTTGAGCGTGGTATGTATATGCTTATCTTCTGGGTCTCCTTATTTTGCAAATGCAGCGTGGGTGCATATGCACGCTGTGCCCATTGAACATTTAATACATTTCATTATTACATCCGCGACCGTTAGCAGGAGGCTCTCAATTACTGGAATTAATGCACTGTTCATTACTTTGCAATTAAGAGTTATGAGATTCTCATTGTCTTTGTTATTATAGCTTGTGGGTAAACTTAACTAGGAAAATCGTGGGCATGTGTTGGTAAATTTATTTTTATGTGATGGAAAGGTCTCTTAGTAAACAGGGTTGCTTTAAGACTTAACATCCTGCCGTGAAAATAAGTAAGAACTTAGCACTTAGTTTAAAAAAAGGTGTGACACATTTACTCATATCATTGTTAAGCGCTTTATCCGACCCGTGAGTATGTAATATTAATAAAAAATAATTGGCTGCGTAGTAGGGTTTATTTCCCGTCTACCCGGGTACAAGAACTCCCGGGAAAACTACCTTTCTTCTACCCGGGTAATTTTGATCGGGAATCCCGGGTAGACGGGAATTTAACACACCGTCGAAAAAATAAGTCTGGCGCCCTCGAGTTGTTCCGCTCCCGATTCTATACGAACCCCTCGGAGAACCTAGTAGGGAAAGGGGGCATGCACTAGTACGTGATGCCATTCCCTCTAGAAAACCTCTTCTCTTTGCCTATCGAATTTGTGAGTGCAGCAAAGAAAAAAACATATTACAAAAACACAAATGTTAAAAAAATTCCAAGAGCAGGATTTAAACCTGCACCCTTCTGACATTTTTTTTAATTTTTATTGTGGCACGCCAAAATAACCTCACCCTGCCTGATGAAATGACATACCGGGTCAGGTGCTTTCCCAATTGAGCTATCGTGGTTCTAACCAGCCCGCCGAAATTATTAAACACTATTTATTTTTACTTTGAAAGCCAAAGGCGCCCAATTCAATGTCAACGACTACCGTCATTAACTTTTTTTCTACATTGTGTTTTTGTAATTTGTTCGCAACAAAATTTGCGTTAAAAATTATATAAACAAAAAACATTTTAAAAAACATATTGTTTTGATCTGGTTTTGAGGTACTAGATGCTTACTGTGTTGTGCATTTTAATTATATAAAGCAAAATTGTACTTAACAAATCATTGGAAGTGATAAGGTGGGTGTAGGTAAATGTAAATAATGTACCTACTGTCGCAAAGAATGAAGCTAAGAGATATTTCTATGTTCTATTTTCTATTTATGTTCAATTGCAGTTAGGATAATTGTTGTATTGGATAAAGTTCTGTCTGTACTAAATTATTATTTTCGATCACTAATAGTTAGGTAAAGAGCGTTTTTTAGAAAAAAAAACCTTTTTTTATAAAATATTTCCTTAAATCCTTTATCCATCATCCATCCATCCCATAATATAAGAAGATAAACAGTGAGAATCTAGGAATTGTAGAAAAAAACCAAAATCTTTCAAGCACATAATATTAGTGTGATGATAATCCGTCAAGTCGGAAAAACAAATAAAGCAGTACCTACATGGTACAATACAATACATGCAATACATCCGAACTCCTCGGACAATCTAGTAGGGGACGGGAGACGATTGCGTGATGCCATTCCCTTTATTTCTAGAGGATCCCCTCTGACGATGTTTCACAATCTGGGTTGCCCTTTAAGTTTCTCACCGACCAAACACCTCCGCTGACGCTGTAAAGGCCAAAGACAGCTAGCAGCAAACTTTCTTGAAAAAAAAAAACAAATTACATACCAAATACGTGAAATAAGGGAGTTCTTGGCGGGAAAGTGAAGAGTCATGTCTGCAGTTTTTTTTTTTATAAAATTTGTGTTATTATTCGAATATTTCCGTGAAATAATGGTGGATTATTAACCGTTAAGTTTGTGCACGCGTGTTGGCAAATGAAAGAAATAAAACAGTGCAACGTCACTTTTCAAATTCTCTCAAGAAGTCCGCGTGAGGACTTAAGTAGTAAAGCCCCACATCTTTACTGAGATACTCATAACATAATACAGGAAGGAAATATTGTTTATTTATGTATTACTTGTAAGAAAAATTACTTTAACACTGGTTAAATGTGCTAAACGCAAGAAGCCATCAACTTAACGGAAAAAAAAGTGAAATAAGCCGTCGTCGGTAATCCGCATTCCGCAGCGCTGGACCGCTGGCCACAAGCGCGGCCGGCCGGGGCGACCGGGGAGCCCGTAGGTGAGGAGTTTCAAAAATATGGCACAACAGTCATTCTGACATGTCCTTCAATTTGATATTTATTTTATTTAAAACTATGAGCATTATTAATATTTATTTATGAAATAACTGAAAAGTGTCCTTTTGTACTTCATTTTTATTATTTATGAACTTAATTTAAATTGAAAGAAAAAAGAAATTGTGGTGTTATAATTACTCAGTCCCCTCTATTTCCACTGTCCCCAGTGTAAAGTCAAAATTTCTGACTGAATTATTGTGAAACTGTCTTGAACTACTTGGCATATTCTGTTGTTTTTATCAAAAATGAGCCGTGTTCTTTACTTTTGAGGCTCAATTTTAAGCTTAAAACTACTTTAATCTATTAAAATTTGAAGGAAATTATCGTCCCCGTAATATGTGATTTCCGGACATTTCGGTTTTGTTACCATTATTTTTCTATAAAAATATTCTACCAAAATATATTTTTTGTGTTCTAAATACGGCAACACTTATGCTCATTTGGATCGGCCATTTTGAAACGGCCTGACAGTGCAATTTTTTCGGCGGTGTCAAGTGGTTGTGCGCCCAACTGGATTGGAACAAAATTTACCGTCAGGTTTGTGATGATTGTTTGATAACTTTTACTATGTTTATTTAAAACATATACATCATAAAGAGATACTGATTTTTATACGATAAGTAAGTGCATGTAGTTTAATTTACCGTAAAACAGAAACGCTTTTAGGATATTTTTGAATGTAAGGTAGATGCATTATGTTACTTCGGTTTTGTTACTACAGATAGGGTAACATATAGACGGACCGTCAAAGTAACAAAACCGACAGCATAAGGCTAGTTTTACACAGTGAATTTACATAGTAATTAATTTATCTTGCAAAATCAAAGAGTTAGTTTGAAAATTTGGAATTATTATTAATAGGTTCTTGATATTGTTGTGTGTTTAAAATTATATACATATAATATATATATGTATATATATATATATATATATGTATATATATATATATATATATATATATATAATTTCATTGTGTTAAATTCTACTTTTTTTACAGATTGACTTGCATCCACGTATTCTAACTATCTACTAATCTACTTCAACCCCATCACATATTATCATCTTAAAACCACTATTGTAGGTAATTGCGTTTACATTATTGTCATTTGTTGGTCATTTTAAACGTATTTTTAGTATTTTTATTATTTTCCAGATCGAATGACTTTTGCAACGATCTCTGTAACCTTTTAAAGTGAAAAATCTTCAAGGAAGGCAAAGATGACAATCGTCGTGGACATCGATAAAACTTTAACAAAAGAGGATTTACTGCAGTATTATTACTACGAATTGAAATGGCCGTGGCTTGAGACACATTTCATCCTTTCCTATCAATGTTGGGAGTGTTATCAGCACGTATCGCAAACTACAGCTAAAGGGATTCGACCCTATCACTTTTCTCTATCAATGACTAATAATGATATAAAGATGCTGCTTGATAATGTAAAATTTTGGTGTGATCATCGAATACATCCATTTACGATCATTATCCGGGGGGTCGACCGCCTAACTCTCTCGCTTTCGATCGCTTTGAAGGCGAGGCGAGGAGGTGGCGTCATCTTGTCATTTCGAAAGCAATATGAAAGCAATATCGAAAACTATAGCCTATAGCTTTCGATATTATTCGATATTATATTTCGATATTATATTAGAAAGCGAGGCGAGGGTCTCGCTTTCAAAGCGATCGAAAGCGAGAGTGTTAGGCGGTTGGGGGGCAGAAGATGAGTGTACCATATGCTCTTAGATATTATTAATAGCTGCCAGTGGCCGCCTTTACCTACTTTTTTAATCAAATAAGTATGTTCTTTTCCGACCTTTTAAGACTGCTGATTTAATTTAATTTTATGTCTAAATAAGACTGAATTTATGATCATGTTGATTAATTTGTAAGAAGTAACCTTAAAATTAGAATGTGTTTTCACAGAATAAGTAAGTTGAATAATTATGATAAATAAGCAGATACCTATGTGCCATTATAAAGAGCCTCAGTTTTATTTTTATAGATATTTTACTTTTAGACTTAAGGAAACTTTTGTGATTTTGTTGAATAACGTCTTAAGAAGACTGAATTTACGTTGAATAATTTGTATAAGTTCCTACAATACCAATTATGGATCTCTTGTTTCGTTAATTTAGGACAGATAATTTGAGATTTTTATCCAAGATAAATTTTGGTTAAGTATGTTATATATAAATAGAGTCATTTGCCGTGCTAAGTATAAAAAAATAAAAATAAAATATTTTTAAATTGTGTACAGACATCAGGTTACTACAATCTGTCAAATTTTCTCAATTGATATTGAACCGAACGTGTTTGACATTAAGTTGAGAAGCGATTGAAGAAATTTGACAGATTTGTGTATGTGTGGCTGTCCATACTAATGTTTGAACACTATGCCAACTTATTTCATTTACGATAAGCGAAAAAAATAATTTTTGGCTAAGTTACAACAATAAAATAATCATTTTTGCTAACAAAAAAAAGAGTCACTTTCAAGTGTGGCTGTCCGTACTTATTGTTAATTATAATATGAAATTACATTCTAAGGTCTTGTAAACTATGCCTTACAATTTTGTTACTGTCGGTTTTGTTACTGTCCCTGAAATTTTGAAGGGAGGTTTAAAGATTTTCTCGTAAATTTCTATCTTATTAGACATGGTTTGTCTCTAGGTTAAAAACAATAAATATTTAACGTTTTCTAATTGTATTCCTGGTTTGATATATTTCAATTTATATAAGTATCATTAAAAATAGATGTAGCTTTGGAGCAACAGTAACAAACCCGAATTAAAATGGGGTTTTCTAAACTGTTTCAACATGTACAGTGCCTTATTCATTAATTTAAGTAACGTAAAAAGACTGTATTTTTTCAATAAATAAGTCAGAAAGACAAAATGTATTATAGTTTTATTTCTATTCAACTTTGAATATGGTAACAAAATGGACACAAATTCATTACTTACCCACATATTTTTGTATTTATTTTGGTAAATAGCACTTTAATCTAGAAAAAAATACGATATATTATAAATCAAATAACATACTATTTTAATTATATTCTTTAAACCACCTTACAAAAAAAAAAAAATTTAAGCCAAATTTCATCAGTTGTACCATATTTTTGAAACTCCTCAGGTATCGATTCACACAACGGCCGGATAATCCGCTTACGGCAGGCCTAAATGCGCTCGAGCGGATTAACATTTCGCCTGTTTGGGCGGATCGGTCTCACTAGCTTCTGATTATCTGTCTAACACGCAAAAGATTTTTTCTTTATGAGTCATTTCAGAAGAAACATAATGACCACATCATCAGGAATCAATTATCATCCCCAATAGTTATTATTACGCTTCGTTTTATTTTTGATTTCTACTGTTTACAATGTAATATTTTACACTGTATTAAACTGAATAATAGTACACACTACACACTATGTAAGTTTTACGATATGTAACTGGAACCAAGTTAAGTCGGCTAGCAATAGCAATATCGCATGTGTGATGATGATGTTGATAAAAAGAAACCTTATTATGTATTTACTTGCGTCTAATTTGATTGGCCTTAAATTGACGAGTGTGTAAGAACACCTTGCGCAGGCCGCAGGGGCCATTACGGTTTTGGAAAAGAAGGCAGCTATTGGGTCCTTACCTATGAAATTGACGTTTTTTTTTCTCACTTATTAATAGGTGTATTATTTCTAAAAGTCAATACCGGTTGTTAATATTATTATACACCTTTAATTAGGACTATGTTACTCAGGCTGAGTAATAACAATGATTATTCATTTTGTGTCTTTATGGCCCAATTTTTTTTTAATTGACTTCTTGAAACAACATATTGTTTCGCGGAATTTACTTTTTGTTTCATTGTAGCTTTGAAGGGACTTGATTTTTTTTCTTTTTAATGTCGGCTATATTTAGCTTGTGAAACAAACACCCTCCTCTTTCTCTTCCGGGTTATTTAAGCGGGGCATGAAAAAGCATTTATGCAGGCCGCCATAGTGTGAGCGTTCGGCATAGCGTGGTAGCGCTCTGTGATGAACGCTTTCACTTCTTGGGCTTCACTGGCTGCTTTTCCATCAGGCAGGGTGAGGCCATTTCGGCGTGCCACCCATAAAAAAAACAGACTACCCTTAATTTTTATAGTGTTATTATAAATAGGTGTTAAGAAAATTAAAAAAACGTTAGTATGAAAAATAATATTAAAAATCTTCATACAAAACGTCAATTTCATAGGTAAGGACCTAATATATGTAGGTATTACTGTTTGGTGTGCTGGTTCTTTTAAGTTTTATACTATTACCCTCTATCTACATTGCTACTTTTTAGTGACAATATAATATTTAAGACGATATGCAAAATTATGTAAGTTATGTATTATACGTTTTTTTGTATTATATTTGTAAAAGTAGTTTATGTAAATATAATACATTATATTTGTTTATATAAGTATATTTATATAAAACAAGCTGACCGGTGGACTTCGTACCGCTTTGACAGTTAACGTTTCCATGACAACAAAACAAACAAATCATTCGTCTGCTTAAGAACACCCGTATCCCATGATGGACCCCTATAGCAGCGCCACCTACCGGGTCCAATTGTAAATCTAAACCATTCTCGAATCTACTTGAATCCACACAGAAAATTTCATCCAAATCGGTCCAGCCGTTTAGTAGGAGTTCAATTACAAACACACGCACAGAAGATTTTTATATATAAAGATGTGCGTTTTATAATATATTCATTTTATTTTTAATTGTTGTCTTCACCCAATTGCACCTACCATGTTATTTCTGCACCACCTTATGGTTGACTTGTAGAGAATGCCTCAGGCATAAAGTCCGCCATGTAAATGTTGCAAAAGTTTTAAATAAATAAACAAAGTACGATTAATATGCTACAGATATTTTAGGAACGCACTGTGCAGTGTGTTGACAAACACTAGCTTTCTTGTATTACTCGGTAGAAACAGATAACGGCCATGAAGTGTTTGACATGAATGACGTAGCAATCGTAACACAACACTTGTACACACCTATCATATAATTTATGAATCAGATTTTTGCTTTGAAAACCATTGTATTTAATCAAATAAGTATGTACAACAGTTGACAATTGACATTGATTCTGTCGTCCATGCACACACAATTACACAGGCCAAGGGAACTTTGTGTGACTCAATTGTAAACCGTCCGTGACTTTGACTCGTGAGCTCGTAACGTAAATCAAATCGTAGGTGTTCGTAGTAAAACCTGCGAGACACATGTGCCGTGTCTTATTTATACGTTTTATTTCGTATCTGGTAAGCGTAGCGTGACTTTAGACATTTTCTTAGGGCTTGAGTGGTAATAAAACCAAAAACTGAAGATGGAAGCGCACTGTACCTGCTATCCTCAATCTTAACTTAACCGTCGAAATAAAATACCCTCATCATCATCATCATCATCTCAGCCAAAAGACGTCCACTGCTGGACAAAGGCCTCCCCCAAGGATCTCCACAACGACCGGTTTTGTGCTGCTCGCATCCAGCGGCTTCCCGCGACCTTCACCAGATCGTCGGTCCACCTTGTTGGAGGCCTGCCCTAAAATACTCTTAAAATTGTTATTAATAACGCGGAATTATAACCAACACATACATATTAACCAAATACGATACCAATGCTGGAATTCAAACCATTAGACCGCAAGCGCTTCTCTTTTAGACCAGAGGCAACATTGTACTTGGCATATCTTTTAATAAGCTGTGCCCCGCGGTTTCACCCGCGTTAATTAGCGATTAGTCATAGCGTGATGTAATATAGCCTATAAGCCTTCCTCAATAAATGGACTATTCAACACAAAAATAATTTTTCAATTCGAACCAGTAGTTCCTGAGATTAGCGCGTTCAACCAAACAAACAAACTCTTCAGCTTTATAATATTAGTAGGTATAGATATTAATTAAATACAAATTCAAATTATTTATTGCATGCCACATTGGTGTACATAGTTATTAAATAAATAGGTACAAAAGGTGATACAGACGCATCACTTAGCCTATTTGCAGGGTCTGGATGGACAATGTCGAACCGGAGTGAATTTGCTGACTGATGGCGTGATTCTTATTTATTCAATCAGTGTCCTGCCCTAGATCTTGAAAAGGGTGAAACTAAGCAGATCCTGGGCATTAATGCTATACAAACAAACTCAGACACGCACTTGCTACGCTACACCCGTGGAGCGACACGTAAGCGTGACGTGACGTGACGTGCCAGAAGTCACGAACGTCCGACTGTCAACATATTTCCCCAACACCCATTCTTCCTGGCCAATGGTGACTTAATTAGTTCGGGAACCATTGGTTAATTATGGCTGCCAATTAATAAGACATTTACTGTTGTCAAAGAATTTAATTAGCAAGTTTAATTAGTTTGAGGTTAATTGCCTCTTTATAAAATGTAGCGCATTTGCGTTTTTTTACCGTTCTTAGACTAGACTACTAGAACTCACAAAACTTAAAGTTAAGCAAGTATGTTCCTATCTTCTTAATAGGGACTAGGAAGACATAGAAAGGATTTAAAAATAAAATATATCCCTAAGGATCACGGCTACGGTTGTTCACATGGACCCACTTGCCACTAGGTATAATAGACAAAATAAAATCGAATTCTTCAGAAAGAATACGTGACGAGATTTTCACAAACTTCGTTGCGTAAAAAGTTAAGAAGAAAGTTATCTCTGTTTATTTACTGCCTACACAGAATTATGAAAACGGTTCCTGCGTCACAGATATAAAAGTTTTACTAACTTTGGCTCCTTTTTTCCCGTGAGGTTTCTAACTTACGACACGTACTGATTTGCTGATGACGTTACGTACGACTTTAGGGTCTGCCCTTTTTATAACCGCTTATAGTGATCCTTAGATTCTTAAATCTAAGAACGACACGAGTTGACTCTGCGATGCGCTGTATCGACCCGAATATTTTGTCTTATGTAAGTTAGGCCAGCCGCTGCCGGTGCTTTGCCCCACTGAAGGCGAAACCTCATAAAAGCTGTCGTGTTTTACGCGCCCTAAACTGTTCTGCTTACGTCTCGTCTTTATGATAATCCGATTCTGAGACTTCAGTTATGAACTTATGACGAAAGACAAATACTTTGCCGCGAGATAAAACGCTACAAATGCGAGGTTTCATGATAATTTCACATTGCCTGATGGCCCAGAATCCGTCTGCATGGCTAACTGGCTAAATAGCTAACTAGAAAATAAGAAAATGTAATAAATTCGAACTAGTAAAGGTTTCTATTATTTAGTAAGAATGGCTTAATATTAATTTTAAAAAACCGACTGAATGGCGAGTCGGCGGCCAATCTAAAGTCCATTTTGTGATACTGTTCTTGTTACAAGTGTGTCCAAGGGTTGCGGTGGCGGTGGTACTCAAGTTATTACTAAACTGCGTATTAGTATCGTCATAGTGCAAACCACAAACAGTGGTGGAAACCGTAACACAATAGTGCGTCTGTTGTCGGCTGCGGTTGCGCGTATCGAGTGACCATCGCACGAGTAAGTGCGCCAAGTGCAGGGCTTGAAAACACGCTTTTTATATGTGAGGTATTATTATAGCAAACATTATTTGCAATGATAGATCACTGTTTTTGGATGGAAAAAACCATTCTTATTCATCATTATTATCTTTTATATTTTGTTTAGGACAGTCAGCGTCTCTAGTTTTCAAAGGTACGGACGTCCCTGCGACACCTAATGAATATATTTAATTCCCAGTACAATATCAACATAGCAGGAGTAGAAAAATAATCTTTTCGATGCTTTCCAGGAACTAGGATCGGGGCTGGGTCAAAAACTAATAGTTCACAAATTATTAGGTTACTTTCTAACATTTCTCAACAAAGGTTCATTCAACCTCTCGTTGTTCTGGCTACCTGTCGCCCTGTCAACGCGACACAAAGCTATAGGTAAATGAGTGGAATCGATACCTCTCAGCATTCAGCTCACGGGGGTTGGTCCACGACTCCACGAGGGCTTGCCATTGTGATTGCGATTGCGGCGCACGTGCTATACGCGTATGCTAATCCAACAGCAACAAAGACATATATCTATTTTTAATCCGGGACTTCTCATTCCGCTTTTATACATAGGACACAATTTAGTAAATTTCCTATTTCATTTTAGAAAAACTTTTACTCGACTAATTTCTCCGTAAGCTAATTAAGAGAACGGAGCAAATCGATATTTATTATCCTCAATAAACCCATTAGAAACGTATCAATGTGAAGCATCGGCAAATTTTTGATAAGTTTTAAAAAACAAGGGTTCGCAAATTGTTTGAAATTGCTAAACAAACTCTTTTCTAAAATTGTGTGTGCATATTCCCTTTTGAATACCATGTTATTACGATATCTAACGTAAGCTTTTCTTTGTTACAGGTGAGTGTTGGACACGGTTATAACAATTATCGACCATTATCATCTTCCGAACTAGTTGGCGCTAAATGAGACAGAATTGCCTTTTGTATTGGAAGCAGCTCCGCGTCGTTGATGACCGATTTATCAATCATTGTCGATCGGTTTTGTCCATTCTTGGGCGTTGCTACCTCACTCCGTCAGGTTATAGTTGTACACGCATTAACGCAATTGCTGTTCATACTCGTAGAATAATTTCGTTAAACGAAGTACCTAAGTGTAGTAAGTATAAAAGTAATAAGCTTATAATACCGTCTGCTAAGACCCCCATCAAGTTATCACTACAATTGATAGGTTTAGGTCTATGAGTACGCATGCTAATAATCTTACACTCCTCCTCCAAAAACGCACATAATAAACATAAAATCATACATACTATGCCTAACTTGGGAATTAAACCCAGGACTTTCGGATATCGGGCCGAAAGCTTTGCCAATTGGCGGTGTGGTAGCGGTTTGTGCGTTCGTCGATTTTTAGTAAACAAGCAAGTTGGTCGCGATTCGTGCGTTTTGTTAGATGTAATAAAAAATGCGCAACCGAAGCAAAACTGCGCTCTGTTGGTATATTTTCCCATAAGTATACTTTCCCTATTATCCCCTATTTTACATATTTAAGCTTTCTTGTTTGGACGACTTTGAACGAATGACACTGTAAATCTAGATATATTTTAGGATACTTAAACCATATTTCATTTCACGAAATCTTTTAAATTTGACTGTCTTTGTTTTATATTTATTAAATACAGCGAAAAAATTAAATGCCTACCCAACCCATTCAGGAATCGAACCTGGGTCTTCCGCAATCCGAGCGGCTGCACTGACCATTATGCTACCGGGAAGGCTGACGTAAGCATTTAATTTTTTCACTGCTTTTTAGCGGCAGCAGTGCCATCTATCCAACGGTTATCACGGTTATGTATTTTATAAATATTTAATTCAGCTTAAGTGTTTTAGCACTTAAAAAATAAAAAGTAAAATTGTCTTAATTTTCCTTATCACGATTCTATTCAATGGTCATACCTAGGGTATCCAATCCCGCATCAAAATCGTAATCCCGCAAGCCTGCGGGTATGAGGTCCATACCGCGGATCCCACGAGATTAAGATTTTTTAAAGTTTTGTTTTAAATAGATGTAAAAAAATGCAATATACTTAGACAAGTAAATTTACTTTATTATTAATGTTTCCACATTTCACTCGAGCTTTTAAACTCTTTATATACCAAATTGACACTAATTTTTAATCATAACTTGTAATTTTCCACTTGTTTAATTTGCTATGAAAACTTTAATAACAAAAATATTTTGTATCGTACGTAAGTCGTAACATACAAGTAAGACGCAAATGACGCAATAACCTCTTTGACAAATGGCTTTGACAATGAAATTTGCGACACAGGATTCACTTAACACGCAATAGAAATTTAAAATTTATTTAACTAGTTAAAAACTGACAAAAAAAATATTTTCCATATAAATTCTATAGAAAAGTCACGAGTTCTATGTGAAAGTGGTTAAATCACTTATTAATGAGGCTGTGCTGGAGGAAAATAAGAGGGTCGCCTGAGCCCGTTTTTCTTAAATATATTTTTTTAATCCCGCAAACGTGCAGGATCCCGCATAAGTAATCCCGCATATTAGATCCCGCAAAAAAGGTGCAGGATCCCGCGTTTGCGTGATTCGATTCCCTAGTCATACCATTGTGGTTTGTGATAATAGTTTCGTTACTATTTTTGCGGTTCGTACAAAAATGTTGTAACTACCTACTTAGCTAATTAATAGTTGTCGTTGACTTACGTCTCTCTGTCGTTGAGTTAGTGGACTACTCCACTTGTTTTTTTTTTTGTATATTTAGCTCCGCCGATTGTTTTGACGTAATTAAGTTAATAAATCATACAACAAATATCTTGTCCATTCTAATAAAAATCTAATTGGATTCAGTATTGACAACCAATCCGTATTTTTATTAAGTCAACCTTTTGGTTACTACACTATGATATTGGAACCATAAAAATAGCGTGAGAAAGAAGTTTAGGCTCGTCAAATGTCGATGCTCAAAAGCCAGAGGTCAAAAGAAATAACACGCGCTAATCTTTGTTCGTTCGGCAGTTCGTCCGTGTTCAAAGTCCCGATTAATTAATAAGCAATTAGTATAATTCGATAGACAATGTTTGTACTAACTATTAACTAATCTGTGGTACTACTGCGTTAAATGTAATGTTGGGCGGCTCTCTACTTACGACAAAATGACATTGTTACAACAGAATAGAACAAAATATTGTCTGGTAAATATACGACCAGAATTAGTTATCCTAATATCGTGGACATTATTAGAAATGTCAGTGCAGGCTTTTAACTACTTACTACCGACCCAAAGTAGATGTCAATAGTCAAAGCATTTTTTAAACACTGATTATAAAATAACTAGGTATCCTAAAAATCCTTTTTAAAACTGATCCTAGGCTAGAAACTTAACAATATAATTTTGAGGTCTGTCTTAACTGCTGTCTAATAAAAGCTAAAAGTAGCAGACTGTGTTGAATTTTGTTTCTATTTTACTTAACAATTTCCCAGATTGCCTGTTACTTACCGCGTACAACCACTAGTTAGCCACAAACGTTTCTGGTTAATTACCAGGCCAATGCGCGCGCTTGCCGCGATGCCGCCGCGCCGCCGGCGCCGCCGCCGCCGAAGCCTCCGCGGGACAGCTCCGTTTGCCGTCGCACATCAAAGTTTTTGCTAGTATAAATTAAAAGTTTATTGTGAGAGTTTTGACTAATTGAATTACCTATTGTTGCCTCTATTTAATTTTTTGTCTTTTTCAAACATCTTCTGTTGTGTCAATACAATAAGTTTTTTACAAAGCAGTTTTATTCCCAGTGGTGGCTAAAAGATCACATTTGTTTTGGACTGGTTAGCAATTGTATTGTATTTATAATATTAATTTTATAATTTGAAAAAAGAAGACAAAGTGTTGAAAAATTCCACGAGCGGGATTCAAACCCGCACCCCAGACATGCTGGGTCAGGTGCACTGCCAGCTATGCTATCATGGCTCAATCCAACTTGCCGAAATTAATCAACACTATCTATTTCTAATAAAGCCTTATTCAATGTCGACAAACTACGTCATCAACATCCGATCTTAAGATCTTTACAAATACTTATTGAAAGATCAGTTAAGAATTAGGCAAGCTATATTTATGATCATTTACATATAATTTTACGCAAATATTGTTGCGAATAAATTACAATTTGAAAAAAGAATTGGGGTTCGAATCCCACTCGTGGAGTTTTTTCAACACTTTGTCTTTTTTCAAATTGTATTTTGCGTAAAATTATAAGTAAATAATCATCTATTTTATAGCTATATTTTTATTGACGGGCCTCAGAAGTTGTAAAAAGCTAATTTAGACGATTTCCTAATTAATTTCGCCATTTATTGGATAGCGCTTACGTATCGCTAATATCCTCATTATTAATTATGGTCACGGAAATTAAATTCACTAATTAATTTAAGCTATGTAAATAGCAAACTTGTCGATTTTGAAACAAGAGAATTGATCGCAAAGAATTTATAGTTGCCGAAAGCCATTACCATAGATATTAAAAGGCTGTCGAGATCGTTAGAGCCGGCTGTAGTTATCGTCCAGGTCTAGCCAGTGCCAGTCCCCGTCATAGGCGATGCCTATCGGCCATTACACGTGATTTACGATTGTGTCGAAGCTGCTTTCTCCTCTTGAAGCAGTTTCTTTGATTTCACTGG
This sequence comes from Eudonia mercurella, assembly GCA_963082485.1. Taxonomy (NCBI): domain Eukaryota; kingdom Metazoa; phylum Arthropoda; class Insecta; order Lepidoptera; family Crambidae; genus Eudonia; species Eudonia mercurella. The sequence continues at coordinate 374,315 of OY720030.1, forward strand.
TCGAATATCATAGAGTCTGCGGACCGAACTCACTCGCAGTCACGCTTTCTCATAATAGACTACATATAATATAGAAAAGACAAAATTAGACTAAATAATTTACAAAAATGCCAAGCTAAAACAACATTTTTATTTTAAAGCTTCTTGGAGCTTATAACTGACGACTTACGACTATAAGACTCCTATGTGACTTACTCTAAGGTACTAATTATTAATGTATGTGCCTTGGATAGACGATATTATTAATCATCCATGTTGAAAGAGGACACATAATACAGTAAATGGAACATTAACTATCTCTCAAAATAGAATTAATGTATTCCCAATCAAGTAAGCACTAACTGTGACGTACTAGCAACAAGGACGTCTACAGAAATTACTGGATAATACAATCCAATTAGAAAAGTGCGTGCCTAATACCTATTAATTTAGGTTTTATTGACTCCCACTTTTCGACTGATTATAATTTCACCGTTTTTAGGCTTTGCTAATTGCCAAAGTTACTGTGTTTAACGTTCGTAATCATTTTCTAAGCTCTTTATTTTCTCTTTTGGTTACTTTAATTTTTCAATTATTTCCATATAAACCTGTAACCAAATTTGAAAAAGAGCTTCAGGAGACTGCCTGTTGTAATCCTAGTTCTATCTCGGACAGAAATCAATAACAACGAGGCTGAGGTTTGATAGGGAAGTCATTCTGAAAGTAATCCTCTATTGTTAAGGGGGGATCCGGAATTTTTGTGAAGCTTGTCATCAAAATAGATTTAACAATCAAGTCGGAATAGTTGTCGCTATCGTAGAGTTATCTATGATAGCTTTGTTAACACTTGTTTTTCGCATTGATCGTTATGTAGGGAACACTTATCAGTCTGTTATACAAAAAAATGTTGTTATTGTAAATGCTACTATTCGATAATATTTCTTCTAATCACGATGTATTGCTTGAATGTAACAGGTACCACCAGTATATTTAATGAGCGTTATGCCATCATCAACGCTAACGTTCGAATTGCGCAATTCGTTCATTGTCAACAGACACGTTGTCGGTCGCCAGACTAACATGTAGTATGTCGACATCAGTTTAATAACTGCCTCTTAAGTATTAATATGTTTTACCACATACAATATTCTAATCTGAAGGACTTTCTGACACTTATATGAATAAATTAACTATGTTCTGGAATGTTTGTTTTCGCAGCTATATTTCGTATTGTGTTTTGTCTGAGAGCTGAGAGCAAAGTAATGGATGAGTTAGAACTGGCTCATCTGGATAAGATGAATAGCGTTACACGATGTTGTGACGTCATGTAACATAGTTATCTTATCCAGTTTACATATTACGTTTGGTAAATCCATATTTATCTAGGTACTTGACGATTATACGTAATTGATTGACATATTAACCTAAATTTGATTCAATCGTTTCTTTAAAATAGGTCGTTATGGTTTTTAGAGTTGACAAGTGTTTGTGTATCTTATCTTATTTTATTTGTGTAATTATATACTATACATATATTGTGTATCTGTTAGATTTTTTTTATTATGTGAAGTGGTAAGATCACCGTACTAAGACCCAAAGGTCCCAGGTGCTCGGTTTGGTACGCATCGGTATCGGCTCGTATGTTCGCTATCATATCGAGTCCGCTGCTACAAAAATATTTACTGCATTGTATGTTGATATATATAGAGAGTAGTTGAAGCGAGTGAGGTGTAGGTACTTCCATCATCTTTTGCCTTATCGTTAATCATATAAAAGTAAGATAAAAACCAAGGGCTTTTCTTGTGAAATTTAAAGAAGTTGTAATACGATACCGCTATTAGAAACTATGCGAAACTGCACGCGAAAATATTTCAATTCCGTCTTAGTTATTTAGCGGCGAGCGCGGAGCCAGAGCCGCGGCGATGCGGTGTTTATTTTCACGGTTTTTTTCAACTGGAGGCTGGCCAATGACGTTTCACGCGCACAATGTCTGTTTATTTGCCTATTTACGACCTGTTCGATGCAATAGCACCAAACACTGTGATGTTCTGTGTTTGACGTCACAGCACGCCGCCGCTGCGCCGATGCACTTTGCATCGGTTGACATAGTTTTAAGTTAGTATGTACATTTCCGCGCTACGTCGACGGTCGTGTCACCTACTCGTAAACATTAACATTATTATATAACATTGTAGAACATCAATATAATTACTCAGTTACATAAACATTTTTATCATTTAACATTTTCCACCATCAACCCCCGCTCAACCCCCGACACGACCGAACACATATTTATTGCATTGCACTATACTTCTCTAGTGCAGATAGTTTAACCAGAAGATCACAAGTAAACTAAAATAAAACCTACACTACCTAGACTAAAACTATATGTGATTGATTCATATAAACAACGTTTTGATGAGAGAACTTAATTAATTAAAAAATATTACTAATTAAATATCTATAATACTTTGCAGAAGTGTGAATGCTCTGCAGAGTTATAGTAGATAAACTAAGTAGCGTTATATCGTTGAATACTTCTTTAATAGACGCTAAATACAATTAAATATACACTTTACAAATATTTTATCACATTTAACCGACATGTAAGTCTACATAAATAGTTCCTCCCAATGCCTCATACTCCAACTAGCTCGAAGTCTAGACCAGCCCCGTCATTGTAGTAAGCAAACTGAGGATGTTCACTGCACTTCACCAGATTGAATTACAAATGAGTCAACCCATTCAAACCTATTGCTGTGTTATGTGATATGTCAAATGTAGAAAATGTCAAAGCAAAATTACTTTGTTCCTCCGAGAATACTTATACATTTAATATCTTTCCCGGAATATTTTTTGGTGTCTGTTTATAACGCCTCTGTCTTTTATTTATGCGGGCTCTCTTTGCTGCCACGTCCGACGCTAATAAAACGTAGCAAACATCTCTAAACTATTCGGGGAGAATGCGGCTGGTTCACCCGACATATATCACCGTGTGCGCTAGACCGCGGCAAAACGACACTTCTAATATGTCGATTCTTGCACTTCTTGCTTGGTATGCACTTCGCGAACGCAACGTGCAAGCCAATGTAAGCTCTCTGTCGCAGCAACAAGCAGTGTGTCAAGCAGAAGTTGCGTGAACTATAACGCGATCGCCGTTTATATTGTCTTATTTCAGTTGAGTCGATTTCATCTGCATGCTATTGATTGCTTTCTCCGAGAATAAATAGAATACTCAATTGTGGATTATAAATAAGTTCACCACTTTGAAACGCTTTCGGTTAATATTGGACAGAATCTAAATCACTTCTTGATGTGTGACTTCTTCGGATTACAGATTGTATTACAAACGTATCGTATTTTTAAGTAAAGATTCAGATAGCTTTCACGTTTTATTTCTTTTATTATATAAATTGCAGTTAATTTACATACTGTCGATTGTGTATTGTGCAGAGCATTAAAACACTATATGAAATATGGATCTACTCGTGTTTATTGAGCTTAAACTTAAACTTAAGCTTAAACTCCCTTCTTTGGATCGACTTTTAAATAAAAGATCAGTTGCTTTACTTTTTTTTCTGACATATGTCAAGTCGTCATCATCTTCCTCTTGTTACAAAAGACACATTAGTAGACTATCGGTAGCGTTGTCCGACATTCTGTTTCGCGCGAAGGCACGGGACGGGAGTGACTAAGGCATTGTTCCATGTAGGAAATCCAATCCCGCACCTTTTTTGCAGGATCTAATATGCGGGATTACTCATGCGGGATCCCGCACGTTTGCGGGATTTAAAAAAATATATATTTAAGAAAAACGGGCTCAGGCGAGTTCTTATTTTTCCCCAGCACAGCTTCAATAATAAGTGATTTAACAACTTTCCCATTGAACTGTGACTTTTTTGTAGAATTTGTATGGAAAATAATTTTGTTGTCAGTTTTTAACCTGAAACTGAAAATCAGCAACTTGATGATGATGACAATGAAGAAGACATGCCTTTATCGAATCTGTTAAATAGTCGTCGTGATGCGCCTTCGCCTACACTAGAAGAAGAATTAGAGCTCAGTGTCCGTACTGAATGGATATATAGCCGAATCTAGACCTGTTGTTCGTGTACCCATATCCACTCGAGATAATTCACTTGATCTAATATTGAAACGTGAGATGAATTTTTTTGAATGTGGAGGGAATAGGGGAAAGTACTTGGAAGCTGCTTATACTTATGTACAGTCAATTCTGCCTACAAGTGTGGAAGCCGAGCGTGCTTTTTCCGCCGCTGCCGCTGGCTATTTATGTAACAAGATAAGGTTAAATCTAAAAGATGAAACTATAGATACTTTATCATTTCTTCGAAAGTATTATCAAAAATTATAATCTGATTTTATATCGTTTCTTAAAAGAATTTTATTCAGTTGATAATTAGTAATAAAAGTCTTTGTAATAATATTAATAATAAAGTAAGTATTTATAATCCGCGGGACATGGACATTAATCCGGCAGGCTTGCGGATTGCGATTTTGATGCAAGATTGGATTCCCTGGTCCGCAGCTGCGGCATGACGGCACGTTTGGAATAGCGGCGACCGCGACCGCAGTGCCGCAGTTCGGCCTGCGGTTGCAGTCTGCAGTCCGTCTCGGACTTGTACCTTTACGAAATGATGTTACGAATGAGGCTACTTAAAGATGAGAAAACTATATTTCGCTGGACATGCTTGTGTAAATATCGCTGCCAAATAAATGTAAGCTTCAGAAGTTATCTAAGCTGTCGCGTGACGTCACGGCTGCGCGCACGACACACTTGGCAGCGGCCGCCACCTTGACCCCGGGAATGGGGCAGCCTGGAAAATCTTCAATGGCGTAATGTCCCTCAGTTATCTCCGCCACTTGGAGTAAGTGGGACTGAATGTTTCATTTACTCAAGAGGTGCTACATGTACGGTTACCAACGAAAGCCGCTGAATACTTTATCACACCAATTCGCCACTTCATAATAACTTTACTAGTTGTCGACTGGAGAGTTGAGTTAATTTTCTTAATTGATTCGACAAAGTACTAATGTTTAGCGAGAATTTTAGTGTTTTTGATCTTGATCAAACGTTAACGTTAATTTTTTTTTTATTCATTTATTCTGGCGTTGCTAGTTTTAAGCAAAATTACGTTAGCCGAAGTTATTTTATTGATATGTTTTATATCACGGAATATCGTAACACCATTTGCTTATTTGATGGATCGTCGTTCCTACTTACGGATATACTTCACACGTGCAACTAATAAGCACCTTTTGTCAAATTGTTATATTGCGACTATCTAATATTAGCAACGTCATATTAATCAGCTTCATGCATGGTTTGGTAGCGTTGGAGTTTTGGCAAGATCCGCCATGATATCACAGCGTTATGCAAATATACCGCAAATGCCATCTCGCGTCACATATCAGTTTTCCACGACTCCGCCGACGCTCGCGGGTGTCGCAAATGTCCCAACAGTTGCCAATAAAAGATTTATCAGTTTCATGTATCTCTTGAAGCCCTAGGGGATTCTATCTATAAATTTTCTCAGAGATTTCTTTTTCTATTGAAGTGATATTGCCGTCCCACTGAATTGCGGCATCTCGTGTTACGCCAAAAGTGTACACGCGCGCACTTCAAATTGCATTTCGTCGGTAACGTTACAACATCCTTCGAAATTGCTTCCTTCATGTGTGGAACATCAAAGGGCGGTCGTATAGTCCAGGCGATTTCGCTAATTGGTAGCCTTGCCAACTATACTATAATTTTCGTTTCAGTTAGGTCGGTGCACCGTGTGATGTAGCTGGTAAAGATGTTTTTTGAACGGGAAACGGTAGGATTTCTTATTTCTCTGCTGTAAGTGCATGTGCAGTGAATGCACCCATGTTACCCGGCGCTTGGACCAGTGCCAGACATTGTCACTAATAGTACCTACACAGGGACGACAGGTCGACGACACGAGCACGGTAATACTATCTTATTACCGTGACACGAGCGCGCCTTCACACTTCTACGCCAATTGGAAGATTTCCTATTGACGTGACGCCACGCCATGAGCTACTCAAAAAGTCCGGAGTGCATTTTTCTCAAATCTCTCAAAGCTCCACCAATTGAAGGCTGATGTAAAAACGTTTATGGTTCGATATAGATCCACATGCGGACTTGTTTCAGGTTTATGTGAACATACACGTGACTCGTGATGGTTTTGATCACAGTCGGATTTAGATAGTTCCTCACATGCCAAGTTTTCAGCACGTACAATCGATCGTTAATCAAGTTGCAGTGACGAAACGCGCGTACTCGCACCGCACGTCACCGCGTATTAATAAACGAGTTAAATTAATACCCTGGCGTCTGCAGCAGTGGGCGTACACTGCAGCAAAGCGTAATAGGGTACGGAGATGGTGATGACGGAAGAAAGACTTTACATGCGAAGCAAAAGCTGCCTGTAAAGATTTTAGGTGGCCCTTAGCTGTTATTAGATTTCTTTAAAAATTACATACTGAAATGGTTCAGTAGAATACAGGCCTTCAAGTTATCAAAAGTGGGGGGAAGGGGTTAAGTTTGTACTTCTGAACAAAGAGGAAAAGAAAAACATTGTAAGTAAATAAAAAACATAACCCCCTCCTTCTGACGCAGTCGGGTAAAAAGCTATTCTATTTCAGATCAAAGTCCTTTTGAAAGCACTTCGTGCTTATTATTCGTCGTCGAAAAAATGAAACAGTTACATAATTTTCCATCGTCCCTCTAAGCCAAGATACAAGTACGTCTTACGCGAGACTGTTTGCGATCGTGACGCGGTATACGCAATGCCTGAAATAGGACGCACTTGACATTGGGCCGTCGCGTGCCGCCGCCGCCGCCGCCGCCGGGGATGATCGGCGGATTCGCGCAAACGCTTGTCCGTGACCTTAACCGCGCTTACTTAGCGAGCTTAAAACAACGCCACTTGCTTACACGAAGCAACTTCGTGCTCCGCTATAAAACCTGGAAATAAATAAAGACTATTTTACATTTATTGATATAATAAGTTGAGCTTAGATTGCTATGGCCTCGTAAAGGTTACTCCTTATTTTCAAATGACACAATTTTTAACGTTTGTTTTGGTTTTACCTTCTTTGTTATAAAGAGTTCCAACAATTTGTTGCTAGTAAGGTCATCAAACTCGTAAAATATATCTCTAGAAACGAGTAGGTACATGGTTTTGGTGTAGCCTATTTGCTTATTATGCACTTAAATAAAGATTACTAGGTAACGAGTTAATGACCGTGGGTAATAGTTTTATTAACGCTCTTTAATTAATCTAATAGGACTTGAAAAGTTCTGTTTGCTTACTCTTCGTCTTTGCTTGTAATATTACCCTCTACCCTTGTAATAAAATACAAATATGTTTGTACACGTGTAATTCGCAGTATCTGTGAAGAGGCTCATTAGCAATTCATCATCATCATCATCATCATCATCAGCTCATTTCATGTCCTCACTGCTGGGGCACGAGCCTTCCCTATGGATGGATAGGGAGAACGGGCCATAAACCACCACGCGGGCCCAGTGCATATTGGTGGTTGTTAACGACTGTCAATGCAGCCGGAACCAACGGCTTAACGTGCCTTCCGAAGCACGGAGGAGCTCGAGATGATACATTTTTGGTCACCGATCCGATGACCGGCCTTTGCGAAAATTGCTTAACCTCAGCACTCGCAAACCGGGCGCGCCATCGTTAACTGCTGCGCCATCGAGCGCCTTTAGCAATTAGGTATATTTAATAAGAAGTGCTGCGTTAATTTTCTTCTGGAAACGGGCCACTTGAGCTGGAAATAAATTGCGAGGTTTAAATGAAACATGGCAGTCGTCTACACACCCACCAACCAGCGCACCAGCCAACAAAGACGTAAGTTAATCTTGTAATCTCTCTCTCTCGTAATTTCTCCAAGAACATTTCAGTATTTGTTACACTACCGAATGGAAAGCATTTATCCATTGACCTTTTTTGCAATGTGAACATAATGACTGACGACGATCGTATCCTGCAACTTGTCAAAGCAATTCAATTATCGCCGTAGCGAAGCGGCAGTTTTCGCGACACAACATGTTTCAGAGTTACGATGGAATGCATAGTTGTGAAGTAGTTGTTTGCTAGAACTAGTTATCTGTTTAACTTTATTAGAAAGAGCAATAAGCATTTTATTTAACACTTGTATCATGAAACCAATACTCAGTTTCGTCTTTAATATACACATAATGGATATCACTTCTTTTGACGATAGGTACTTCTGCGAGCATGTTGTCCTTGTCTCTTTTATATTTATTGTTTTGGTAGGATTATTTACTTCGTCAACAGATATAGGCTGTTATTACGCAAAAGTTAAATGTGTTTTTCCCTCAGAGCGCCTCTCTAAAGCTGTAGTAAAATTGGCTTCGCTCACGTAACGCAAACAAATATATAAACACTGGCGCGACCTAGGTATGTGCTAAATTTACTTTTACGTTCACCTTTAACGTGCTACACGTACCTACGAGTACTAGCGGAATTGTGTGTCGTAATAAAAATAATTGTGAAACGACATACCTAGGTAGGTACGGCAACGATTTATTTAATTGTTTCTGAACTTTCTTTGCTTTTGAATACTCAAAACTAAAAAAAGGTAATGCTAAACTACACAGTACCCACAGGTTTATTACCGAAAAAATGCATATACCAAATAATGAGCGATCTGTGTCGGTAATACCAATTTATCAACCGCAACAGAGCAGTCGCGTTGCAGTTGAACTATTAACAACTGGTTGCTTTTTTCGGTAATAAGCCTACGGATTTATATTTAGTAGTTCGCTCTAGTCGTAAAACAAGTGAACCAACTCTGCGCGCACGCCGATAACGGCCGCGCTGATAGCCAGGCCGACTGCGAAGCTTTCCGTGGAAAGTGCACACATAGAAAGCCTGGCGAATAGAGATAAATTCATGAGAATTCATTTTTATGTAAGTATTGCATAAAAATCATTTTCATTCGCTTAGGGACGTGAGCTTTTTCAATCAAGCAGTCTTTAGTGCTATGCATTGAATACATTAAAATAGATTATGAGTAATTACTGCGGGTCTATTAATAAATACAAAACCCATCTGTAAACAGTGATAATGACGGTTATTCATATGTTATGCATCGATCGTTCTTATCTATAATGAGCTCTCTATAAAATTGCCGAGTCCGAAAAGGGCGACTAAGTTTAAAATTCCTTTAAAAATGTAACATCTTTTATACACTTAGTTAGCAATAAAAAATTGATTTGATTTAATATCATTCATTACTTAAGGAGCTTCTTTATAGTCGGGCTACTGGTTTTTTTCTATATCTAGACAAAACCTTTAAATCTATGACGTTATATCATTCGTGCAAGGCAGGAAAATCTACAGGAATTTGGAAGTTCTATATCGTATGATCAGAGTTTTCAGTTCCTGAAACGTTAATCAATAATCTATTAAATATATTTGTTGGAGCGACTCCAACTTTTTTACTTTTTTACTGCAACATTAACAGTAACACACCTTTCTTCATTATATTAACATCTGTATGTTATTTAAAGTATACACACAATGTGTGAACGTCTTTATGAACAAATCAGTTTTGGACCGCGAGGCGACAAGAACAAATATGAGTTGGTTTACGAACGCACGTGTCGCTCGGTGTCACGATCACGCGACGAAGGTTGTTGATTACAAGCACGTATCATTCAAAATAATTATTTACAAAACGTGGTAATTGATATGTTACTATTGTACTAACTGTTTCTGCTGTTCTTAAAATACAGTTAAATCAATATAAAATTTAAATTAAAAATTACAATAAAATTAAAATAAAATAGGAAAATAAATTAAAATTAAGTAATGTTACATGAAATACAATAAATGTGGGCATAGCCAACCTGTCTAAGGACAGTACATAATAACAGTCAGTTCAACTAAAGCCACATACTTGCGCAACACATTTTATAAAATGAACCCAAATACCAGATACAACGCCTCGCCACAGTTTGAAGAATTATGTTGCAACTGTCCCGAACCCAGCTCTTCTTCTTCTTCTTAATGATGGCGTGGAAGCCATCGGTTTCATTCTGAGTATTTCTGAGCAAACATCTCTGAGGCACTACAAAAAGGAGGCCGCCCCCCACCCAAGAGCATCCTAAAAGTTGTTATACAGCAGGGACGCTTAAGGCATCTAGCGACTTCTTGGTGTCGTTATGCAGGATATTTTACACACACCTGTTCCGCCCCGCTACACAAAGCCTCTCGCCGTATATACCCTGGAAATACGTCAGTTATTCATGCCTCAATGGGGACTTATTTAATTTATAACACGGCATTATCTATATACGGCATATAAACACTTCGGAGAGATATTCGCGAGAGGGTGGTGGATGCCTTCCCTCTGCTGCCACCGATTATAGTAAACAATTCGGCACTTCTATTAAGTACCTAACAATTCAAACAACTGTATCACAGAGGCTACTCAGTGTAATGTAATTATAATTTGTTTCGTCGTTTAATCCCGTTTTATATCTTCGTATATTCCCGCTATTTATTTCCTGGTGTCGTGCTGGGTGTCCCAGAATATGTGAATCAAATTGTAACGGGAGATTCCTTAGGTTCCTTACCTTTCGAATATGCCAAATAAAAAAATAAAAAAAAATATGACCATTGTGTAAAAAAAACAAAATTTAAAAAAAAGTACGACTTTTTTCAGGCTTTTAACTACAGGCGTTTCGTTTATTGCTAATTTTATTTTCACTATTATTATTTGTGAAGGATTGATTCGTCAAACTACAAACGATTTTTTAAAAATATTTACGTAGATTTGAAGTCGCAGCATTATTTTGGTGTATTTTTTTGCAGCAAAGTAAATTTTTATTTAGCACTTTCGAAAGGTCCTTACTTAAGGAATCTCCCGTTACAATTCGATTCACATAATCTGGGACACCCTGTATAACAATGTTATAATATTTATTCTCGAATCAGTCATGCAGTGACAAATGCAGCGGCTTGTAGCAATAATTATAAATAGATAATTGACCGCTATCGGACGACGACCCGGCAAATAATAGCGCACTTATCTCCGCTTGTTTACAACAAATATATTATAGTATGCTGTGCATGTACTATAACTGAATATCGTATAGTGTCGTATAAAACTTATTTTATTGCTAGAAAAGCCGCATCTTCCCGAGGGCAATACTCGTAAATGAGATAAGTTAACCACTTATCTCATTTACGAGTTTCATGTGAGTTTTCATTGATCCTGCCGTATATATATATAACCCATCAAAAACATAGATGTGAAATGAGAGCCAAGTTCAATATTAAGATATGAATATGCCTTGGTGGTTGACTTTAACGACAAAAGAAGTGAGATCTAAATGGGTACCAAGTTCAATGGTCAGTCCTGAAATTTATTTATAACAACATAAAATATTTTATAACTTAAAATATAATTTCTTCTTATAACTTAGGATAATATATTGAAGCCTAAGGTCTGACTTGGGTAGTTCTCATATTTTTATTAAACAAATAACTTCGCCATCATTGATAATACCTCCCTGGATCCTTTGGAAAATTTTGCCAATACATCTGCTGAAAGGGACAACAAACAAAACTAGACATTCCTGAAGGGTTATTGTTACATGGTACCTTAACCATTACTTAAATCATAGTCATCAGCCTATAATAGTCCACTGCTAGACAGGCCTCTCCTTGTGCACGCCACTGAACTCGATCCGCGGCTACTCTTGTCCAGCTCTTGCCAGCCACCCAGCGAAGATGGTCGCTGCACCTAGTCTGAGGGCATCGTACGCTACATTACCCAAATGACTAGTTCTAACTACATAATAACTATTTCATCCGGCACTTTGGGAAACTCCCAAAAACTGTAGGAAGGTCAAATGTGTTTGTTTCCTGTCCATCTTCGCTCCACAACGTCGTCAAAAGTTAATTATGCGGACCCCAAGAGCTCAATTGAATGATTGCGTCCCGCAGCAGCCAGTGCGGCTGATCGGCAATTGCGGCGGAGGTCGCGGTTCATTGTGTGCAAATGGCCGGCTTATGCGCCCCGTTTATATGGAGATTGTCTGTTAGCCGCGCTGGTAAACGACTGCCTCCTAATGCCTATACATGTGTAATGAGGCACGCCTATGATCCCACCTAGCGACTGTTTATACTGAATCGTTTGTTGTCAGCACTGGGGAGGTCTTTAAGAAGACGTTTGAATTTCATTAGCATATCACTTAACATCTCTGTTATGATTACAGCTAATGGTTTTAGTACCTATTAAGCATTAGAGATTCAAAGGATTAGGAATTTGTTGGTCATATCAATGATAATACTAAAAAGTGGCTCGTGTTTACTTCAGCCGCAATTAGTTTGGCTGTAGAGGTATGCCGATTTTATTGCCCTGAAATCGTAATCAAATTATGAAATTGCCCCTTATCTTATCAGCCGCCCCGTTGTAAAGCTTATTTGAAATCGAATATACGAGTATTCATAAAAAAAACGGTTACTAACTAAGCTGTTGTAAATTGTATTATACATAAAGTATATAACGAACAATGGAATATATTGCTTACACTACACCCACAGAATGCATTATTTATAAAAGTTCCTAAACAATTAAAAACAGGATGCGAGCTTCGAGCGTACTTCAAATAAGCTGAAATTTAATCCATGTGAACGTGTCAGTCGTATTCTGGACATAGTCGAATCCCACCACCAAGATTGTTGATGTGACAATATAATTGAGTAAATGGTATCGTTTGCAGGTGGAACAGCGCGATGTGCCCGGCATCGACTGCGCACACCTCGCCATGGACACGGAGGAGGGCGTGGAGGTGGTGTGGAACGAGGTGCAGTTCTCCGAGCGCAAGAACTTCAAGGCGCAGGAGGACAAAATCCAGACGGTGTTCGACAACCTCACGCGGCTCGAGCACCCCAACATCGTCAAGTTCCACAGATACTGGACGGACACGCACAACGACAAACCAAGGGTATGTTTCACCTTTTTTTATAAAGAACCGTGTCACAGATTAGTTAATAGTTACTGACCGCGTTAACCTTTGCCTTAACCAGATTATGCTAAAGATAAACCAGGACATATTCACACTGGCCTTCCTCCCGTTTTTGACGCATAGGTACGTCACACAGGCAGTGTTACCACATTCAATTTGAAGGTTGTTGATATGCCTATATAAATGATGACTTAAATTTTCTGACTTAATTGGTTTTCTGTAATAAATAAAAAATAAAATAAAATAAAACATTAATTTCGGACAGGGTTCATATAGTGTTAGGAACAATAATCTTATAAGCTATGTTAGTACAAAAAATTATTAAAAGCAAACTTACTGTCTTTGACGAGCTGGACGCGAGTCCAGTGCTGCATTATAGCACTGTCTACGTCCAGTCGTGCCGCGACGGTCTTCAGGAGGCTGTTGGTGCTGCCACGCACACGCCGCATCAGGGACGCAATGCGCTTTCTGATGATAGCAGAGAGGCTATCAACCTCCGTAGCTAAAACTCTGTAGCATGCATTCCTGACGCGCTGCAGTGTCGCAGCAGCTCCATCAGCCCCCTGAACGCATTATCATACTGGGTACGTAGGGCCCCCTGTACGCGCCTTGGGTGTAATTTGTAATAAAATATTTTTGATAAACTAAACGGTAGGATGACCGATCCTTAGCAAAGCTATTTTCTAAATGAAATTCTCTTTTTTCAAAAGCTAGTCCACCGTCAGCAGTAGTCATAGCACATTATCATGAACAGTCTATAAACGTTCCTCTGTGAAGCGCCGGGGAAATTACGCTATAATAAACTACGCCGGCTTAATGTTGGTGTTAACGTCTGCTGTCCCGCGACAATAACTACTACGCAATAAAACTACTTAGCAAGAGCAATCATTTCATATATTTTTTCGTTAGGTATCTGTACACCGAGGAGCTCGATGGCGCAGTGGTTAACGAGCCCGGTGTGCGAGTGCTGAGGTTAAGCAACTTTCAACAAAAGCCGGTCATCGGATGGGTGACCAAAAATTTATCATCTCGAGCTCCTCCCTGCTTCGGAAGGCACGTTAAGCCGTTGGTCCCGGCTGCATTAGCAGTCTTTAACAACCACCGCACCGCACTGGGCTCGCGTGGTGGTTTATGGCCCGTTCTCCCTATCCATCCATAGGGAAGGCTCGTGCCCCAGCAGTGGAGACATAAATGAGCTGATGATTATGATGATGATGATCTGTACACCTAATTCGAGAAATTTAAGGTTTTCGGAAAAGGGTAGACCATTTTTAAAGATATAAAACAATTCATTAGTAAAAGTAACTTTTACAGTCAGCTGCTCCCTACAAAATGAAATACGTACTTTATAAAAACATACGTTCTACACACAACAGCTATTTATTTTCCCGATTACGAAGTTTATCCTTTATTCAACTGTTGTATTGTTGTTGGGGATCGTATACCCGTTTAAAACAACCTAAATTATAACATTGTATTGTTTGTTGCAGGTAATATTCATAACGGAGTACATGTCATGCGGTTCGCTGAAGCAGTTCCTAAAGCGCACCAAGCGCAACGTGAAGCGGCTGCCGCTGCAGGCGTGGAAGCGGTGGTGCACGCAGATCTTGTCGGCCCTCAGGTAAGCTGGACGCTCTTTATAGTGAACATGGCCAATATTGAGGACCTATTAATTAGGGACAACCAACAAGCCATACGCCAGTTCAATCATTATCATCTTAGCCAAAAGACGTCCTGCTGGACAAAGACTTTCCCCAACGATCTCCACAACGACCGATTTTGTGCTGCTCGCATCCAGCGGCTACCCGCGACCTTCACCAGATCGTCGGTCCACCTTGTTGGAGGTCTACCCACACTGCGCTTTCCGGTACGCGGTCGCCACTCAAGGACTGTTCCGCCCCATCGGCGATCAGTCCTGCAAGCAAAGTGCCCTGCCCACTGCCACTTGAGCTTAGCAACTCTTCGGCCTATGTCGGTAACCTTTGTTCTTCTGCTTATCTCCTAATTTCTGATTCGATCACGCAGAGAAACCCCGAGCATAGCTCTCTCCATTGCTCTTTGAGTGACCTTGAGCCTTCTGATAAGGCCCATAGTGAGCGACCACGTCTCATTCCCGTATGACATCCATCACTGGCAACACACACTGGTCAAAGACTTTTGTCTTGGAACACTGCGGTATAGGTATCGAACGAGAAGATATTTCGTAGCTTACCGAACGCTGCCCAGCCTAATTGGATTCGACGATTGACCTCTTTACTGAAGTTGGACCTACCTAGCTGGACTGTTTGTCCCAGGTAAACATAATCGTCCACAACAAGGGCAGAGTCCCCAACCTTCAGAGAAGTGGGTACGACACGTGAGTTCGATATAACTTTTGTCTTCTTCATGTTCATTTTAAGACCCACTTGTTGAGAGACTGTGTTGTTTGGACACCGAGCACTGTGCCGAGGTCTTCCAGGGTCTCATGCCATGACCACTATATCGTCAGAAAATCGAAGGTGAGTTATGTATATGCCGTTGACGTTGATGCCGAGTCCTTTCCAGTCCAGAAGCTTGAAAACATCTTCCAGTGCAACAGTGAACAGTTTCGGAGATATCACATCTTCCTGTCTCCCTCCTCGCTGCAGCTGGATAGGTTTCGAGCTCTGGTCCTGAAGACGGACTAACATAGTGGAGCTTTCATACAAACACTTCAACACTTTTATATACCGGTAGTCAATTTGGCACCGCTGGAGAGACTGTAGCACGACCCATGTTTCAATCGAATCGAAGGCTTTTTCATAGTCCACAAACGCTAAACAAAGAGGCTGGTTATACTCTTCGGTCTTATTTATAACCTGTCGCAGCGTATGTATGTATGTGGTCAAAGCCTTTTCGGAAACCGGTTTGTTCGATAGACTGAAAGTCATCAAACCTGCGTGCAAGACGATTCGTTACGACTCTCGAAAACAACTTGTAGACGTGGCTTAGAAGTGAGATGGGCCTGTAGTTCTTCAGCAGGGTTCTGTGGCCCTTTTTGAAGAACAGTACCACCATACCTTCGTACCACGTCTCTGACGTTCTGCCCCCTAGTATGACGGAATTAAACAGCTTCTGAACAGCTACGAGTATCGGTCTTCCGCCTGCTTTCACAAGCTCGGCCGTAATTCCGTCAGCACCTGGTGCCCTGCCGTTCTTGAGCTGTTTGAGAGCCCTACTAATCTCGTACAGGTTGATGTCCGGGATGTCTTCGGTATAGTGCCGGGATAACTTAGCTCTAAGGTATTTAGTTAAGCTTTGTACGAGATCTGCTTATTTAGCCGCCGAAACTGAGACGCATCACCTGAGAAAAGCAGAACCATTGCGCGCCGCTCTTCCATTAAGGTCCGTCATCTAGGTTCACTTGCGATGTTCAGCCTTCCTGAAAAAGGAATCCATTATAAAGAGTCCCTCCTTTTCCAGAAAGTCCGCCAGCAGTTGGCCCCGGGAGTTCCGATTACCAACCCCAAATCGTCCCGCTATCATCTCATCACCGCTCGTTTGCCTAGTTTTGCGTTCCATGACCATGATGATAATCCGACTATGTTCCACCGTATCTTGCTCAATTCTTCCTCCAGTTCGTAAATCTTCTCGTCAGTCCGCAATGTGCGCGTGTTAAATGTTGCCATGGCCAGAGTTTGTCGTTGGCGGTAGCCAGGTCTCTGCCGGAGATTCTTAGCACCCTTTGCCCCGTCGCTGCCTTGGCCGCTACCGTAGCTAGGGCGAGCGGGGCCGCCGGGGACTAGGAGCCGGTTTTTGCTGGTGTGCATATCATGAGGGGTATATGCCGTAATCGCCACGTTTGGCATGCGGGTTGGCGATCGCAGTAGGTTGAGGGAAACCCCAGAGAGATGCTACTGCCTATCCTCTGGAATGGTCCCTTAGTCGGCTTTTACGACACCCACAGGAAGAGATGGGGTAGTGCAATTCCTTATCCCCGGCACCACACACGATACGCCATCCAGTTATAAATACAAATAAAGAAGAGTTGGCAAACGACATCACTTTACCTGATGTTATTGAGCGACATTTGAGCAGAGTCAAGATGCGAAGACAGTTGAGAAGGATTGTGCCTCACTAGACATCTTCACCTAGCCGTCCCACAAGTTGCTTCTTAACACCTCGTTTAAAGTACCCTACGTTGTCATCATCATCATCAGCTCATTTTATGTCCCCACTGTTGAGGCACGAGCCTTCCCTATGGATGGATAGGGAGATTATGGATGGATAGAGAGATTGTTATAGGTTCTAGATTGTTGTAGTTCCATGTTGTAGGAAGGCGGAAATACTTATACTGGGAAAGCATAAATTAATAATTTGGTGGTGCGACAAAGAAAGTTGGTTACTTACTGCAAGTTGCATCATTTCCATCAGCTATCTGCACGAGTGCATGCCGCCCATCGTGCACGGCAACCTCACCTGCGACACCATCTTCATCCAGCACAACGGGCTCGTGAAGATCGGCTCCGTGGCACCCGACGCCATCCACCACCACGTCAAGACCTGCCGCGAGAACATGCGCAACATGCACCTTATCGCACCGGAATACGGATGTAAGTAACCTCTGTGTACTCGCAGCTCATAGTAGGAAAGCTAAACGGTTTCTTCTCCTTGGATCCTTGCATAAGCTCTCGTTTCTTCCTCACTTCAACATTCCCGTGAGTAATCTATAAAAATAATCTCTCTTGGAAAGTATTGTTCAACTGCTGTCTTTATTTCGGGTGTGGAAAAAACAAGAGATGCATACCGGGATCTTAGGACGAGAAACTTGATTTTATGTATTTATTCCAATTTTGTTTCCCTCGAATCAGCATCTCAAATGGTGACGCCAGCGATGGATATCTACTCGTTCGGAATGTGCGCTCTGGAGACTGCCGCTCTTGAGATACAGGGCAATGGCGACTCGGGCAGCCACGTCACGGAGGAACACATCATGCGTACGGTCGAATCCTTGGAGGAGCCCAGACAGAAGGATTTCATATACAGGTACATTCCCATTTCAGCAGGTGTCGTAACACGTATGTAGATTATTCACAAACGGTAAGTGTGTATGTGGGTGAGTCTCTGCTTGCGCCTCGCTTCGCCCCTCGCCAAAGGCGGAGACTAATCGCTTCGAACCTGTGTTTGCAGGTGCATTAACACGGACCCGGCGAAGAGGCCGACGGCGAGGGAGCTCCTGTTCCACCCGCTGCTCTTCGAGGTGCACTCCTTGAAGCTGCTGGCGGCGCACACGTTGGTCAACACAACCGGTAGGTGATCGGAGCTCTTTTTGTCTCCAACCTCTTTTAACTCGTTGTGATAATATATTTCATATTCTTTCAGAATATATCGCGTCACGCTCGTTTTAACATTAGCCGACATAAGCAGCGCAGCGCGGTGGTTTACGCGACTTTATCTTTTTGATTCAAACCTAACGTGACCGCGCTGTGTAGCTTTCTATGTTTGAAGGCGGTGTAGTCAGTAACACGGAGGCGCCCCTGTGCTTGTGTGCCCGCAGCGAACATCTCGGAGACGATCACGGACGAGGTGGTGTGCGGCGTGGGCGGCGACGCGCTGGCGTGGTGCGTGCGCGGCGGCGCGCCCGTGCAGCTGTGCGCGCGCGACCAGGCGCCGCACGCAGAGAAGCTCGAGAAGTTCGTCGAAGACGTCAAGTGAGTGCACAGTACATCGCAGACAGTTCGGCATTTATGTTATAAAAATGTCACACTGTTTATTTATGTTTATGTTCTATGATTACTAAACAACAGCACTTTT